>CM073467.1:53060000-53622500 GCA_037074535.1 Gleditsia sinensis | reverse complement strand
CTCTTCTCTAGATTTTCTCATGGCCCTACGCGACTAATTTACTTTTGTTGGTTGAGAAAGATTGAAACATCAAGGATCTTAATGCATTGTGAGATTTTGATTTGATTTGATTAGTTCAATATTAATTGAGTATTGATTATTCATCAGCTCTTCTTTTTTATGATTATTTATATAATTGCTAGAAATGCCTACAAGTGTATTATTTGTCTTAATCTACTGCTGAATGTATTTTGAACAAAGTTTTCATTATTATGATTTAAGAGGCAAATATGATTAATAATTTTAGATTATAAATTATTAAACCTATGGTAGACGATTGACTAAATTAAATATAGCCAATGTGTCTATGTTAATTTAACTCTATCAATTTCTCTAATTCTTCATGCAGTTAATAAGTTATACTTTATCGATGTGCTAAAGGATTAATTGTTAATTAGGGTTCATTGAGGTGATTGTCATCAATTACTAAACTTAAGGAGAAACAAGGATAGAATTTCAATGATAGATGTTTAATTAAAGATTGATTATGTTTTTAATGATCAATACAATTCCTTGATGGTGGATATCAACCGAAACCAGCGCTTTCATTATTAATCACTCTCTTTTATTTGCAATCATTCTTTTTTGCTTTATTATTTTACTTTTATTAATCGAAAGCCCCTTGTTTAATTCACAGAAGGTAATACCAATCTCTATGGGATTGACCTTAACTCCTACTACTATATGTTAGTTTGGAGGTAAGAAATTATATTTAGTGTACCCATGACAGTACCCACCAAATTTTTGTGTCCTTGCTGAGGACTACATCCATTTACCTTTTGTGATTCTTATTTCGATTTAAGCCATGAGTCATTCTACTAATTCTCAAGATTTGCAATTCAATCCGAACATTGAAAAATCTGTATATAGGCACAGAATAGGACTTCAATAGGACATTGATCAAGGAAAGGAGGAAGTAATCATGGCTAGTCACCCCACTTTGAAGGAGCTTGCAGCTCTAGATT
Organism: Gleditsia sinensis; assembly: GCA_037074535.1. NCBI lineage: Eukaryota > Viridiplantae > Streptophyta > Magnoliopsida > Fabales > Fabaceae > Gleditsia > Gleditsia sinensis. The sequence continues at coordinate 53,621,496 of CM073467.1, read as the reverse complement.
TGGATCAACAACCCTTATGCATTAATTTTCCTAATCTTGATGAGAATGTCAACTTTGAATTAAAATCTAGATTGATTCATCTCTTACCTAATTTTCATGGTCTTTCAGGTGAAGACCCACAAAAGCACTTAAAGGAATTCCATGTGGTGTGTACTAACATAAAACCCCCTAGTGTGACTGAGAAACAAATTAAATTCAAGGCTTTTTCTTTTTCCTCAAGAGAATCAGCCAAAGATTGGCTATATTATTTACCATCTGCCACTATCACCACTTGGAAGGAGATGAAGAAAATATTTTCAGAAAGATATTTCCCTACATCTAGAGCCGCTAATATATAAAAAGAAATATGCGGCATTAGGCAATTACATGGAGAGACACTTTATGAATATTAAGAAAGGTTTAAAAAGCTTTGTGAAAATTGTCAATATCATCAAATTAGTGAGTAGCTACTGATTCAATATTTTTATGAAGGTCTTTTGCAGGGAGATCGGAGCATGTTAGTTGTAGCTAGTGGAGGAGCACTATTAGACAAGACTCCTGAGGCAGCCAAAATCCTAATATCAAATATGGCTGCTAACTCCCAACAATTTGCCATTAGGTATGATTCTCCAATTCGACATGTCAATGAGGTAAGTACTTCTTCCATTCAGCAACAGATATATGAATTTACTTCTCTTGTACACAAAATTACTATAGGTACACCTTAGCAAGTTAAAGTTTGTGGAATATGTTCAGCAACGAGGTACTCAACAGATACGTGCCCTACACTTCAAGAAGAATCCACATAACAAGCTAATGTGATCGGAGATTTCCTTGGACAACCAAAGAGGTATGATCCTTACTTTAATACATATAATCCTAGATGGAAGGATCATCCCAACTTTATGTATGGGAATCCACAAAATAGGCATGCAGGAAATTTTTTTACAAATTTTTAGCATAACCAACAAGCCTAGTATCCTAAACAGAATACATCTCAGGATTCCCAAGTAGTTCTTTAGAAGAAATTGTTAAATCTCTTGCACATGACTCTCAACAATTTCAGCAAGAGACAATAGCTAGTATTCAGAGCCTGACAAATCAAATAGGTCAATTAGTAACCACAGTTAGCCGATTAGATGCTTAAATTCAAGTAAGTTGCCATCTCAAACTGTGGTAAACCCAAGAGAAAATGATAGTACAATTATTTTAAGGAATGGTAAGGAAATTAAACGTTCACCATCACCCTATTCTCCTAAGGAACATGAGAAAATAACCAAGGATAATGAAGAATCAACAGGTAAGTCTCCATCTACTTCAAATTATGAAGTAGTGTCTCATTTTCCATAAGTTCTTAAAGAGAATAGGCTACATGAGAAAACTTCTAACTTAGATGAAACCTTTAGAAAGTGTGAAGTTAATATTTTCCTTCTAGGTGCTATTAAATAGGTGCCAAGACATGCAAAGTTCTTAAAAGAACTGTGTACTAAAAAAAGAAGGCAAAAATTGAAGGGATACGAAAAGGTAAAGATGAGTTAGAACGTACAAGCCGTAATACAAACAAAGCTCCCCACTAAATGCAAGGATCTAGGTATATTTACTATTCCATATAAAATTGGGGATACTTGTGTTGAAAATACTATGTTAAATTTAGGAGCTTCCATAAATGTCATGCCATATTCTATCTATACTTCTTTAAAATTAAGACCATTAAATTCTACTAATGTGGTAATCCAATTAGTAGATAGGTCCAATGTATATCCTAAGGGAGTGATTGAGGATGTTTTGGTATAAGTAGATAATTTGGTTTTTCTTGTAGAATTTCAGGTATTTGACATGGAAAATGGGGATTTTACTTCTCCAATATTATTAGGGAGATCATTTTTAAAAACCTCTAAAATCAGGATAGATGTTCACAATGGCACATTCACCATGGAATTTGATGGTGAAGTAATAAAATTTAATATGTATGTGGCCATGAGACACCCAGATGATGATACTCATGTTTATTCTATTGATGTAATTGATTCTTTAGCATATGAAGTGTTTGAATTAGATGGAAAGTATAAACTGGAGGTGATTGTGAGAAAATCCATATAGCAAGATGATGGTGAGATAAAATTGGATATAGAGACTAAGGAGGAATTGGCTACACTAAATTCTTTTTCAGTAGCACCACCAAGAGGTAATGTTAATTACATGGAATTATCAATTTTTGATAAGATTCTTTTACCTTCTGTTGTGTAGGCCCCTATGTAACATCCCATAATTTTTATTTTTAAATAATAATGTTTTGTTATAAACAAATATTTTTTATTTGTTTAAAAATGATTATGTTATGTTAAAAGTAAGTCTATTTTTAATTAAAAAAATTATTGTTTTACTTGAAATAATTATATTGGTCTTTAATGAATTTTTGTTATTTTTTTAGAACTATTATTTCTTTTAATATGTATAAAGATATTTATTTTGATATTTGTTTTATTATGATTTTTATTAAGAAAAATCATGATTTAAGAGTTTAACTCAAGGTTTATGAGAATGTAAATTTTTAGAAAGAAAATCCTATTATTAATTTATTTAAAAGAAAATCCTATTATTAATTATTAAATTATTATTATTAAAAAAATGAAAAGGGAAAGGAGCGTAATCAAGAAAAGGGACGGAGGCAGAAATTCGAGAAACAATAAACGGATGAATAATGAGTGAATAGTAAATAAATAGTAACCTTCAACTTTTTCTCTAAATTTGAAGTGTCTATTGACTTCCTATCTCAAAACTGAAGGTTCTACTGAATTCAGGACGAAGAATTATGAAATGTGTTCAAATATCTGTTATACTTACGAACTGGCACATAGTTCAAGAAGAGTATGGTTTTAGAAATAGATTTTGGAACTCATTGAATATGTGGTTCTAAATGTATTTATCATTATTTGATAAAGTGAATGTTATGTGCACGATGCATTGATTTGTAAAGCTATATACTTGTGAAAATAATGCATATCATATTATAAATGAGATTGAATGGCAAGCGTAAAGCTCATGGCGAGTTGCTTGATATTTTACATGTATATATATGTATTGATGAATATTGGCTGGTTGTATGGCTTGTGACGGTACCAAATAGGGGACGCCCTATTAGCCTGAGTGAACCGAGAGAGGGCCGCTCCAACCAGGTGACAGTGGTAATGTGGGGAAGCAAGATGGTGATGTACTCACATTCCCTGATCACTTATTGTGACTAAGGTTGAGGTCACTATGCGTATAGCAAATGAGTTACATTTTTATTGCATTGACCAGATCGCCGAGTGAGGCAAGTCATTTTCAAATCAAATTGCATTGACCAGATCGCCGAATGAGGCAGGTCATTTTCAAATTGCATTGGCCAGATCGCCGAGTGAGGCAAGTCATTTTCAAATCAAATTGCATTGACCAGATCGCCGAATGAGGCAGGTCATTTTCAAATTGCATTGGCCAGATCGCCGAGTGAGGCAAGTCATTTTCAAAATTAAGTGGACCAGATCGCCAAGTGAGGTAGGTCATTTTAAAAGTGATGATTTTATCTCCAAATCTTAATATTTTACTATAGCTTATACAGCTGAGCATAACAACATTTGTTTAATGATCATACCATGGTGCATATGGTTTTGGATATCTGAATATCCTTTGATTTAAGAATATTTGAAATACAGGTCTAATATGAATGTACTTCTGAACTGTATTTGCTATGTGACACATTTTAAAATATAAGTACATCCATATGCTGACCTAAGAGGTCATAGGAGGAATTATTTGCTCACTGAGTTGTCAAACTCACTACACGATATTTTCACATTTTTTCAGATAAGAATATCAGAGTCTGATTCGGCAGATAGGTGATATATTCTCTGGTTGAGTCTACGTTGCTTCCAAGACTCATAGTCTTTGAATTATATTGTGATTGTATTCTAAAGTGCTTTGAACGCTATAGGCAGGATCCCCGTTTCTGCTGTACTTTGATGTTTATAGACTTGGTCTGTATATTGTGTATACACGAGAGATCCTATATGTATCTGTTCCCATGAGAAAGAATTGAATTATGTATCTTTATGAAAAATATCTGATTGCAGAAATAATAATAATTGTAGGAAAAAAATGTTTATTTTACGTAACGTAAATTAGGGGCATTACAAGTTGGTATCAGAGCATTAGGTTTTCCTGTGGCTAAAGAGCAAAGAATTTTGTAGTAGGACTTTGAGTATAGGTATGTAATTGTAGACATATTTATACTCACGGTGCTGTTGTGGACTTCTATAGGGTGTCATCTTTTTCTTCCTTCTAACTCTTTTCCTTAGATATGTGAGATTTAAACATCTATGCGTATGTCCTAGATGGTACATTTTGTGTGTGGATTACTAGTTCAGCTTTTGAACTTGTTTTGACGAAAAGTGATAAAGAGAACCCTCTTGGAAAAGTAGTTGAAAATAAGAAAATTCTATCCGAACACAAAGGGAATGACTTGTTTGGATGTCAAGAAGGTTTGAATTGATTGTTTGGTTTGCTTACGTGAAACAATATGACGAACGACTAATATAATATTAATAGTGGGTTATGATGTGATCAAGATTGTTAACTCCAAGATAATAGTTTTTAATAAAGTAAGTGTTTTGGAAATAGATTTAAATCTCTTTTTGGATGGATGAGTTGGAATCTATATATATAAATGGATTTGGTAAGTTGTGGGTTGGATTAAATTTGAGAGCAGAGAATCTATGAAGATAATATTTTCGATAATATATTTTTTTGATATAAGAAATTCGAAGAGAGTTTGGTTTTTAATTATACTATGTATAAACATTATGATAAAGGAAGATTTACCTATAGAAATGTAAAATTAAAGGTATGCAAAATGAGTAATTTATGTGAAGGGCTCTTGGATAGACATGAGTTTTTCATGATTGATTATTAAGATATTGCATAAGCATGTTAAAGAATAAAGTCATTATAGGTTGAATTTGTTTAAGCGTTTTGAAGTGCGATCTAGCTAATACAGTATAAAGATGTCATCAATAGCAAAAAATGTTAGTAAAGGAGTTGCAAATAGTGAGCAATTATGGAAGCATCTACCCAGTAATTTAATTTCAGTTTTAGCGACCATAAGTTATTACAAAAAAAGGGTGCTAAGGATATTTGGCAGTGGTGAGAGACGTTGATATAAAGTAAAATTTTCAGAAGAATTACCTAGATTACCCACGAAACGGAAAAATAGAATTTGATATTAATTTACTTCTTGGAACCCAACTAGTATCTATATCTCTATATAGAATGATATCAATTTAATGTTAAAAAAAAGTTATTTACAAGACTTGTTAGATAAGGGATTCAAATGACCTAGTACTTTTATTTGGAGTGCTCCAGTTCTATTTGGGAAAAAGAAAGATGGATCACTATGACTATGCATAACTTATAGACAGTTGAATAAGGCGACAATGTGGAATAAATACACATTACCTCGTATAGATTATCTGTTTGATTAGATACAATGTGCTCAATGTTTTTCAAAAATTGATTTGAGATATGAGTAACATTAATTGAGTATAAGAGAAGAGAATGTACGGAAATGTTCTTTTAGAACTCATTATGAGTTCTTGGTGATGTCAATGAGTTTAACAAATATCCTAACTGCATTTATAGATTTAATGAACAGTAATTATGTTATCCCTAGATCAACTTGTTATTATATTTATTGATGATATACTAGAATATTTCAAAAGTTCAAAGGATCATAAGCAACATTTAAAGATAGTTTTACCAACTCTGAGGGAGTATGGTTGGTAAAGATGGTATCCAAATAGACTTTAAAAAAGTAAAAGTGGTACAATAATAGCTATGTTTTACTACATCTAAAGATGAAGATCTAAATTCAATTTGTGCTTCCTACGGTTGTCTGTCGTCCATTCTATTTGAACCATAGTTGGATCAGGTACATGAACATATACTTGTAAAGCATCAATCAACTTTTCAGCATTTGAGGCAGAAATGCGAATTCGTCGTGCTGAGTGTGAGATGAACTTTTGTTCCACAGCATGATCAAGAAAAGACAACAGATCATCAAAGAAGTGGTTAACATTTAACAAACCTATCGGTTTGTGATGCATATTTAGTTGTGCCCAAGAGACTATTTGAAAATTTTCTTCTAAACTACCAAAACCCCCTGGTAAGGCAATGAAGGCATCAGCATTGCTCATCATTCTAGCCATGTGCTCATGCATGGAAGCTACCCTAAACTCTTCCCCAATTGTCTTTCCTACGATGTTAGATGTAGCTAGAGCTGTAGGAATAATACCTAGAACTTGGCATCCTCCTACATGGGTAGCTGTGGACACACACCCCATTAATCCACGGTTTCCACCATCATAGATTAAATGAATTTTTCTCCTAGCCAGTACCATACCCAGGTTTTGTGCAGCTTTCACATACTCTCCATCTTTTCCAAGACTGGAACCACAAAAGACACAAATATTTCAAAATTGACGAAATGCGATTCCCTAGCCGTACACACCTTAACTTGAAGTATAAAAGTAAAGAAATTAATGTATGCATTTATAGAACTCAAAGAATGGCATACTTATAATAGCTATGTGCATAGGCCGGAAATAATTAGAATAATATGTGAGTGATTGATGGATATTAGCTAAATTGAAGTTGAAAATTTCAAAAATGATGGCAAGCATGTATATGTACAGTAGTTGTGATAGTCGCTCATATTAGGCATATAAAGAGAATAAGGTTAAGATATCACCGGAAATTTATCTTTTCCTTGTTGTCCTTGATGAAGTATTGATGTCTTGATTCTTATAGGGAAGTTGTAGGAGATAGGCGTAATTGTAAAAAAAAAGAGTGAAGATGCAAACCAGATAATTATTGAAGAGGGACAATTAAATGATTTTTCTTGTTTTCCCAATGTTCTTGCCAGTCGACTATCGGTATTATTAAGTCGACTAGCTATGTTAAGAAATTTTAATTTGGACTGGTTATTTTACAGTTGATTGATTACATCTATTTTGAAGCAATCAACTGCATCCTACCAGTTAACTACATATTCTTTGATTTTCACATGCTTTTATAAGCTCAGAAATATATTTTTTTCATGTGCTATCTTTTTACTGAATACCAACAAATTTAAAGTAGATTTTGGCACGTATATTCAAACCTTGTGGCCACCAATTTTTGCCGATATAACAGCTAGATTTTTGTTTACAGATTTTCAAGATTTACGGCCATCGATTTTAAATTTATTTCAATGCTTTGTCCAAATTTCTAACTTCCTATTTTGGCACCATGCTCTATTAAGTATTCTACATTTTCTGCTGCATTGTCCTACATTAATATTTGGTATTAAATGCAAGATTCTTTTTCCATATTATAAGGAAGGTTAATTTCTTTTCTTTGAAACTCAATTATTATGGTGTCCAATTGGTTAGTGGGTTAAAGTAATAGAGATTTTGAAAGGAGTGAACGGATGATGACCTTATGGTGTTTTGACGAATGTAATCAAGAGAATTAGTGGTGTTGAAGTTCTTGAGGAATAAAATATGGAAAGTAGGATTTATATTAATCTTTGAACTCTTTATTTAAAAATATGGAGAATACTATGAAAATCCTATCCGAAAATAATGTAAGTGATTAAGATATTTGTGTTAAAGGTTTATATTATGCTAATTTGAGTCTAGTATGTAGGATGTGAATTATGTTGCAATTGAAAATTCATGTATGAATAATTGTTAGGAAAAATCTTCTTGAAATGATTGGGTGAATTAAACAGGATTGATATAAGTTAGAATGAGGTGCTTTTAGATATGATAGAGAAAATGTTTGATATTTTTGATAATGAGTTTATTGGTGTTAATAAGAAGGTATAGAGTTACTATGATGAGGTAAGTAGAATTATTAGACATGTGCTAATAGCACATAAATGTTATATATTGATTAATGGATTTTAGGATAAAAATAGATGATAGATTAAGATGATGATATTCACGGGATGATGTTGACATGTGAGAATAAAAAATGACTTGATAGAAGTCTGAAATAAGAAAAGATAGTTACCCCAATTGGGTGTGAATATGTTCTTTTATGAGTGTGTTTTCTAATATCGATCTATAGATAATCTATGCGAGCTTGAGGATATAAAATAAAATTGATTAGAAAAGGAATACAAATAATTCAATATAGGACAAAAGTATAAAGGAATCATGAATGTCGAGCATTAGAAATTATCAGTTGGGGACTACATATTTTTGAAGAAATCACCAATGAAAGAGGTAATGAGGTTTCGAAAGAAGTACATATTAGATTCTTCTTATGTTACCTAATTCCAAGAAATTCAATTGGATAAAAATTTAGCTTAACTATGGGTATAATTGATGTTTATTGTTGATCGACAAGTGAAGAACTTATGGACGAAAGAAATCCATATAGATAAGTTATATGGAAAAATCACTTAAATGAAGAGACCTTAAAAAATAAAGATGTTATACAGAAAAGATATCCTCAATTATTTGAGTAATAAGATTGGTAACGCCGAATTATGCCTTGATTTTCTTCCCTACATGTTGTAGGATAGACTAAAATTCGGGAACTGAATTTCTTAAGGGGGGAAGAATGTAACATCCCATAATTTTTATTTTTAAATAATAATGTTTTGCTATAAACAAATATTTTTTATTTGTTTAAAAATGATTATATTCTGCTAAAAGTAAGTCTATTTTTAATTAAAATAATTATTGTTTTATTTGAAATAATTATATTGGTCTTTAATAAATTTTTGTTGTTTTTTAAGAACTATTATTTCTTTTAATATGTATAAAGATATTTATTTTGAGATTTGTTTTATTATGATTTTTATTAAGAAAAATCATGATTTAAGAGTTTAACTCAAGGTTTATGAGAATGTAAATTTTTAGAAATTTTTGGAATATTTTAGGGTGAAAAATGGAATTTATATGAATTTATTTAAAATAAAATCCTATTATTAATTATTAATTAATTATTATTATTAAAAAAAATGAAAAGGGAAAGGAGCATAATCGAGAAAAGGGACGGAGGCAAAAATTTGAGAAACAATAAACAGATGAATAGTGAGTGAATAGTAAATAAATAGTAACCTTCAACTTTTTCTCGAGATTTGGAGTGTCTATTGGCTTCCTATCTCAAAACTGAAGGTGCTACTGAATTCAGGACGAAGAATACTACAGTTTTGACCGATAAATTTTTCAAATCAGTCGTTGAATCGCCGTAGATCTAAAGTAGAAAATCTCAGAAAAAGGTAAATTCTAAAACTCTTATTTAGAGATCTCTAATTGAAATTCTGACACCGTAGATGGATTCAGGAGTTAGGTAAACCTTAGGATATGAAATTTTTCAGCTATTTGACAACTTTTTGTTCATCGTGAATAGTATTTTTTGGGGGTGATTAGTGTTTTTCGGTAAGTGAATAGTATTTTTCGGCGGTAAATAGTGACCAGCTCCTGGAGTTATTTTTTAAGTCTTTGGGCCCTCCGAACACGTTTTTGAAGTCTAATTGGTCAAATTCAGATTATAAAAGTACATTTTAGGGCTGTCTAACCAGGAGCCCTACCTTGTGAGTAGATACTTTTTTCTATGACTTGCCCCATGCTCTTCTTGAATTATAAATTTATTATTGTTTCTGATTATAAATTATTTACAATTATAAATTTATGAAATGTGTTCAAATATATGTTATACTTACGAATTGGCACATAGTTCAAGAAGAGTATGGTTTTAGAAATAGATATTGGAACTCATTGAATATGTGGTTCTAAATGTATTTATCATTATTTGATAAAGTTAATATTATGTGTATGATGCATTGATTTGTAAAGCTATATACTTGTGAAAATGATGCATGTCATATTATAAATGAGATTGAAAGGCAAGCGTAAAGCTCATGGCGAGTTGCTTGATATTTTACATGTATATATATGTATTGATGAATATTGGCTGGTTATATGGCTTGTGACGGTACCGTATAGGGGACGCCCTATTAGCCTGAGTGAGCTGAGGGAGGGCCGCTCCAACCGGGTGACAGTGGTAATGTGGGGAGGCAGGAGGGTGATGTACTCACATTCCCTGATCACTTATTGTGACTAGAGTCGAGGTCACTATGCGTATAGCAAATGAGTTATATTTTCATTGCATTGATCAGATCGCTGAGTGAGGCAGGTCATTTTCAAATCAAATTGCATTGACTAGATCGCCGAGTGAAGCAAGTCATTTTCAAAATTAAGTGGACTAGATCGCCAATTGAGGCAAGTCATTTGAAAAGTGATGATTTTATCTCCAAATCTTAATATTTTACTATAGCTTATACAGCTGAGCATAATAACATTTGTTTAATGATTATAGCATGGTGCATATGATTTTGGATATCTGAATATCTTTTGATTTAAGAATATTTGAAATACGGTTCCCATATGAATGTATTTCTGAACTGTATTTTCTATGTGACACATTTCAAAACATAAGTACATCCATATGCTGACCTAAGAGGTCATAGGAGGAATTATTTGCTCATTGACTTGTCAAACTCACTATACGATATTTCCAAATTTTTTTCAGATAAGAATATCTGAGTCTGATTCAGCAGATAGGTGATATATTCTCTAGTTGAGTCTACGTTGCTTGCAAGACTCATAGTCTTTGAATTATACTATGTTTGTATTCTAGAGTGCTCTGAACGCTACAGGCAGGATCCCTGTTTCTGTTGTACTTTGATGTTTATAGATTTAGTCTGTATATTGTGTATACATGAGAGATCCTATATGTATCTATTCCCATGAGAAAGAATTGAATTATGTATCTTTATGGAAAATATCTGATTGCAAAAATAATAATAATTATAGGAAAAAAAATGTTTATTTTACGTAACGTAAATTAGGGGCGTTACACCCTACTCTTGAATTAAAGCCACTTCCTGATCACCTCAAATATGTATTTTTAGGAGAAGGAGAGACACTTCTTGTCATTATCTCCAGCAAGCTTGTAGCTAATTAAGAAGAGAAATTAATTCAAGTCCTTAAAGAACACAAAACTGTAATAGGATAAACCATAACTGATCTTAAGGGGGTAAGCCCTTCCATATGTATGCATAGAATATTAATGAAAGAAGGAGCTAAGCCATTTAGACAACCCCAAAAAAGGCTAAATCATCATATGATGAGGATACTGAAGAAGGAAATTCTCAAACCATTAGAGGTTAAGGTAATATACCTTGTTTCAGATAGTCATTGGGTGAGATTGGTGCAAGTGGTTCCCAAGAAAAAATGAATAATTGTGGTGAAAATTATAATGAGGAATTAGTACCCACTTGGATTCAAAATAAGTAGAGGGTTTGTATAGATTATAGAAAATTAAATTTCGTAACCCTAAAAGATCATTTTCCTTTACCTTTTATTGATCAAATGCTTGAAAGGTTGGCTAGTAAACCTTACTACTATTTTCTTGATGGCTATTTAGGCTATTTTCAAATTGCAATCGCTCCTGAAGACCAAGAAAGGACAACCTTCACTTGTCCATTTGGGACATTCGCATTTAGGCGTATGCCATTTGGGCTTTGTAATGCCCCTGTCACTTTACAAAGGTGTATGGTTAGCATATTCTCAGTCAGCTTGAAAAATTTATTGAGGAATTTATTGATGATTTCATAGTTTATGGGAATTCATTTGATGATTATTTGCATAACCTATCACTAATTTTTGAAAAAATGTCAAGAAATTAACCTTGTTTTAAATTTTGAAAAAAATCTCATTTTATGGTTGAACAACGTATAGTTTTAGGCCATGATGTATCTAAAAGGGGAATAGAGGTAGATAAAGCTAAAATTGATATTATACAAACTCTACCTTATCCCACTTGTGTGCAAGAAGTTCGTTCTTTTCTTAACTATACAGGTTTTTATAGAAGTTTTATAAAGGACTTCTCTAAGAAAATAGTACTTATATGCAATTTTCTTCAAAAAGATGTACCTTTTGAATTTGATGAAGAATGCAAGGAAGCTTTTGGTAAATTGAAGGAGTCTTTGATTTCAGCTCCACTCATCCAAGCACCAGATCGGAACCTTCCTTTTGAAAGTATGTGTGATGCTAGTGATCATGCAATTAGAGCAGTACTTGGCTAAAGAGTTTGAAAGGCATCCCATGTGATATATGCCTCCAGAATATTGAATTATACCCAAAAACATTATACTACCACTGAAAAAGAACTCTTAGTTGTCGTCTTTGCATTAGAAAAATTTAGATCATATTTAATATGTATTAAAATTATTTTATTTACTGATCATGCAGCTTTTAGATACTTGGTGATGAAAAAGGAAGTTAAACCCACAATAATCATATAGGTGTTACTTTTTATAGAATTTGATCTAGAAATTAAAGATAAGAAAGGATATGAAAATAATGTAGCAGATCACTTAAGTCACCTGACACGTGGAGGAGAAACTAAAAATTGAAGAATAATTCCTAGATGAAAATTTATTTTCAATTTCAGTTCATATGCCATGGTATTCAAATATTGTGAATTATTTGGCTACTAAACAATTATCTCCTCTATTGACCAAGGCAACTAAAAATAGGATTAAGAGTGATGCCAAATATTACATATGGGACGATCCTTACCCAATGCTTATATCAAATTATAAGAAGGTGTATTCCTAACTCTGAAGTTTTATCAATTCTAACCTTCTGCCATTCTTATGCATATGGAGGAAATTTTGGGGTAAAAAGGATAGCAAAGAAAGTATTAGACTACGGTTTTTACTGGCCTACTTTATTTAAAGACTCATATCGTTTTTGTAAGTCATGTGCAAACTGTTAGAAAATAGGTAATATATCTAGGAAAAATGAGATGCCTTAAACACCAGTATTATTTTGTGAAATTTTTAATGTTTGAGGTATTGATTTCATAGGACCTTTTTCCTTATCATTTGGGTACAATTATATTTTATTGGCTGTGGATTATGACTCAAAGTGGATGGATGCTAAATCCACTAGGACTGATGATTCTAAAATGGTTGCATATTTTATTAAATCTCATATTGTCTCCAGATTTGGGATCCCAAGAGCATTAATAAGTGACAGAGGAATGCATTTTTGTAATAAGACTATTGAAACCTTATTAAAAAAAATATTATGTTACTCATAATCTGTCAACTGCATACCACCCCCAAACCAATGGGCAAGTTGAGGTATTCAATAGAGAAATAAAAAATATCATTAGTAAGACAATAAATCCCAATCGTATGGATTGGAATCTCATATTATATTATGCTCTTTGGACCTACAGAACAACATCTAAAACCCTAATTGGTATGTGTCTCCTTAAATGTTAGTATTTGGCAAAACTTGCCACTTTTCAGTTGAATTAGAACACATAGCATTTTGGACTATAAAGAAATTTAACATGAATCTAGAAGAAAGTGGGGAATACAGGAAATTATAGCTTCAGGAATTGAAGGAAATTATAAACGAGGAATATGAAAACGCAAATATATATAAGGAAAAAACTAAAAACTCCTGCACGATGTATGATCTCACATAAGGAGTTTACTAAAGGACAAAAAGTCCTCATCTATAATTCCAGGCTTCGACTATTTCCAAGTAAGTTACATTCTAGATGGGAAGGATTATTTATTGTTACTACCATTTTCCTCATGGTACAGTTGAAATAAAAACTATGGATAATCAGAATAGCTTCAAAGTCGACTGCCATAGGCTTAAACCATTTTATGAAGGATTTCACTAAGAAGAACTACATTGGATTACTTTTCAAGACCCTCCTTGATTTTATGAGCTTATGTTGAGCCAACGATGTTAAAAAAAGATGCTGGTTGGGAGGTAACCCAACAACATATCTTCTTCTTCTTCATTTTTTTCTTTCTTTTTAAAAAAATTATGGGCTGCAGACGTAGCACCGTGACGCTCAAACTGAGCACTGCGGCGCCCATAGCTTAGAAAGGTTGAGCACCGCGGTGCTCCTTGTTGTGTGTGTTTCACTAAATAACTGCAAGCACATGGTGTAATAGTAGCTAGTTCAGAGAGTACAGGTCGTATCCCACAGAGACCAAAGATCAATTACTAGAATTCTATGAAACAGGCTATCTAAATCAATGTAATTCAATTGAGAGAAATCACAATTAATTTAATAAGGTAACCAACTATCAAACGCCTAGAGTTAGGGTTTACCGTACTTATAATATTCAACAATCAATATGTACCTCTAATTACAATTATCTAGGTCTTCAGAGATGGTTTAGCCTTAATTAATTAATAACCTATTGCAATCATTACTAATCGTTCCTAAGTTAATCTAATTGCCTACTTTCGTGATTCTTAATTTAACCTAAGTTCATTAAGTTCCATGCTAACCATATGATTCAATTCATAAGGGTTCTCATACCTATCAATTAATTCAATTCTTAAAGAACCTTAAACTATTTTCATGATTAAGATATTCCTAATTCACTATTAAGTTCTGGCATTAACTTTCACCTTTTAGATCATCGGTCAATAACCTAAGATGTGATAAAATGGTGATCATGCATTCTATCAACTCGTGTAATGCATAATAGTTAATACTAATTAACCACAGAAAATCACAATTATGGTTTCACAATTCCAATTAATTCAGTATCATCATTTCATAAGTAGGTTTACCGAAACTCTAGATTAAATCTTCTCACACATGATTGAAAGAGAAATTGGTGCGTATTGTAGCATGTATATCCAAATTGATACTTTACCTCTCAACTAACCTATAGTAGTGAGAGTAAAGGTCAATCCCACAAAGGATAGTATTACCTTTTGTGAATAAGAAAGGGGGGATTGAATGTTAAAAGTAAATTAATAAAGTAAAAGGAGAATTATCACAAATAATAAAAGAGAGTGATTAAGAATGAAAGCATTGGTTTCGGTTGATATCCAACATCAAGGAATCACACTGATCATCGATAACATAATCAATCTTAAATTGAGTATCTACCATTAGGATTCTATCTGTAATATTGCAATTTTTTTTATTATAAAGAAAATTACCCAATTACCCCCTATTAACCTAGAAAAGACTAGACTACTCCTCTTTTAGTTTTTTTTCCCATTTGTTTCTCTTTCCTGTAGGCACACCAGCAGCAACATTACCAGAGACAAAAAAACGCATCCCCTTCTTCCTTCTCTCATATAAGTGCTCTTCTTCCACTAAAAATTTGTCCACTCAATTATACCATAGGAAGCAACAAAACCCCTCTTAAATTAGCTTTAATTGTGACCCAAAGAGCTGCCAGAAAATTTAGCAAAAATAGAAGCACGAAATCACAGTAGCAGAGGTAAAAGGTTGAAAAATTTCAATTCTTTTCTTGGTTTATGAAATTTTTGGGTTGATTTTGGACAGTAACCGCGCTCAAGAAAGTTGATTTTGGATATCCTAGGTTGTAGGGAATGAATTGGAGGTTCAAATAATCAAATAAGTTTTGGAGTAGTCATTTAAGAAGCTATTAGTATGGAAGCTTAAAGTTGGTATATGTATGTGATAGGAATTTTGAAAGTATAAGGAAAATTCTTGAATTTTGGATTATAAGCTAGCTACTAATGAAATTGGAAATGCATATAAAATTAAAAGTTGGTGTTAGATTGAGAAGTATATAGCTTTAGCTAAATTGATGTAGGAACCAAAAGGTTGGTCTTGAAAGAAATATAAATTTGTATGTGATGAATATTAGACTTATAGCATGGTAATTATGTGCCATGCAAGAATAATGATTATGTGATGTTGTATCATAGGTCTCGAAGAAAGTCCTAACCAAGTTGGAAGTTCGCTTAATAGCTTGGACATTGGAAGTGAAAGGAAAAAGGGGTTGTCCCCCATGAATCCCTAAAGTGTGAGTGGATATAGTTTACTATAACGTCTTTCTAAATCCCTCTCATGTCCATGCATTTTTTAAAAAAAGTTTTATTTGTGAATAGCATAACTTGAATTTCATGTTAACATTGATTTTATATTCGTAGAAGCCATAGGACATGAAGAACAAACCTTTAATAATCCATCCTGAGTTTGAGATGAAAATATGGTTTTATGTGACACTTTTATTGAAAGTTATAATTGTATTATTTTTTTTAAAATTGTTTCATATGATTTATGTTATACTGATATCTCATTATTTCATGAATATGGTGAAATTGTATTTGGATTTATGTTTGGAATGTGTCTTTGGAACTGAATATCATGATTTGTCTGGATTGGAATAAAACTGTTGTATTTCTAATTGTGGAGAATGAATTTCTATGCCGGAACTCTATCCGATGAATGTCTTGAAAGGGAGGGCTATATTTATGTCTTAAAAAGAATTTTAACTTCATGTTTTTCAATTTTCTTTTCGTTTTATATTTTTGGTTTATAAAATTTGTTTACTTTGAATCATTGTCAGAAACACTGTTAGCTAGCGACAGAGATAGTTAGCCTTGGTGCACCATGTAACCCAAGCTAGCAAGGGAGTTGCTAGCCCCTTGTTCGAAAGGGCACATGAGGATTGAATTGTGAATAAGTATAGAGTTCAGTATGTCTCCTCCAATAGCCAGTGGCATTTGGCCTGGTTACCTATGATGAGAATGTGATTATTTATCCGTTCTATTGCTGTGTGCTTGGGACAATCAACATATGAAAAGGTTAGGGAGTTGAGGAAAGCTCCTCCCAACCTTATGACATGAATGATGAGAATATGGTGATTTACCCAACCCATTGCTATGTGCTTGGGATGAAACATGTATGTGGTGATTGCCCTTACCAGGCTTTGTGCTTGGATATAAAAAAATTATATTTATGGTTCTACTTTTGAGTCCTCCTCTATACATTTGTTTTTAAATAATTATTTCTTATTTGATTTTGAAATTATTGTTTATTATATTAAATCTCAAGATTTCATAATTTCTCTTAATCCCATTTATTTAGTTTGTTGTTATTTACATTGATTTAAATAATGTTATATTCTTGCATATCTTTTTTATTTATGAAAACTCGTGCGTATGGTCTGTTCTGTTTCAGTTATAGTAAGCTATATTTGCTCACTGAGTTGCATAAACTCACCCCCTCATATTTTATGTTTTTAGATAGTATTAAAGAGTCCAACCCTCATCCATCCGAACTTGAATAAAGTAGTAGTTTCAGTGGTAAGCCCAATTGTTCTTAGGGCTCCTTAATATATCTTTTGTAATCTTGTTTATTTTCTTTTGTAATCTAGATTGTGCTCCGATGATCATGGGCAAGATCATGTTTCTGTTGTGTACTTTATATATGTTGGTTAAGGTTATCTATATACAAGGACTGTATGACATGAATTAGTAAGAAGATGATTATATATATAACTGAAATGTTCATTTATGATATTGTGTGCTAGGTTCTAATTGTCTATTTTGTGGCTTACAGTTTAAGGACCAATCCCTTATGCCGTGCCAGTCATGTATCCCAAATTGAGGTCGTGACCGAGTGGTATCAGAGCTCTAGGTTTTCCTGTGATTCATCGGAGCAAAGAATTCTTTGGTAGGACCCTAAGTATGGATATGAGCCGGACATATTTATACTCAGGGTGCTGCTGTAGAATTCTATAGGTTGTTGTCCTCTTTTTGTTCAAATTCTTTCTTTCCTAAATACGTTATAATATAGACACTACGAAATGCTTTAATTTTGTTTTTATCTTGTAAAGTTGTAGAGATGCCGCCTAGATTGCGAGGAGCAGTTAGAGGAGCTTTAGGTAGACAGCAAGTGATTGAAGAATCTACTCAATCTACGAATCCAATTACTAGAGGTAGTGGTAGCAGCAGACCTAGTTCTAGAGCTAGAAGAAGGGAACGGTATATTCGGGTCTCAGAAATACTTAGGCAAGATGAGCAAAATGAGAATCAAGGTGAAACTCATGAGGCGAGGACATCTCCTCCACATCCTCGAGAACCAGCTATGGCTGAAGTGATTGCTACCATGCAGGGGATGAATAGAGCAATGGAGAATTTAGCTGATTTATTAGCAGAACAAGGTAGAAGGGGATCTCAACAACCGGAACCAGTTGTTGTTACTCAAGAGCAAGTGGAAGTAACTGAACAGGAAAATAGAAAAGGTGGCGTGCCAGATAGTTTGTCAGAATTTATGAAGTTAAAACCTCCCACTTTTTCTGGGGCATCTAGTGGTGAAGACCCGGAGCAGTTTGTGGATGCAGTTGAGAGGATATGTAGAGCACTGTGTTTTCAGATACTAGATCAGTGGAATTGGCTTCATTTCAGTTGTCAGACATAGCCAGGATATGGTTTGATACTTTAGATCGAAGTAAAGCAGCCTCAGCTCCTTTTATGGGATCGAATGAGTTTAAAGAAGCTTTTAAAGACGATTCATGCCAAAAAGTGTAAGAGATGCCCGTGCTAGGGAATTTGAAGAACTGAAACAAGTCCCAGGCATGACAGTAACAGAGTATGATGTTCGATTTACACAGCTATCTAGATATGCTCTGCACTTAATCCCTACAGAAAGGGATAGGATAAAGAGATTTATCACTGGATTAATTCATCCATTGTTTAGATCAGTAGCTCCACAAATGAACCAATTCTCTGACTATGCTGCAGCTGTAGATTGTGCCCAGTTGATTGAGACTAGAGAGTTAGCTGAAATAGAAATACATAAGAAATGGAAGAGAGACCGCAATGGAAGTTTTAAGAGTGGGCCTGGCTATGAGGCAAAAGGCCCAAGAATGCAAGCCTAGACATCCTCCTTATAGATTGAAGCTGGAGATTCTAGTCAGGTAGGAGCTAGTAGTGGTAAAAGGAAAATAAATCAAAGACCAAACAGTCAGTTTAGACCTGGAGCAGCTCCATTAGTCAGACCTCAATGTCCTACCTGTGGCAAGATGCATACAGGACCATGTTATAGAAGAACTGTCTCTTGTTATTTTTGTAGACAGATGGGACATATGATCATAGACTACTCACTAAGGCAAGGATTTAGTCAGGGAACAACTCAAGCAACTTTGCCACCTATACCAATAGACGCTCAGCCAGTTAGATCGGTATCTGGCCAAGCAAGTAGCAGTGGTGTTAGTAGGGGAGCAGGAAGTAGAGGACAGAGTTAGATAGGAAGAGGCCAAACTAGAGTTTTTGCTTTGACTAAACAGGATGCCCAAGCTTCTAATGCTGTAATGACAGGTATTCTCTTGATTTGCTCACAATAAGCTCATGTATTGTTTGACCCTGGATCTACTCATTCATATATGTCCCCATATTTTGCTAAATGGATCAGTAGAAGTCCAGATAAGTTGAGTTCTCCATTCATGGTTGCCACCCCAGTGGGTGAATGTTTGTTGGTTGAAAAAATATACAATTCTTGTAAAGTTTCTATTTTTGGTAAAGATACCTACATTGATTTGATCATGCTGGATATGCTAGACTTTGATGTAATTCTAGGCATGGATTGGCTAGCTTCTTGCTATTCAACCTTAGATTGCCACCTTAAAGTGATAAATTTTAATGTCCCTGGTGAATCTTCATTCCAATTTCAATGTAATCATAGTGAAGCACCAAACAACTTGATTTCAGTTTTGCGAGCTCAGAAGTTGTTAAGGAAGGGGTGCCAAGGGTATTTGGCATATGTCAGAGATATAAATGAGCAGTTTACCAATATAAATCAAGTTCCAGTAGTCAGTGAATTTTTAGATGTGTTTCTAGAAGAATTGCCAAAACAAGAGATTGAGTTTGGTATTGATGTCTTCCCTGGAACACAACCAGTATTTATACATCCTTATAGGATGGCACCTGTAGAACTCAAGGAGTTAAAGGAGCAGTTGCAAGATTGGCTAGATAAAGGCTTTATTCGACCCAGCATATCTCCTTGGGGTGCTCCAGTCCTCTTTGTGAAAAAGAAGGATGGATCCTTACGCTTATGTATTGACTATAGACAATTGAATAAGGTGACAATACGAAACAATTATCCTCTACCCAGAATAGATGATTTGTTTGATTAGTTACAAGGAGCACAATGTTTTTCTAAAATTGATCAAAGATCAGGATATCATCAGTTGAGGATAAGGAAGGAGGACATTCCAAAGACAACTTTCAGGACCCGATATGGCCACTATGAGTTCTTGGTTATGTCATTCGGGTTAACCAATGCACCTACAGCATTTATGGACTTGATGAATAGAGTGTTTAAACCATTCTTAGATAAGTTTGTCATCGTATTTATAGATGACATCCTGGTGTATTCGAAGAGTTTAGAGAAGCATGAGCAGCACTTGAGGATAGTTTTACAAACTTTAAGGGAGCAACAGTTGTATGCCAAATTCTCTAAATGTGAATTTTGGTTAGATAGTATCACATTCTTAGGACATATAATAACTAAGAATGGCATTCAAGTAGACCCTAAAAAGGTGGAAGTAGTGCAGCAGTGGCCCCGACCTACAAATGTGACTGAGATACGTTGTTTCTTAGGATTGGCTGGATATTATAGGAGATTTGTCAAAGATTTCTCCAAGATTGCCGCCCCCTTGACCAAGTTGACTAGGAAGGGAATAAAGTTTGAATGGTCTGATGCTTGTGAAGAAAGTTTTCAGGAACTAAAGAGGTGTTTGACCACAGCTCCAGTTCTTACAATTCCCACTGATATTGGAGACTATGCAGTATACTGTGATGCATCTAGAGTGGGCTTAGGCTACGTATTGATGCAAAATGGAAGGGTAGTTGCTTATGCATCTAGGCAGTTAAAGAAACATGAACAGAATTATCCTACCCATGACTTAGAGATGGCAGTTGTAGTGTTTGCTTTAAAGATTTAGAGACATTATCTGTACGGATGATCTTGTGAGATTTACACAGATTACAAGAGTCTCAAGTACATTTTTCAGCAAAGAGACCTTAATTTGAGGCAAAGAAGTTGGATGGAACTATTGAAGGATTATGATTGTACAATCTTGTATCATCCAGGCAAAGCAAATGAAGTAGCTGATGCCCTAAGCAGAAAATCCATGGGAAGTTTGGCTTATATAGCAGAAGTGTGACGACCATTGTTTGAAGAAATTTGTAAGCTAGAAAGTAAAGGGATAAGGTTTGAAGTAAAGGAACCAGGGATATTTTTGGCTCATGTGCAGCTTCAATCTTTTCTAGTTGAGCATATTAAAGCTAACCAAGATAGGGATGCCAGCTTGCTTAAGATCAAGGATGAGGTGAAAGATAACCAAGATTCTAAATTCTCAGTGGACACTGAAGGGGTATTAAGATATGGTAGATGCTTATGTGTCCCAAATGTGAATGATTTAAAGAAACAGGTTTTAGAGGAGGCACATCGCTCCACCTATACAATACACCCAGGAATGACAAAGATGTATCAAGATATGAAGGAATTATATTGGTGGGATGGTCCAAAAAGGGATATAGCTGAGTTTGTTTCCCATTGCCTGACATGTCAGCAAGTGAAAGCTGAACACCAATGACCTGCAGGGTTACATCAACGAATAGAGATACTAGAATGGAAGTGGGAGAGAATCACCATGGATTTCATCACCGGGTTACCAAGGACCACCAAAGGATATGATTCTATATGGGTAATAATAGACCGAATGAAGAAGTCAGCTCACTTTCTTCCTGTGAAAACCACCTATAACGTAGCTCAGTATGCAAGGATTTATTTAAATGAAATAGTTAAGCTACATGGAGTTCCTATATCTATTATATCCGATCGAGGGCCACAGTTCACGGCACGATTTTGGAGAGCTTTCCAAGAGGCATTAAGAACGAGATTGGATTTGAGCACAGCTTTCCATCCACAAATCGATGGTCATTCAGAGTGTACAATTTAGATTTTAGAGGACATGCTCCGAGCTTGCATTTTTGATCTAGTTGGGATATGTACTTATCCTTAGCTGAATTTGCCTATAATAATAGTTACCAAACTAGCATACAGATGGCCCCATTTGAAGCTTTGTATGGTAAATGGTGCAGGTCTTCCATTGGATGGTTTGAAGTGGGAGAGGCTAAACTTTTAGGGCCAGATCTTGTGCAAGAAGCTTTGAACAAAGTGAAGCTAATACGAGAAAGATTACAGGCAGCTCAAAGTAGACAGAAGGCATATGTTGACAATAGACAGAGGGAGTTAGAATTTTCAGATGGTGAACAAGTATTCTTGAATGTCTCCCCCATGAAAGGAGTAATGAGATTTGCGAAGAAAGGGAAGTTAAGTCCTCGATATATAGGCCCTTTCGAAATTTTGGATAGGGTAGGTGCTGTAGCATATTGCATAGCCTTGCCACCACAACTGAGTGATGTTCATCCATTTTTTCATGTATCAATGTTAAGAAAATACCTACCAGATCCATCTCACATTATCCAACCCCAAGAAATTCAATTGGATAAGAACTTAGCTTATGAGGAAAAACCGATGTCCATAATTGATCGGCAAGTGAAAAAGTTACGGTCAAGGGAAATCCCAATGGTTAAGGTTATATGGCAAAACCACTCAAGTGAGGAAGCCACCTAGGAGGTTGAAGATGATATGTGAAATATATATCCCCAATTATTTGAGTAATAAGGTTAGTAACTCCAAATTATGCCTTGATTTCATGCGTTACTTGTAATTGGTTGATTTGAAATTTGAGGACCAAATTTCTTAAGGGGGGAAGAATGTAATATTACAATTTTTTTTTATTATAAAGAAAATTACCCAATTACCCCCTATTATCCTAGAAAAGACTAGACTACCCCTCTTTTAGTTATTTTTTCCATTTGCTTCTCCTTCCCGTAGGCACACCAGCAGCAACATTACCAGAGACAAAAAAACGCATCCCCTTCTTCCTTATTTGAAAACCTTCTTCCTTCTCTCATATGAGAGCTCTTCTTCCCTTAAAAATTTTTCCACTCAATTATACCATAGGAAGCAACAAAACCCCTCTTAAATTAGCTTTAATTGTGACCCAAAGAGCTGCCAGAAAATTTAGCAAAAACAGAAGCTCGAAATCACTGTAGCAGAGGTAAAAGGTTGAAACTTTTCAATTCTTTTCTTGGTTTATGAAATTTCTGGGTATAGAATTATGTTAAGGACTTGTTTTACTAGTTCTATACCAATTTTTATAAGTAGAAAACATCATTTGATTACCTACATCATAGATTTTTGCTTCGGTGAACAGTAACATGAACAGTAACTGCGCTCAAGAAAGTTGATTTTGGATATCCTAGGTTGTAGGAAATGAATTGGAGGTTCAAATAATCAAATAAGTTTTGGAGTAGTCATTTAAGAAGCTATTAGTATGGAAGCTTAAAGTTGGTATATGTATGTGATAGGAATTTTGAAAGTATAAGGAAAATTCTTGAATTTTGGATTATAAGCTAGCTACTAATGGAATTGGAAATGCATATAAAATTAAAAGTTGGTGTTAGATTGAGAAGTATATAGCTTTAGCTAAATTGATGTAGGAACCAAAAGGTTGGTCTTGAAAGAAATATAAATTTGTATGTGATGAAATATTAGACTTATAGCATGGTAATTATGTGCCATGCAAGAATAATGATTATGTGATGTTGTATCATAGGTCTCGAAGAAAGTCCTAACCAAGTTGAAAGTTCTCTTAATAGCTTGGACATTGGAAGTGAAAGGAAAAAGGGGTTGCCCCCCACGAATCCCTAAAGTGTGAGTGGATATAATTTACTATAACGCCTTTCTAAATCCCTCTCATGTCCATGCTTTTTTTTAAAAAAAGTTTTATTTGTGAATAGCATAACTTGAATTTCATGTTAACATTGATTAATATTCGTAGAAGCCACAGGACATGCAGAACAGACCTCTAATAATCCATCCTGAGTTTGAGATGAAAATATGGTGTTATGTGACACTTTTATTGAAAGTTATAATTGTATTATTTTTTTTAAAATTGTTTCATATGATTTATGTTATACTGATATCTCATTATTTCATGAATATGGTGAAATTGTATTTGGATTTATGTTTGGAATGTGTCTTTGGAGCTGAATATCATGATTTGTCTGGATTGGAATAAAACTGTTGTATTTCTAATTGTGGAGAATGAATTTCTATGCCGGAACTCTATCCGATGAATTTCTTGAAAGGGAGGGATATATTTATGTCTTAAAAAGAATTTTAACTTCATGTTTTTCAATTTTCTTTTCGTTTTATATTTGTGGTTTATAAAATTTGTTTATTATGGAAGAATCATTGTCAAAAACACTGTTAGCTAGCGACAAAGATAGTTAGCTTTGGTGTACCATGTAACCCAAGCTAGCAAGGGAGTTGCTAGCCCCTTGTGCAAAAGGTCACATGAGGATTGAATTGTGAATAAGTATGGAGTTGAATTTGTCTCCTCCAATAGCCAGTGGCATTTGGCCTGGTTACCTATGATGAGAATGTGATTATTTACCCGTCTTATTGCTGTGTGCTTGGGACAGTCAACATATGAAAAGGTTAGGGAGTTGAGGAAAGCTCCTCCCAACCTTATGATATGAATGATGAGAATATGGTGATTTACCCAACCCATTGCTATGTGCTTGGGATGAAACATGTATGTGGTGATTGCTCTTACCAGGCTTTGTGCTTGGATATAAAAAAATTATAATTATGGTTCTACTTTGAATCCTCCTCTATACATTTATTTTTAAATAATTATTTCTTATTTGATTTTGAAATTATTGTTTATTATATTAAATCTCAAGATCTTATAATTTATCTTAATCCAATTTATTTAGTTTGTTGTTATTTACATTGATTTAAATAGTGTTATATTCTTGCATATCTTTTTTATTTATGAAAACTCGTGCGTATGGTCTGTTCTGTTTCAGTTATAGTAAGCTATATTTGCTTACTGAGTTGCATAAACTCACCCCCTCATATTTTATGTTTTCAGATAGCATTAAAGAGTCTAACTCGCATCCATCCGAACTTGAATAAAGTAGTAGTTTCAGTGGTGAGCCCAATTGTTCTTAAGGCTCCTTAATATATCTTTTGTAATCTTGTTTATTTTCCTTTGTAATCTAGATTGTGCTCCGATGATCATGGGCAGGATCCTGTTTCTGTTGTGTACTTTATGTATGTTGGTTAAGGTTATCTATATACAAGGACTGTATGACATGAATTAGTAAGAAGATGATTATGTATATAACTGAAATGTTCATTTATAAAATTGTGTGCTAGGTTCTAATTGTCTATTTTGTGGCTTACGGTTTAAGGACCAATCCCTTATACCGTGTCAGTCATGTATCCCAAATTGGAGTCGTGACACTATCCCTGTTCCTCCTTAAGTTTAGTAATTGATGACAATCACCTCAATTAACCCTAATTAACAAGTAATCTTTTATCACATCGATAAATTATAACCTATTAACTATGTGAAGAATTAGAGAAACGGTAGAGTTAAACAAACATAGTGACATCGACTATATTTAACTTAGTCAATCATTCACCTTAGGTTTAACAATTCATAATCCAAAATCATTAATCCTATTTGTCTCATGAATCATAATAATGAAAACTTTGTTCAAAATAGGATTCAGCAGTAGATTGAGACAATAAAATCACTAGTGTGCACCCTAGATATCAATTGAAACAATTATGTGAATAAGAATGGATGAATAATCAATACTCAATTAAAATTGATATAATAAACTCAAATTCAAATCTCACATTGCATAAAAAAAATCCTTGAGGTTTCAATCTTCCTCAACCAACAGAAATAAACTAGCCACGCAGGGCCATAAGATAACATTGAGAAGAAGAAGAAGAAAAAAAAAACTTGAGAAATTGCTCCTTGAATCCCTTTGATGGATTAGATCCCCCCTTGATGCTTTTTTCACTCTTATTTATAGGTTAGGAGAGTCTTAAATGAATTTTGATTGATTTTATAGTTGTTCATGGGCTTCAGGGCTTCATTTGGAGTCAAAATAACATAAAAATCGTGTTTTTTACTTTCTACAATGGTTACGGGCACCGCGACACACAAAATTCTGGGAATTGAGTGCCACTCTAAGATTTCTTCAAAATCTAGAAAAGTGTTCAACATAAAAGTTGTACCCTTGTCTCTTGTCTTTCTATAGCCGCTAGAATCACCTTAATCAAAGCTAAAATATAGGCGATATACCTAAATGAGTGACCAAAGATCAGGATTCATCTACTGCACTGCAATTTTGAATTTCAAGCTCTATATCACTCTGAAATATCCTGAATTGAACAAAGTGATCAACATAAAGGTTGTAGATAATTGTCTTATAGTTTCATAGCCACTTGAATAACTTTGATTTGAGTTCATATGAGGGAGATATAGTTTACTTAGTGCTGAAATGTCTAGAATTGCCACAATTCAGCATTTTTCCATGAATTTCTTATCTTTTTATCTTCTTTTCTTCTTCCTTTGTTCCTACAACACAAAATACAAAATTCAATTAATTCATATTTATATTCTACTTAAATTAAACAAAAAGTAAACTTAAAAGTATTAAAATTATGCTTAATTATAAACACATCAGAAATCATAATCCAATTTATTAAATAATTCATGAATATTCAATACAATCCAAGAAAAAGGGATAGAAGTAGAGATAGGTGTAGAGATAGAAAGATAAAATCTAAATTGAAGAAAGTAATGAATTAGGGATACAAAGCTTGAATCAATCTCAATTCTAATCTAAGAACATAAAGTAAAAAATGATTCTACTTTAAACCTAATCTAATGTTGTTTCCTAAGCCTATACTGAGTTTCTCTAAGTTTGGATGTATTTCTCCACGTTTCCCCTTGTAAATATATCACTTTGGCTGCTTAAAACCCTTAAAAACATATATTGTAGGGACTCAAAGTACGGCTGTGTTTCGGGACACGGCCTAGCCAAGGTTCGGATTAGAATCTAAGTTGCTCCAATTCTTGCACAGAACACGGCCTAGCATGTTCTAGGTACACCAAACACGGCCTAGCCGTGTTTTAGGCTGCATGGTCCGTTCTTTGCCAATTTATTTTGGGTTTACTCCTTGTTTCCTCCTCAGCTTGTTCCAAATCCACATAACTCTTCACATGGGTGTTTTCCCTTGAGGATGTCACCTACAAACAGAAAACAAAATCAACCAGTATCCAGAGCAAGCAAAAAAAATAGAACCAAAGAAGAGAAATAATCACAAGTTCACTATGAAATAAGGTAACATCCCTAATTTTGTTTCTTTTATTAATAAAGGTACATAAATATTTAATTAAGGAAATAAAACTTATTAAACAATTTTTTGATATTTAAGAAAAAATATAAGCCTTAGAAATTCTTCATTTTATGTGTATGCATAGAAACTGCTTTTTAACATTAAGGGAATACATAAAGAGAGAAAACCTAATAGGAAAAATTAGAAATAACATTCTAAAGAGAGACGAAATTCTTTGGTAAGGAAGATAAATTTTTAGAAGTAAGTAAATGTTCTAAAATTTCAAAAAGATTTGATTATGGTAATTTTTTCCTAATTCAAGAGTTAGAGTTCCTAAGTTTAACATCTCTAACCATACATTTGGCCTTCACCTATAGACACTTCATAGAGTTTGTTTTTCCATTTCACATGAGTTTCTAGTAAGCCAATTGTATAGCCCAAGCAATAGTTATAACACAGACTTGGACTAAGATATAGAAGTTAAACTGATAGCCCAAAAATCATGAAAATGTGACCAAGCCCTCCATGATATGTAAAATTTTAGCCAAAGTAAAGGAAATGGACATGAATGAGCCAAAATCTAAGAACTAAAAATAAGAACTATGTGATGAAATAATAGTGTAATAATAATCAAGATTAGGTCACATGGCATTAGGACAAAACATCTATACTTTACACTAATAATTTCAGCAAACCATGTGATGATATAGGTAATAATACATGACATTAGGACAAAACATTTATATCTTACACTAATAATTTTAGCAAACTATGTGATGATATAGTAGGTAATAATACATGGCATTAGGAAAAAATATCCCTATCCTACACAAATAATTTCAGCCAAGCAAGGGAGATTCAAGGGCTGGAAATTTACAACTTAGAAAGAAAAACCTATCATACTTGAGTGAGACAAAATAAAAAAGAAATAAATCCCTAAATCAAAGGGACCTTGTCCCTTGTCTTAAGAACATTTTATCATGATTTTCAAATACAAATCCCCTTTTACTATGCATATCTTGACTAAGGGAGAGGAAAACAAGAACATGAATTGTCTTCCCCTAAAAAAATAACTACGTACATCTTAATTGTGATAAGGTAGACCCAAGATTATGAGAGGTGAACCACTTGATAGTTTATTTAAGCAAAACCCACCCTTATAGCATTATAATTTCGTCCAAGTGCGGGAGAGGAAAAATAAAAGCAAGGTAGAGTGAGGAAAGGAGAGAAAGAGAGTAAAAGAGAGGAAGGAAGAAGAAGGAGATGTCTAGAGGACTAAGTACTCAAGGTAGGTTAGCTTAATCTCTACTTGAATCTATCTTTTCTCTTTATCCTTGAGGTTTAAAACTCACCCTCCCTCTTTTATTCAAGCTGTTGGAAAAGGTAAGGGAAGGTAGGAATCTTGCCACTTCCTTCAAGAGGAAACAAGAAAAAGATTTCACTAAGTGAGAGAGGGAGATCTTTAGATAGGTTTAACAATATCTCTTTTTGAATAATTTTTTTGAAATTTATAACATTTATATAGGATCTTGTTCCTATAACTTTTACAATATTTGCTACTTTGATGATTGGTCATGGATGTTGCTATATCATGTTACATGTTGATCTTGCATGTAATGTATGTTTGAATACTTAGGTTGGTCTGGAAGGTTCTGCATAGGTATGGCTATGAGTGGCAAAATTTTAGGGTTTTGTGCTGTTGTTATGTATATTTAAATGTGGTGAAAAATTGATAAGATATGGTTAGATTGATAAAATGAATATGGCCTTAAACACCTAAAAGAAGACCACGAGAAATTCCTGTTGGGAACACCCTTAATAATACATAATTTGATTTTCTACTTTCTTGAGAAGAGGATAATGGAATATGTTAAATTAAGTGTAAGGAATTTAATTAAAATGTTGAGATAAGTAATCTTATAGTTAGATGTAAATTAGGAAGAAAATAGAAAATGATGTAATAAAATAATGAACTAGAAACTTAGGAAGGGTTTGGTTTGAAAACTGAATTTTGGAGTAACCAGGGAAGCTTCTAATTTTTGAATTTTGCAAAGAATTGATTGGAAATTAAAAGAAATGGTTAACATAAAAAATATATATATATATATATATATAATGATTTTTTTTGCACTGAAATCACTCAATTTGGATTTCATATAAGGATGATATTGTCATATTAGTAAGCAGTGGTCAGAAACTAGCTAACTAAGGAAGAATCGGTTAAGTATGCTTCTTTGTTTGAATTTCTTGGCAACATCTATAGAGAATTAAAGGCAATTGTTAGCATAATTAATATAGATATATGTCTTACGGATCTATAGGATCTAAAATCACTTAATTTGAAGTCCTTGTGAGGGAGATATGGCTGATTAATGAGTAGATGTTAAAATTAGTCTAGAATCTAGGTTGGTAAATATAAGTGTTTATATTTTCAAATTTTTGGGAATAATTAGTTAGGAATCTAAAGAAATGATAAGCATGAAATTTGTCGATAAGTGTCTTAACATTTTATAAGCTTTGGAATCACCTAAATTGGAGTTCTTATGAAGGAGATATGGTTGAATAAGTGAGGAAAGTTCATAAAAGACAGCCAGGCCATGTTTTGAGTTGCTTCAGCACAAGTAGGCCGTGTGCAGGGCTATTTTTGAGTACGTTTGAAGTATCTTTGAAGTATGGTCATGTCCTAAAACATGGCCAGGCCGTGTTGGGAGTTAATAAAACTTATTTTTAATATTTTTTACCCTAAATGAACCTCATTAACTATAGTTTAATAATATGAACCAAATTGGAAAAGAATGCTCTATAAAATTTGTGAGAACATGTGTTGGAAATGATATAAGTAGGAGAAAAGTAACTAGAGGACAAGCATAAAGAAAATGAAAAGATGAAAATAATATTTAAGAAAGAAGAAGAATCTTATAAATGGAAATAATAAATGACTAGTGTATGCCTTAGCCATTGCTATTGCATGAACTCCATACCATCTTAAGTGTGAAATTTTGACATGAAAGTATTTTATAAAGTGATATTCGAAAATGGTTATGATCATGACATGATTGCATTTTACCAATGATTTTTGGTAATGATTATTCTTGGATGATAAATTATGACATGTGAGTATAATGAATATATTTATTATTTGAGATCATATTTTTTGCTATTAACGTGAAAAGAACAGAAATGAAAAGAGATGAGCATGGTCACATAGCGGTCCGTGTGGTGCACCAGTAGGGGACGCCTTACTCACAACTATGACTATGATAATGATAAAAGAAAGAGAAAGTGTGTCATGTCGGACGAAGTGAGAAAAGTCTATACCAGAGAGTAGAAAGTACTCACCCTGGTCAGGGTAGCTTGATATGAAAATAAGTTTATAGCAATCATATAATATTCTAAAAATAGTTATTCATGCCATACATGTCATTACTGAACAACTTTCATGTTCATTCATGTGAACTAAGGTATTTGTTATAGCTTATACAGATGAACAAGACATGATGAGCTATATTGATGATAATTATGATCTATTACTGAACCTACTAGGATTTAATTCTCACTATTTTTCATATCATATTTCGAATACTAAATATGCAGATATTCTATATGACCGAATTTTAGCATACGTTGAGTCGAGTTGACTAAGATCCTAGTGAAGGTTCAACCACTTGCACCTGTATCCCCAGAATTGGTCAATATAGATGAATAAGAAGTAGACATATATGTGTTTGATTTTTTTATAGACGTTTTAAATTAATGATGTGTATGTGAACCCAAAATTGTATCAGTGTTAATGGTATACCATAAACCTTAATTATGTTTAGTTAATTTAATTGAATGTTATTATGAGTTAAATAGTTAAAAGTGCAATGGAATTTTACAAGTGTATATATATATATATATATATATATATATATATATATATATATATATATGTGTGTGTGTGTGTGTGTGTGTGTGTGTGTGTGTAAAAAAATGGAGTTGTTATAAAATAAGGGATGAGATATAGCAATAAAATACATAATTTTCCCCTTTATCACTCCTTACCTAGACTAGGTAAGCCCTGTGGCACTCTATACCCAAAAAGGGTAAGCGCCACGGTACTCCTTGTTTTAGTAGAGAATGCCACGGTGCTCTCTATAAGAGATTCTATAACCCTCTTCCTCCCCACCTCTCTTTCTCACTTAAACTCACTCCCATTCACCATAAATTGCACTATATTTCTTCTTTTGAGCTCAAATTACTTTTATTTACATGCATTAAGTGATTTTACTTCCTATTTTGTAAGATTAATCATCTACATGAACATTTGGTTGGAAAGCATTGAATTTTTTCAAAGATTTCCCAATTCACATCCATTCCCTATCTTCTTAGCAGAGAATCAAGCATTTCGGTGAGAATCCTTTCATAAATTATGGTGTTAGTGGAATCAAACTCCTTTGTTATTAGATTGTATACAATTATGAGTCCAAATTGGAAAAGCATCACCCATTTTTATTCCCAATTCTAAGAGTGCACACTAGTTGTTTGATAAAAGGTCCCAGTGAACTTTCAATAGATAGATGGCTCCTAAGACTTCACAACTAGCCCTCTCTAAGAGAAAGAGCCGATCAGATGATCATCCTACATTCGACAACAAGGCATTTGTGAATGAGGAATTTTATCAACACCATATCAAAGTAGTGATTCATAAACCGATCATTCCAAAAAGAGGTTTATCGTCACCACTAGGCTGCCTAATAGAGACAATATTCTCTAAGGGAATTGGTAAATTTTATGTAAGAACCTAGAACCAGGGGTCATACCAGTAGTGCGAGAATTTTACTCCAATGCTACAATACATGAGCGCCATAAAGCACGAGTAAGAGGCAAGATGGTGAAGTATACCCTTCATGTAATCAATGAGTTTTACTTTATACTGGATATTGAAGATGAGGAATACTCTTCGTTTCTTCAATCAGAAATTGATTTTGAAGATGTTATATGCACTCTTTACCACATAGGAGCATCTTAGAAATTAGATAGCAATGGCCAACCTTTGTTTTTTTTGCTATGACAGATATGAGTAAAGTAGCTAAAGCTTGGCACTATTTTGTGGTAGCCAAACTCATGCCTAGCTTGAACATGAGTAAAGTACGGCAAGACAAGGCCATTTTGACTTATGCCATACTAAAGGGATTTTCAATTGACGTTGGTAAAATTATCCACATACAAATGCTAAAATGCATTAGTTTTCAAGACAACTCCCTCTTTGCCCTCAGCTTGATCACTACTCTATATGGAAATGCTGGAGTAGGCTGGGACTCCACCAAGGGTCTCATCCAACCAATAAGACCTATCTTTTACATGGAAATTTAGAAATATAAAGGGCATGATGAAGCAGCAGAGGATGAGTTAGGCGTTCAACCATTGGCTACAAAAGAACCTGATAGTAGTTCAGTTTCACTACAATCCCAGTATACCATTGAATATTTATGGGAGCAAACAAAGATTCTGAACCATCAGATGAATGACCTAGAACTCTACCAATACTCCATCGCACAAAATAACACTACATGTTTTAGCTAGCTAGCCCATGCCCTCAACCTTGTTATAGCATTCCCAGTGCCTCTTGAACCACCCTTTATGCCTGCACCCGAGCATGATGAGATGGATGGTGATGATTAAATAAGAAAGTTCCACTGGACCCCTCTTCCTTTTATTACTTGTCCCTTCTATTTCCATCTTTTCTATTTATATTAGGGACAATGTAAATTCCTAAGTTTGGGGGCCACTTTATGATTAAGCTCTATGACTGTATAAGAAATCATATAATTATGTACTATTTACATAGTTGCCTACTATAGTAAATTATGTGACCTATGCACTTTTATTCTAGTTATTAAATGGTTTGAGCATGTGACTTTATCTTAATATTTGAGGTTGTGTTAGGCGGAACCAATAGCCAATGATATAACTACTTAAATTGCCATTAGCTCTTGAGAGATGTAGAAAATTCATGGTTATATGTAATTTTAATTTCTTTGCAATTTATTATTTCCCATTTTTTAGAATCCTGAAACGTTTTTGCACAATAATTTTAGGTATTTAATTTGTCTTTTACTTAGAGAAGGTTTATAAAACTCAAAAATACCTTATAATCTTACTAAATTTCTAGAACTTATTTAAATATTACTCGAGGCAAAATACTAGGCTGATATTATTAATTAGGAGATGATCTAGGCATTATTTGATAACATTGAGACTTTCAAGCCGAACTCAAGCAATGACATATCCTTAGTTCCTCTATTTGAGCTCAATTAACATTTTATTCTATACCCACTACAAAGCCAAAACCAAAATTTGTGATTAATATCTTTAATTTTTTACCTTATTCACTCACTCCATGATTAATTTCTAAATACTTGATTTATAACTTGTTCTGCATGTTTTATAAATAACCGCAAGCGTACAGCGTAGCTATAGCTAATCCGGTGAGTACGGGTCATATCCCACAGAGAACAATTATCAGTTACTAGAATTATACAAAATATGCTATCTAAATCGATGTAATGCGGTAGAAAGTTTGTCACAATTAAACTAATAAGTAATTCAATTAATAAAAGCCTAGGGTTAGGGTTCACCACACTTATGATATTCAACATTCAACATGTACCTCTGATTACAATTATCTAGGTAATTGAGGATGATTTATGTAACAACTCTATTTATGTAAATGTAAATTTTTTTTTTATATTTGTAAAATTCCATGAAGTTATTACTACTTTAATTCTAACCACTTAACTCGTAATAATAATCACTTTAACCAAGCATAATTATTATTAACAGTGATACAATACTGAGTTTCCATACACACCATTATTTTACAAAATACACACCATTATTTTGCAAACATTTGTACAAAGATACATACTAGCTTTAATCATCTACGTCGCCTACTTCAGTCACATCTACTACAGATACATCTAATATAATTGGTAGTTGTCCAAGGTAGGGCACCTCAATCCAACGTACAGAAATAATAAGTGTCATTGAAAAAATCAGCATAATTATTCTTCTGAACATGATATGAAAATATAGTGAGAATTAAATCTCAGTAGATTCAATAATAAATCATAATTTACCATCAATATAATTCATCATGTCATGTTCAGCTGTATAAACTACAGAAAATATCTTTGGTCACATGAATGCATTATATCTATGCACATAAGAATCATACAGTAATGATATATATGACAGGATTAACTATTTTTAGAATATCATATGATGGCCATCAACTTATTCTCATTTCAAGCTATCCCGGTCAGGGTAAGTATCCTCTACTCTCCGGTACGGGCTTTTCTCACTCCGTCCGACATGGCACACTTTCTTTTTCTTTTCTCAAAATCATAATCATAACCGTTGGTAGGGCGTTCCCTACTGGTGCACCACACAGATTTCTATATGACCGTGCTCATTTCTTTTCTTTTCACAATGATAGCCAAAAATATGCTTTCAATAACAAGTATGTTCATCAAAATATAACTATTACCATAAATCATTGGTAATCATACCATGAACATAACCATTTCAAATATTACTTTATAAAATATTTTCATGTCAGAATTTCACACTTAAGATGGTAAGAAGTTCATACAATGGCAATGGCTATGGCATATACTAGTCATTTATTATTTTCATTTATAAGATTCATCTTATTTTTTAAATATTAATTTTATTTCTTTATTTTCTTGATGCAGGTTTTCATCATATCTAACCTTCTCTTACTAATCAGAGTATAACTCCCTCAATTGAACTCTGATGTAGGTGATCTTGTTGTCAATTTCAAGATAAAACAATTATGTAAAACTATTATGTTGAATAGTTTAGCGAAATATTAAGAAATTAAGGTGATATTACTCTCTAAAAGTACAGGTTATTTCCTCTCGGATAGGTTCTGACCTTTAATTATTAATCTATCCATATCTCTCTCATATGAATTCCAAATTGAATGATTCCAATGGCAAACAATTCGTGACACATATATATATATTTAATTATTATATTAACCATTTATTTTAATTCCCTACAAATAATTCTCAGAAATTAAAATACAGAAGCTATCCTAACATATTCTTCCCTAATGAACCATTTTCTGACCTTTGCTAACTAATCGGACCATATCTACTTCATATGTACACCAAATTGAATGATTCTAGTGGCTAAAAATTTGTGAACATATATCGTTAATTCTTAGGTTAACATTTTATTTTAATTCCCTACAGATAATTACCAGAAATTAAAACACAGAAGCTATCCTAACATATTCTTCCCTGATGAACCATTTTCTGACCTTTGCTTACTAATCAGACCATATCTACCTCATATGGACTCTAAATAGAATGATTCTAGTGGCTAAAATTCCATGACACATATATCTTTAATTCTTATTTATCCATTTATTTTAATTTCCTACAGATAATTTCTAGAAATTAAAAGACAGAAGCTTAAAATTTTGCCACCCATAGCCATACCTATGCTGAACTTTCTATACCAGTCTAAGTATTCAAACATACATCACATGCAAGATCAATATGTAACATGATATAGCAACGTCCATGACCAATCATTAAAGTTCTAAGATCAAAATCTCATATAAATATTATAAGTTTCAAAAGTTTTCTTTAAAAAGAAATATTGTTAAACTTACCAAAGAATCTCCCTAGCTCACTTAATGAATTGGTTTTCTTGTTTTCTCTTGAAAGAAGTAGCAAGATTCCCCCCTTCCCTTAGCTTTTTTAGCAACTTAAGTAAGAGAAGGAGGGTGAGTTTTTGAACCTCAAGGATGAAGAAGAAAAATAGATTCAAGTGGAGATTAAGGTAACTTACCTTGAGTACTTAGCCTTCTAAACTTCTTCTTCTTCCTTCCTTTCTTCTCCTCTATTTCTCTCCTTTCCTCACTCTACCTTGATCCTATTTCTCTCTCTTCCTCACTTGGAGGATATTAAAATGTTGTAGAGGTGGGTTTTGCTGAAATAGACCACCAAATAATACACCTTTCATGATCATGGGTCTACCTTATCATAATTAGGATACACTTTGTTGAATTTTTGGAAAACAAACAACTTATGTTCTTGTCTTCCTTTTCCTTAGTCAAGATATGCATAGGAAAAGGAGATTTGTATTTTGAAAATTAAGATGATATGTTCTTAAGATAAGGGAAAAGGTCCCTTTGATTTAGAGATTCATTTCCATTTTCTTTTGTCTTAAACAAGTATGATAGGTTTGCCTTTTTAGGTGGCAAATTTCTAACCCTTGAATCTCCATTATTTGGTTGATATTATTTGTGTGGGATAGAAATGTTTTGTCCTAATGCCATGTATTATCATACCACTTGCTAAAATTATAACTGTAGGATATAGATGTTTTTATCCTAAAGCCTTGTATTATCATGCCACTTGCCAAAATTATGAATATAGAATCACACCACTTGCTAAATTTTTGTCTTAATGCCATGTAACCTAATCTTTATTATTATTACATTATTATATCATCACCTAATTTATTTTATTTTATTTTTTCTCTTGGATTTGGGCTTATTCCTACCCATTATGAGCTTATTCCTACCCATTTTCTTTGCTTTGGATAAAAATTTTCCTTTCTTGGAGGGCTTGGTCACATTTTAATAATTTTTGGGCTATCTGTCCAATTACTATATCCTAGTCCAAGTCTATGTTTTATTTCTTGCTTAGGTTATCCAATGGGCTTGCTAGAAACTTATGTGAAGGGGAAAAACTCTATATGAAGTGTCCATAGGTAAAAGCCCAATGTATGGGTAAAGATTTTAAACTTAGTAACTCTAGTTCTTGAATTAGGAAAAATTACCCTAATCTAATGTTCTTGAAATTTTAAGACCTTTACTTGTTTCTAAAAATTTATCTTCCTTATACAAGAATTTTGCATCTCTTTAGTATGTTATTTCTAATTTTTTTTCCTATTAGGTTTTCCCTCTTTATTTGTTCTCTTAATGTTAGAAACATTTTCTATGCATATACATAACGTGAAGAATTTCTAAGGATTATATTTCCTTGGATATATAAAATATTGTCTAATAAATTTTATTTCCTTAATTAAATATTTATGTACTTTTATTAATAAAAGAAATGAAATTACGGATGTTACAATTTAGCCTTAATTAACTAGCAATCTCCTTCAAGCATTACTAATCGTACCTAGGTTAATCCAATTACCTACTTTCGTGGATCTTAGTTCAACCTAGGTCCATTAAGTTCTACGCCAACCATGGAATACAATTAATCGATTTTCTCTTGCCCACTAATTGATTCATTCCTAGAGAATCTTAAACTACTTTCGTGATTAAGATATCCCTAATTAACAATTAGGTTCCGATTTTAACTTTCACCTTTTAGTTCATCAATTAAATATCTAAGACGTGATAAATTGGAGATCTGACATTCTACCAACACTTATTCTTGCACATAATAGTTAATCCTAATTAACCAAGATGTAATCACAATTAGGGTTCCAATATTCAACTCAACAATGTAGTATCATCATACCATAAGTGGGTTTACCAAAACCCTAGATCAATATCTACTCACACATCATAGAAACATAAACCAAAATCATATTCAGTATGTAAATCATTCAAGTTCAAAAAAATTCAAGAGAAGGAGTAGAAGTAGAAGTAGAGAACTAAAGTAGAAAGATAAAACCTGAATTGTAGAATTAAACATGAAATACAATGCTTCAATTACTATAAATCCTAATCTAAAACATGAATTCAACAATGATTCTAGTTAAAACCTAATCTAAGAGTATTTTCTAAGCCTAAAAACTAAGTCTAGAATGTTTGTTAGAGTCTGGATCCTCTTGGCTATGCTTCCTTATGTATTTATAACAATTTGGTTGCTCAAAACCCTAGAAATCATGTGGTGTATGGACATAAAGCACAGTTGTGCTTCATGACACGTGCTGGCAATGCTTTGGACTAGAAATTTGGGAAATTCTCCACTTTTTACACAGAGCATACCCTAGCAGTGCTTCATGCACACCAAGCACGGCCTGGCCTTACTTCAAGTTGCCAAGGTCAGAATTTGCCAATTTCTTCAAGGTTGCCTCCTTGCTTCCTCCTCAGCCTGTTCCAAGTCCATATGGCCCCTCTCATAATTGTTTTTCCTTGCTTCTTTGCCTCTTTTGCTCACCTACAAGCATAAAACAAACTAGAACAGTATCCAGAGCAAAGCATAACCAAAAATAGGGGAATAATCACAAGTTTACTTTAAATTAGGAGATAACATATAATCATTAACCACTCAAATTTTCCCTTTATCAACTTCTCCATGCTTAAACCTTTGCTTGTCCTAAAAAAAATAACATGTCATATCAAAAGGAAGGGAGATGATGCATAGAAATTTTAGATGTTAGGGAAATGCAATATAGGAAATTCTTCACTTAATCAGTGTGCACACAATAGATATATGAATAGACATTTACCAGATAGTCTCTATTCTTCTAAAACTAAAATAAAATTCTCCTATTATATATCTATTTCTATTGTTATCGTTGAATGTATGCGAAAAAATTAATTTTTAAACACTCAAATAGGTCACCTCTTCCTTTAGATCTCCCTAGGTTGCCTTACCCTTATTTCTATTTTTCTTACACTTTTTCTCACTTAATTTCTTTTATTTCTCATAATTCATTTTTTTTCTCTTTTTCTTTTGTCTATTTCATTAATCATTTTTTCTTTTATAGAAATATACAGTGAGTGCATTTTAGGCTCCATCTCACTAGGGTAAAGGTAGCTAAGTACTCATACTAGGGTCTTTCTGGTGCCTTGAAGGGGTACTCAGAGTGAAAAATTTTAGGTGTTATATTCCCTTATTTTTCACCTCTCTTAGCCTTCGTACTCTCATAGTATTAAAAAGCAATAAAGGCGTACAATTCACAGCACAATAGGAGAGATATTTTTCAAAAAATTAGAGGTTTAATCCTAGAAGGGGGAGACTAAAATTTAAACTACCTATTTCATATCCTATTGTGCATCACATGTTCATGAGCTAAAATTAACCTATATTACATCAATCTATCTCTAAAACAACAAACTATATGATTATGCAATGAAACAAGAAAG
Organism: Gleditsia sinensis; assembly: GCA_037074535.1. Classification (NCBI taxonomy): domain Eukaryota; kingdom Viridiplantae; phylum Streptophyta; class Magnoliopsida; order Fabales; family Fabaceae; genus Gleditsia; species Gleditsia sinensis. Next base: position 53,582,186 of record CM073467.1, on the reverse strand, counting down.
ATGTGATATGTACAGTATATACATGTAAAAGACAACTAAATTAGCCAGTGAAAATAACTAGTGCAAATAATAAGTTTATCTAATGCAAACCATAAACTCAGCCAGTGAAAATCAAAAGCTATAGTCTACGCGCCCAAGCTAAAACTTGACATTGTCCCCAATGTCAGTAATTAAGAAAGAACTAGCAAAGGGATAAGTGACTTACATGTTCAATAGTCGTCTGGAAGAGGAGGTGGAGAATTCTGGCTCAGGTGTCAGTTGTACCAGTCATTCATCATTTCCTGCATGATTCGAATAGAATCTTGCATGGCAAGCAGGGTAGTTTTCTACGATAGTTGCTCCGCCTCAATTTGGTTGAGCCATGAAGAGATGGAGTCCTAATCCTTTGGAAGAGCATATAATGTACCTACACGGTCAGTAAAATAGGATAGGGGTAGGGATGGTAGAGCCAAAAGTGGCATATGCGAGAAGTCATCCCCCTCTGAATCATCATCACCCTCTCTACCCTCTTCTAGAAGGTAGATCCAGTTCTCCTCACTAATAACTGTAGTTCGAGTGGGGTTAGGGAGACGAAAGAAATTATGGCCTCTGAGATGCAACCAATAGTCAGCATTGCTTTTCATAATTGATTTCATATGCAAACAGGATTCTAAATCAATCCTACTACTGCCAACTATTGATTGTAAACCCTAGAGATTTGCCTCAAATCCTAGCCTTCTAACTATTGCAGTTATTAGTCCCCCAATGACCATTTTGCTATTCATGGCATTACATACCATGGCCATCTGTTGGGCCATAAAGGCACCAGTATCCAACTTATGATCGTGTATCATGGCCCAAAGAAAATAAAGCTCTCTTTCATTGGAAACCCCATCACTTTCAACTCTACCAAAAATGGTATGAGCCATCAGGTGCTGTAAATATCTAAAAATGGGATTACAAATAAAAGAAGCTTTTGAACTCGATGCATCATATTGCCCACCAACAGAGATAGAGTTCCAAAAATGTTGAGCAAGAAAACTTTAAGGGACTGATCTATCTCCCTAGGGAGACAATATGAATAATGCATTAAATCTAGCCAATGATAAAGTAAAAGAATGGTCAAATAGTCTAAAGTTAATGTGGCCCTGGTCAATGTCGGGACCCCGAAATAGGACCTCATTAACTGAATTAAAAAACTTTAAGGTGGTCCTAGCATAGGCCGAGTAACGTAAGCCAATGAATGTAGTCCACCCAATCCTATCCACTAGGTAGCAAACGTCAGTTAAAAGACCTAACTAGTCCAAACATTCCTCATCTATGTACCGGGTACTCAACATTCCTCGTTTAACTAGAGTATCGTATAGTATCTGTTGACTATCATCAACAACCACAATACTATACTCATTTATTTGGTGAGGTAGTTGGGAAGGTATTTGAATTCATCCTCTACATAGTTATTGGGATTGGGAGGATGATTGACCAATCCTAGATCTTTTGGGACCCATGTTAGATGATATGCAGTGCAAGATATAATGGGGATTGGGGTGAGCAGGGCCAAAAACTAATTAATTTAGCAATGCAGTCACACTGTAAACCAGGGCACTAAATATTCAGATGCAAAGCAGAAATTAGTCTAGGCAAACCAGGAAATTTTAGTAAGGTGATTTCAATATCAATTGGTTATCATGCAATTAAAACTTCAAGCAATCATCTACATGTGCAACAAACCAGTTATAGTGCATATTAAACCAATCATCCAAAATCCAAAATTAAGATGATTATCCAAAATTAGAATGCAAGCAACCAGTGAAGTAATGTAGCCAACCAATTAACCAACAAATTGAGTAATTAAGTTTTCCAAATGCTACAGTATTTTAGCCAAAATTAATCAATGAGTCCCATGCAAATAAACCATCCAGCAAGTCTAAATAATGGGAAGGAAATTAGGATGCAGCAAGTTAAGTAAGTCCAGAATATTTAAGGCAGTAGAACAGCAAATTGAGGTTCAAATTTAGACAGCAAAATAGAGCAATTCAGTATAACCACCAAGTCCAGAAAGTTCAATGTATTAAACTAGCAAATTGAATCTAATTGTAGAACGCAAAAACCAGCCTAATTTAGAACCAATTACCAAGCGCAGAATGTCGAAACCAGAATTTTAATAAATGGCAAGAAATATGAAATTACCTGAGTGAAACTTTTAACAGCCAGTAATGTAATGCAGTAGAGGAAATGCAAGGGAAAGTGGGAATAAGACTTCAGGTATTAGGTAGGAGGTGATGCTTGGAGAAGCGTGGGCTACGGGTATTTGGGAAATTTATGGGTTTGTGTGTGTGGGTGGGGTAGGAGTTGGCTTGGAGAGAAATTTTGGTTGAGTGGAAGGAGGGGAGAATGCTGAGGGGTCTCGGGTTCTAGTGTGCTAGTTAGTTCATGGGTAATGCATGGGGATTCTGGTTTAGGTGTCCAGCGAAGTGGAAAGGCTGGGTGAGGGAGTTGGCTATGGATTGCTGGTGTGCAGGGGAGTGGTTTCTGGGTATAGGAAAGTAGGGATTTAGAAGGCTAAATTCGGGTGTTTTTTGTGGCTAGGGTACAGGCAGATTTGGAGATGGGAGGAGGGGATGGGAGGTCACGGGAGAATGGCTAGGGTGCAAAGGAAGGATTTGGGTAAGGGAGTGGAGAAGAAGAGGAGCACTGGAATGGGGAATTTTTGGTTATAGGGAAGCCGAGAGGCAGAGGGATTAGATTACGGCACGGGTGTAGAGAAGATTAAGGAAGGAGATGGACTTGGGAAAGGAGGGGAGAAGAGCACTATGCACCTGGGTGAGGCTTAGGCTAGGGTACGATGAGGATATACTGAAACACGGGAGAAGAAAATAAGAAAAAGAGGGAAAAAATCCTTACCTGGGCCCAAAGCATGGCAGTACTTCGGGCTGAAATTTGGAATTCCCTAGAAAAGTGGCCTATGTTGAATGGCACGAGCTGGTTGTGCTTGGCATAACACGAAGCACGGCTGTGGTTAGAGACACGGCATAGCTGTGCTTTGTGCTAGAATCCAAATTCCCTAAGATTTTTCCCGTGTTAAGGAACACGAGGAGGGAGTTCTTACTTCTAGGCGTGGGGAATAGCCGTGTCTTGTGACACAGCCAGTCCGTACTTGGTACTGGAAGTGCCAAAATTCCAATTTGTTGGGCTGTGCTTGAAGCATGGGTGTGCCTTGTGGCACAGGCCACCCATGTTTGGTGCTAGAACCCATTTTTCTTTGAAAATTGCTATAGTTTTTAACCATTTTCAATTTCCTTTGATTTTCATCCTTTAATTCACCCTTGGAAACATGGGAATGGACCTAAAAATCAGATGAAAACACTCATTAAACTCCTAACATAAGAAATTAACTAAATTGAAGATAAAAATTAAAACTAAAAGTAAGAAAATAAAACAAAAAGAAACTTAAAAATTTAAAATGTGGATTGCCTCCCACAAAGCGCTTGTTTAAAGTCATTAGCTCGACGTCCTTACACTTTATTGGATTGATGGGGGCTCTAAGAGAGATTGGGTGGCTCTCTTTTCAACTGGTTGTCCCGTGACAAAGTGCGTGAGGCGTTGTCCGTTAACTTTGAAGGATTCAGAGGTTTCACTACATATTTCCACTGCTCTATATGGTAAAACTTCACTCACTTGGAATGGATCGGACCAACGAGAACAAAGCTTTTCAAGAAAAAGCTTTAACCTTGAATTAAATAGTAGGACCCAATCTCCTACTTGAAATTGATGCCTTAAGATGTGATTATCCTGCCATCTTCTTTTTCTTTCTTGATACAATCTAGCACTATCATAAGCATCAAGTCTCAGCTTATCTAGCTCATTCAATTGTAGGCATCTCCTTTTTCCAGTAACTGTCAAATCAAAATTAATTGTCTTGATTGCCCAATTTGCCTTATGTTCAAGCTCTACTGGTAGGTGACAAGGTTTTTCATATATTAACCGAAAGGGTGTGGTGCCTATCGGTGTTTTATATGCTGTTCTGTAAGCCCATAGTGCATCATCAAGCTTGAGATACCAATCTTTTCTTTCCTTTGACACAGTCTTCTCCAAGATTGCCTTGATTTCCCTATTGGATCTCTCAACTTGTCCACATTTTTGGGGATGATAAGCTAGAGCCATTTTATGAGTGACTCCATATTTCTTCAAGAGATTCTGAAACTGTTGCTCAGTGAAGTGGGAACCACCATTACTTATTACAACTCGGGTTACTCCAAATCTTGGAAAAATCACTCTCTTGAAGAGCTTGGCAACCACTCTAGCATCATTAGTGGGAGATGCCATTGCTTCTACCCACATAGACACATAATCCACAGCTACTAGGATATACTTATTCCCACATGAGGATGGAAAATGGCCCATAAAGTCAATACCCCAAACATCAAATATTTCTACTTCTAAAATTCTGTTTAAGGGCATCTCATTCCTCCTTAATATATTGCCAATTCTTTGACACCCATCATAGGCTTTTACAAAGGTATGCACATCCTTGAAAAGCGAAGGCCAATAGAAACCAGCTTGAAGAATTTTAGGTACAGTTTTTGAGGTGCTAATATGGCCTTCACAAGGTGAGTTATGGCAATGAAATATGACACTCTGTACCTTTTCTTCTGGCATACACCTACAAAAGATGCCATATGCACACCATTTGTAAAGACATGGAGCATCCCAGTAGTATAACTTGATATCAAAGAAAAATTTCTTTCTCTGATGGTAGCTCAACCCTTTAAGTAAAATCATGCATGCCAGATAATTTACAAAATCTGCATACCAAGGATCATCAATATGAGTGACTACAAAGAGTTGGTCATTAGGAAAAGAATCATCTATAGGCAGCTCATCTTTATCATCTTTCATTAAATCTTGCCTAAGCATTGAAAGATGGTCTGCAACCACATTCTCTGTTCCTTCCCTATCCCGAATCACAATATCAAACTCTTGCAATAGAAGGATCCATCTAATCAATCTTGACTTGGCATCCTTCTTACTTAGCAAGTATTTGATGGCAACATGGTCTGTGTGTACAATGACTTTGGATCCCAGCAAATATTGGCGAAATTTATCAATTGCAAACACTACTGTTAGGAGCTCCTTTTCTGTGGTGGAATAGTTAATTTGGGCTTCATCCAAGGTCTTGCTAGCATAGTAAATAACATAAGAATTTTTATCTCTTCTTTGCCCAAATACAGCTCCCACAGCATAGTCACTTCATCACACATGATCTCAAAGGGTAGGCTCCAATCAGGAGGTTGGATGATTGGTGCAGATATTAGTGCCTCCTTTAACCTTCAAAAAGCACGTAAATAGTCATTATCAAATAAAAATGAAGTGTACTTAATAAGCAAATTAGTTAAAGGTTTAGAAATTTTGGATAAGTCTTGAATAAATCTTCTGTAGAAGCCTGCATTCCCAAGAAAACTCCTTACTTCCTTAATATTTGATGGTGGTAGTATTATCTGGATTGCCTCAATTTTTTGCTTTGTCCACCTCAATCCCTCTCTCAAACACTAAGTGTCTAAGTACTATTCCTTCCCTTACCATAAAATGGCATTTTTCCCAATTTAGTACTAGGTTGACTTCTTTACATCTTTTAAGTACATGTGTCAAATTATTTAGGCAATTATCAAATGACGTACCATATATAGAAAAATCATCCATAAATACTTCAATTATATATTCAATAAAGTATGAGAAAATAGACATCATACAGCTTTGGAAAGTGGCTGGTGCGTTGCACAATCTGAATGGCATCCTTCTATATGCAAAGGTGCCATAGGGACATGTGAACGTTGCCTTTTCTTGGTCGTTTGGATGGATAGGGATTTGAAAGAATCCTGAATATCCATCCAGATAACAAAAATGTGAATGTTTAGCCATCATTTCTAACAATTGATCAATAAAGGGCAAAGGGAAGTGATCCTTATAGGTGTCCTTATTTAATTTTCTATAATCAATGCATATACGCCAACCCGTAATAGCTCTAGTAGGAATTAATTCATCATGGTCATTCTTAATAGCAGTCATACCTCCCTTCTTAGGAACTACATGAACAGGGTTTACCCACTCACTATCTGAAATAGGATAGATAATACCTACATCAAGAAATTTGAGCACTTCCTTCTTGACTATCTCTTTCATGTTTGGATTTAGTCTCCTTTGGTGCTCCCTAAAAGGTTTATGATCTTTATCAAGTATAATGTGATGCATGCAAACAGATCGACTAATCCCTTTTATGTCATCAATGCTATACCCAATCACTTTCTTAAACTTTTTGAGCACATCCAATAACTTACCAGTTTCATCAGCATTCATAATTACTAGATATGAAGAGTCAGGGTCTAGAAATTCAAACCTTAAATTGGATGGAAGTGGTTTGATTTCTACCTTAGGTGCCTTGATCTCTATAATAGTTGCTACTTTTTTATTGAGATCCAATTCCAGCTTTTCAACTTTTGCTTTTGAGGTGAGCATGGGACTCTCATCAAGCATTTGAGCATATCCATCAACTTCTACCTGTTTTGCACAAGAAATAGGACTATCCACAAGGCAAAGCTCAAGTGGGTCAATAGAACAAAAACTTACAGCATTATTAACAATATTCTGGTCAATTACATCAATCATGCAACAAGAATCACCTAAAGATGGGCATTTCATTGCATCATTTAAATTGAACTCAATCGTTTCATCCCCTACATTCAAGGAAAGCTTTCCATCTTTTACATTGATAATTGCACCTGCAATAGCTAGGAAAGACCTTTCAAGAATGATGGGGATTTGGTTATCTTCCTCTATCTCTAAAACAACAAAATCAATAGGTGTAAATATTTTACCTACCTTTAGAGGAATATCCTCTAATACACCTACTGGATGAGTAACGGATCGGTCCGCTAACTAGATGGAAATAATAGTAGGCTTCAAATCTCCCATTTGGACCTTCTTGCATATTAATAATAGCATAAGACTCACACTTGTTCCAAGATCACATAAAGCTCTAGTAATGTGCACATCTTTAATGGAACAAGGTATAGAGAAGCTTCCAGGGTCCTTGATTTTAGGAGGTAATTTATTCTGGGTCAATGCACTCCACTCTTCAATTAATGCAACTGTGGCATACTTCTCAATCTTTCTCTTGTTAGAGAGGATTTTTTTTTCTTCAAAAATTTAGCATAAGAAGGCATTTGAGAGACAACTTCTAAGAATGGAATATTAATGTGCATCTTTTTCAGCACATCAAGAAATTTTCCATACTGCTTTTCTAATTTGGCTTTAGCTAGTCTCTAGGAAAAGGAACTGATGGCTCGTATGGTTCAAGAGCCACATATTTAGGCTCTTCTTTCTCTTTCCTTTCACTAACTTGCTCTTCTTCTACAGTTTCTTGTTCAGGGACATCTGTCAATTCTTCCTCCTTATCTTCCTCTTTTTTCACCGACTCACGCAATTGCTTACCACTTCTCAAAGTGATAGCCTTGCAATGTTCTCTTAGATTCTCAAGTTGGCCAGGGATTTTGCCTAAGTTTTTATTTGAAGAACTCGCTTGCTATGCTATCTGAGTTTCTAGCATTTTATTATGTGTAGCAAATGAGTCAACTTTAGAGGCTAAGTCCTTTATGGCCTCATTCATTGAATAATTCTGAGCTCTAAATTCATCATTTTGCTTACTTTGTGTGGTGATGAAATTTTCCATCAGAACCTCTAAATTTGACTTAGGTTGTGGAGGAGGATTAAATGGCCTCTGATTTTGAAACCCAGGAGGTTGCCTAAAATTACTCTGAGGCTAATTTGTATTTGGCTTGTATGAAAGATTTGGGTGATTTCTCCAGCCTGGATTGTAGGTGTTGCCATAAGGATTGTTTCTTTCATTATTTACAAAATTTACCTGCTCACAATCCTAAGGTGCAAAGTTTCCAAGTTGGCATTCATTTGCCATATGATCAACACCTCCACAAATCTCACGTGTAGAAGATGGAGAAGGGGAACCAACAACATTGATGCTTAACTTATCTAATTTCTGAAATAAGGCATCAACTTTAGAAGTTAGATGATTAAATGCATCAACTACATACATACCTGATGGTTTTCTTAATGTTGCCTCTCGCTTGACTAGGAGTAGTGATTTTAAGCCATATCTTCAATTAACTCATAGGCCTCATCCACTGTTTTGTTCATAATGGCCCCCTCCTACTGCAGCATCCACAGACATACGGTGCTGTATATCAGTCCATTATAGAATGTATGGACTATGAGCCACTTCTCCAACTCATAGTGCGGGCATATTTTGAGGAGAACTTTAAATCTCTCCCAAGCTTCATATAAAAACTCACCATCTTTTTGAGCAAAGGTAGTGATTTGATTCTTAAGGTGAGCTGTCTTACTTGGTGGGAAGTATTTGGCCGAAAAAGCTTGAAAAAGTTGCTTGCCATATAGTTATTGACCCCAATGGAAGAGAATGCAACCATGCCCAGGCCTTGTCCCTTAGAGAGAATGGGATTAGTCTCAGTCTAATGACATCAAAAGATACTCCATTCAGTTTCAAAGTATCACAATATTCTAAAAATACTGATAGGTGAAGATTAAGGTCTTCAGTAGGTGACCCTCCAAATTGATTCTGCTGAACCATCTGTAAAAGAGAAGGCTTCAGCTCAAAGTCTTTAGCCTCAACAACTGGTTTGACAATACTGGGATTCAGGCCATGAGCATCGGGGGTGGTGAAATCCTTAAGCAAATGGTTATCTCTCTCCACTATGGTAGGTGCAGAATGTTCTTGTTGCTCTCATCTTCTTCTCCTTCGTAGTGTGCATTCAATTTTTGAATCAAATTCAGCGACAAACTCACATTCTCTTCGCATAAAAGAGAAACACACCTATAAAGGAAGAAAAAAAAGGCAAAAATCAACAAGATAAAATTATGTAGAAAAATTAAAAGAAAGTGATCTAGTCCAACTATTTCGCAATATATCTAATATTGATGATTGTTCCCCAGCAACGGCACCAAAACATTGTTCTGTATGTTTTATAAATAACCGCAAGTGCACGACGTAGCTGTAGCTAGTCCGGTGAGTACGGGTCGTATCCCACAGAGAACAATTATCAACTATTAAAATTATACGAAATATGCTATCTAAATCGATGTAATGCCATATTCAATAAAACTAATAAGTAATTCAGTTAATAAAAGTCTAGGGTTAGGGTTCACCACACTTATGATATTCAATATTCAACATGTACCTCTAATTGCAATTATCTAGGTAATTGGGGATGGTTTAGCCTTAATTAACTAGCAATCTCTTTCAAGCATTACTAATCGTACCTAGGTTAATCCAATTGCCTACTTTTGTGGTTCTTAGTTCAACCTAGGTCCATTAAGTTCTATGCCAACCATGGAATACAATTAATTAGTTTTCTCTTGCCCACTAATTGATTCATTCCTAGAGAATCTTAAACTACTTTTGTGATTAAGATATCCCTAATTAATTATTAGATTCCAGTTTTAACTTTCACCTTTCAGTTCATCAATTAAATACCTAAGACGTGATAGATTGGTGATCAAGCATTCTACCAACACTTATTCATGAACATAATAGTTAATCCTAATTAACCAAGAAGTAATCACAATTAGGGTTCCAATATTCAACTCAACAATGTAGTATCATCATACCATAAGTGGGTTTACCAAAACCCTAGATCAATATCTACTCACACATCATAGAAACATAAACCAAAATCATATTCATTAAGTAAATCATTCAAGTTCAACACAATTCAAGGGAAGGAGTAGAAGTAGAAGTAGAGAACTAAAGTAAAAAGATGAAACCTGAATTGTGGAATGTAAATATGAAATACAATGCTTCAATTGCGGTAAATCCAACTCTAGAACATGAATTCAACAATGATTCTAGTAAAAACCTACTCTAAGAGTGTTTTCTAAGCCTAAAAACTGAGTCTAGAATGTCTATAAGAGTCTGGATCCTCTTGGCTACACTTCCCTATGTATTTAAACAATTTGGCTACTCAAAACCCTAGAAATCATATGGCGTACGGACACGAAGCACGACCGTGCTTTGGGTTGGAAATCTAGGAAATTCTCTACTTTTCGCACAGAGCACGGTTTGGCCGTGTTTCAAGCTGCTAGGCTCAGAATTTGTCAATTTCTTTAGGATTTCCTCCTTGCTTCCTCCTCAGCATGTTCCAAGTCCTTATGACTCCTCTCATGAGTGTTTTCCCTTGCTTCTTGCCCTCTTTTGCTCACCTACAAGCATAAAACAAACCAGAGCAGTAACCAGAGCAAAGCATAACTAAAAACAGGGGAATAATCACAAGTTTACTTTAAATTAGAGGATAAAATATAATCATTAAACACTCAAATTTTCCCTTTATCAATAGCTGCATTGATAAAAGGGTGGAAGGGTAAAGCAAAGGCAAGAAAAGGAAACTCAAAGGAAAGAAAAGGAAAATCAAAGGGAAAGAACAAAATCCAAAATACAGATGAAAGACTATGTAGTGGTGAAGGAAAAAGAGAACTAAGTGTATGGGAAAAATCCCCCAAACTTGAGAAATCTCAAGAGATTAGACTTAATGATGTGGTGTTGAGTTATTGAGTCTAAATTTATATCTTATATCTCATCTCGTAACCTAACCACATTACAAGCTGAATAAAGTCCTTTTGATCTTAAAAAGTAGTGCCTACATTAGTGGAGAGTAGCATGAAAAATAAGTCTATGGAAATTATAAATCAAATAGAGATCTGTACCTTAATTTTTGTCATATATAAACTCGTTTGGGTAAAAGATAATTCAACTACTCAAAGACACACACACACACACATTCATGACTCTAGAAAATAAATCATGAATTATGAGTTGAATTTTTCACATAATCATAAAAATTTTTAAAATTTCTTTAAGAGCATACATTTTTTGCTATAAGGCAAAACATTGGTAAGCCCTTTACTCACTTCATATATTGAATATTGTTCATGTAACAACTCCATTTCATATAGATGGAAAGTCACATGAAGTCATTACTTCTTTACTTCTAACTACTTAACTCATAATAACATTCAATTAATTTAACCAAGCATAATTCAGGTTTACGGTCTACCATTAACAATGATACAATTCTGAGTTCACATACACATCATTAATCAAAACGTCTATAGGAAAGTCAAACACATAAATATCTACATCTTATTCATCCATGTTGACGAATTCTAGAGATATAGGTGCGGGTGGTTGGAACTTTACTAGGATCTTAGCCAATTCGACCACAAACACCTTATTAATTACTAGGATCTGCTCAAAATAGAGTACTCGATCCAACGTTCACAAAAGCCAGAGCCATAGAAAAATTATGTATATTTAGTTTTCTGAACATGATATGGACATATAGTGACAATTAAATCCCAGTAGGTTTAACAATAAATCATAATCATAATCAATATTACTCATCACGTTATATTCATATCTATAAGTTACAACAAATATCCTAGGTCACATGAATGCACTTTATCTATGCACATGAAAATCATGCAGTAATGACATGTATTGTATGAATAACTATTTTCAAAATATCATATGATGTCTATCAACTTATTCTCATATCAAGCTACCTAGGTCAGGGTGAGTATTTTCTACTCTTCAGTACAGGCTTTTCTCACTTCGTCCGACATGGTACACTTACTCTTTCTTTTCTCATTAGCATAATCATAGTTGTGAGTAGGGCCTCCCCTACTGTTGCACCACACAGACCGCCATGTGACCATACTCGTCTCTTTTCTTTTCTTTTCACATTAATAGTCAAAAATATGATTTCAATAATAAGTATGTTCATTATACTCACATGCCATAATTTATCATCAAAGCATAATCATTACCAAAAATCATTGGTAAAATGCAATCATGCCATGAACATAATCATTTTCAAATATCACTTAATAAAATATTTTCATGTCAACATTATATACTTAAGATGGTAAGGAGTTCAAACAATGGCAATGATTAAGGCATACACTAGTCATTTATTATTTTCATTTATAAGATTATTCTTCTTTCTTAAATATTATTTTCATGTCTTCATTTTCTTTATGCTTGGCCTCTAGTCACTTTTCTCCTATTTATATCATTTCCAACACATGTTATCACAAATGTTATAAGGAATTCTTTTTCAATTTGGCTTTTATTATTACCCTATAGTTAATGAGGTTCATTTAGGTTACAAAATGTTGAAAATAAACTTTACCAACTCCCAACACGGCCTGGACGTGTCTTGTAAATCGACCTAGCCATTTCTTATAACACAACCATGCTCTAGGCTTCAAAAAAAAAACTTTCCTGACACGAACACGGCCTTATCGTGTCCTAGAACATGGTCATGCTCTGTGTTATGTTGTCTCCAAATGTAGGTTTTGTCTAGCCTGACCTTCTCTCACTAATCAGATCATAACTACCTCATTTAAACTCTGATTAAGGTTATTAGTGTCAATTTAAAGTTAATACAATCCACTAAAATTCTTACGTTGAACATTTTTTGAAATCTTAAGGAATCTTGGTGTTATTACTCACTTAATTTCAATGTATTTCTTCTCGATTAGGATCTGACCTCTACTTACTAATCGAACCATATTTCCCTCATATGGATACCAAATTAAGTGATTTTAGTGGCTAAAAATTGGTGAGACATATATATATATATATATATATATATATATATATGTTAACTATTTTTTTTAATTCCCTACGGATTTTTCCCGTAAATTCAAAAATTGATTTTAGTGGCTAAAAATTGGTGAGACACACACACACACACAGATATATATATATATATATATATATATATATATATATATATATATATATATATATATATATATATATATATATGTTAACCATTTCTTTTAATTCCCTACGGATTTTCCCCGTAAATTCAAAAATTGAAGTTTACCTAACAAATTGTTCCCTGGTTAACTAGTTTCTGACCACTACTTACTAATCTGACCATATCTTGGTCATATGGACTCCAATTTAAGTGGTTCCAATGGATACAAATCCATGAGACATATATCTATATTTTTCATGCTAACTATTTCTTTTAATTACCTACATATTTTTCTCAGAAATTCAAACACAATAGCTTACCTGACAGATTTTTTGCTAGTTAACTATTTTCTGGCCGCTGTTTACTAATCGGACCATATCTTCCTCATTTGAACTCCAAATTGGGTGATTCCAATGTTATAAATCTTTGAGACATATATCTACATTTTTCATGTTAACCATTTCTTTTAATTCTGAATCGATTGTTCCTAGAATCTCAAAAATAGAAGCTTTCCCAGTTACTCCGAAATCTAGTTTTCTAACCAAGCCTCATAAGGTTCTAATTCATCCTTTTATTATGTCATCTTCCATTTTCTTCCTAATTTACATGTAACCATAAGATTACTCATTTCAACATTTTAATTAGATTCCTAACACTTAATTTAACATATTCCATCATCTACTTCTCAAGAAAATAAAAATCAAATCATGTATTATTAAGGGTGTTTCCTAACAAAAATACCATTGAGGGGAGGCTTGTTTCAGTCCATATATAGATTTCTTAAACTTACAAACCATTGCCCTTTGAAATGAAACCTTCTAGTTGTTTCATGTAAAAATCTTCCTATAGATCTCCATTAAAGAATGTCATTTTTACATCCATTTGATAATCAATAGTTCTTAGAAATGAGAGATAAGATATTGTGATAATCAATGCCTTCTTATTGAATAAATCATTTGACTACATGTATTGCCTTATGCCTTTCAATATTGCCTAAAGAGTCTCTTTTGGTTTTAAAAACCTACTTACAACCAATGGCATTCTCCCTTTAAGCAATTCAACAAGATCCCATACTTGATTATTATCCATTGAATTCATCTCATCCTTTATGGAATCATACCATAATGTGGATTTATTTTCACTTATAGCCTATGAAATCGTGATAGGGTCATCTTCAACACTAATGTCCATGTTAGATTCTTGTATGTACACAATATAATCTGAAGAAATTACAAGTTTCTTGACTCTTGAAGATTTTCTTAATATTATATCAACATCCTCAATTTGAGAATCCTAAGTAACTGAATCTACAATGGTGTCCTCCTAATGAAATAGTTCTTTACATATTGGTTGTTCCTGATTAATCGAATCTTGATGATTATCATGAAAAACAACCAATCGATTCGAAGACATGGGAATAGATTCATCTCTATTATGTTCCTCAAAGACTAAGTTTCGAGGATGACTACTCTCACTAATCTCATCATTCTCAAGAAATCGTGCATTCTTAGATTTCACAATTCTCGTTGTACAGGATGGATAGTAAAATTTATATTCCTTAGACTTTTCTACATAGCCAATGAAATATCTACTGACTGTTCTTGAGCTAACTTTGTCTCATATGGATCATAAACCCTTACTTTAGCTGGGTATTCCTAAATATATACATGTCTTAAATTAAATTTCCAACATTTCCATAACTCAAATAGCATTTTTTGAACTGCCTTGGTTAAAACCTTATGTAGTACATATGCCGCAGTTTTTAAGGTTTCACTCTACAAAGACAATGGAAGATTGTAGTTACTAATCATACTCCTCACCATGTCCATCAATATCCGATTTTTCTTTTTAGCTACACCATTTTTGTCACGTCCGTACTTTACGAACGCGAATACCGTTACTATCCGAAAAACTTTTCATTACACATGTGCAAATGATCTCACGATAACACATATTCAAGTATTATTCAACGTTCACAAGTTTACAAAAACCAATAATTATACATGCCAAATCTATATACATCAAGTTTACAGCGGAAACAAGGATCCTGCCTGTGACTTTCAGAGCAACACTAGAGTACAAATATATTACAATATAATACACTGAGAGCCTAGAAACAAGTTAGGCTCACCACTGAGGCACGACACTTAGTCGGTCAAGTAGCTGCGGGACCAAATTCTGGGTCTTTATCTGAAAAATATGTCAACCACGTGTAGTGAGTTTTACAACTCAGTGAGCAGATAACACCTCCTATGACTTCTCAGGTCAACATAAGGATGTACTCATATAGTAAAAACTTATCATATCAAAATATACCATTCAGCAGTACATCCTTATGGAACCCGCATTTTCAAAATATTCTCAATTCAAATCACATTTAAATAGTTGTAACCACATATGATACAAGTACATATTTATCAATTTTGATATGCATTTAAAAATCAAATCTTTTCAATAGATAAACATGGAATGTGAGTACATCACCCTTCTGCCTCCTCACGAATTCCATAAGCACAATCACAGTAAGTAATCAGAGAATGTGAGTACATCATCCAACTGCCTCCTCACAATACCACTGATTACAACTTCAATAGATCAACAGGGACTGTGAGTACATCACCCAACTGCCTCCTCACAATACCACTATCATCATCACAATAAGTAATCAGGGATTGTGAGTACATCACCCAACTGCCTCCTCACAATACCACTGACTACAACTTCCATCAACAGGGAATGTGAGTACATCACTCAACTGCCTCCTCACATTCCCACTTCCATCAACTTCACATTCATCAATATATATATATACATGAAATGGCATGAAAAATTATCAAGCAACTCGCCATGAGTTTTACGCTTGTCATGGTTATCAAGCAACTCGCCATGAGTTTTACGCTTGCCATAGTTATCAAGCAACTCGCCATGAGTTTTACGCTTGCCATAGTTATCAAGCAACTCGCCATGAGCTTTACGCTTGCCATTCAATTTCTTTTATAAAATAACATGCATAACATAGTTTCTTTTCCATATCATGTGAAATACGTGTAAAAATCACATACTCAATGTGTTTCAAAACTTATTGCAAAATCAAACTCTTCTTGAACTACATTTCATATTTCAATTAATTCAGACATTTTCAAACCATTTCAAGAACATATGGAAGCATAAATAACATGTAATCATACTCATTTATCAATGGAAAGTTCAAGAAGAGTTAAAATAAGCCATAGAAAGAATCATCTACTCACCACTTTGAAGCACAAAGTTGAACACCATTAAAATCCTATTTTCTGATCCGAATTCAGTGAAATAAACCCCAAAATCGAGTCCGGAACGTCCAAAAACCTTGAAAAGGACTCCGGATTTGCGAAATTTGGCATCTAGGAGCTCGGTCAACGCAGGTCAACGCGAGGAGGTCCGGCTGCCACGCGCTACACGCGCCGCCCGAGGAGCTGCGCGTGGGCGTCACTCTCCGAGGGAGAAGCAGTGCGTGGGGCCGTGTGCAGTGGTGGATCGGCCTGAAATTTGAGATCCAAAGGTTTTGGTGCCTTCTGGATCGATCTACGGTGTTAGTTTTTGCGTTTGAGGGCTAAAAGTAGGACTTTCGGGGGTTATCTTTTTGGCCGTTTTTTCCTTCAATTTTCCAACCAATTTCCGGCCAATTCTCCAGAAACCAATCGGATGGATTCGAAGAACTCTTTGTCCTGAGTCCGTTGGTGGTGGTGGTGTCGAAATCCGAGGTCCGTAGGCGAAGAAATCTTAGAGAGAAGTTAGAGAGTTTTCGGGGAGAATTTTCTGAAGAGAGATGGAAAAAAGCTGCAAATGACCGCTTCCGGAGTGGTTGAGGCCCTTAAAATATCTCGAGGAACCTTTCTGCAAAATTTCACTTTTAGCGGGAGGTCCTTGCAAATTTTCCTTATTTACATTTTAACCCCAAAACTTTTAAGAAATTACATTTTTGCCCTAAAACGTAAATTTCTAATATTACTTTTATAATTCTTTAATCCATGTAAATAATAACTTATTTTCACCGGGTCCTAACTTCATTTTCGAAATCCTCTCTTTAATTCCACATTTTCCTTAATTAAAATCTCCATTTTCCAAAATTATCTCTTTTATTCTAAATGTCTTTAGTTGAACTTTCTCGTTAAATTTACGGTTATTACATTCTTCCCCCCTTAAAGAAATTCGGTCCCCGAATTTCATCACCATAGTAGCAGATAAATACTAACCTCATTGTTCAAACATATGCGGATATTTGGCGCGGATGTCATCTTCTCTTTCCCACGTAGCTTCCTCAGATAAGTGATTTTGCCATATCACCTTAACCATAGAAATATCTCGTGACCGCAACTTCTTCACTTGTCGATCAGCTATAGATATCGGCTTTTCCTCATAAGTTAGATCCTTATCCAATTGAATTTCCTGGGGTTGAATGACATGAGTAGGATCCGGTAAATATTTCCATAACATAGACACATGAAATACTGGATGAACATTCAGTTCTGGTGGTAGAGCTATGCGATATGCCACTGCACCTATTCTGTCCAATATTTCAAAAGGGCCTATATACCGAGGGCTTAACTTCCCTTTCTTTCCAAATCTCATCACTCCTTTCATGGGTGAGACTTTCAGGAACACTTGTTCACCCACTGAAAATTCTAACTCCCTTCGTCTATTGTCAACATATGCCTCTTGTCTGCTCTGAGCTGCCTGCAGCCTTTCTCTAATCTGCTTTACCTTGTTCAAAGCTTCTTGTACAAAATCTGGCCCTATAAGTTTAGCCTCGCCTACTTCGAACCATCCAATGGGAGATCGGCACCGTCTACCGTACAAAGCTTCAAATGGGGCCATCTGTATACTAGTCTGGTAACTATTATTATATGCAAATTTAGTCAAAGGCAAATACATATCCCAACTTCCACCAAAATCAAAAATGCAGGCTCGGAGCATGTCTTGTAAAATCTGAATCGTACGCTCAGATTGACCATCAGTTTGGGGATGGAAAGCTGTGCTCAAGTCCAATCTCGTTCCTAATGCTTCTTGAAAAGCTTTCCAAAATCGTGCCATGAACTGCGGCCCTCGATCAGATATAATCGATATAGGAACTCCATGTAGCCTAACTATTTCATTTAAATAGAGCCTTGCATACTGAGCTACATTGTAGGTTATTTTCACAGGCAGAAAGTGTGCTGACTTCGTCATGCGGTCTATAATGACCCAGATAGAATCATTTCCCTTGGGAGTTCTTGGTAATCCAGTGATAAAATCCATAGTAATTCTCTCCCACTTCCATTCTGGTATATCTATTCGCTGATGTAACCCTGCAGGTCGTTGGTGTTCAGCTTTTACCTGCTGGCATGTCAAATAATGGGAAACATATTCCGCAATATCCCTCTTCATACCATCCCACCAATACAATTCCTTTATGTCATGGTACATCTTTGTCATTCTCGGGTGTATGGTATATGTAGATCGATGTGCTTCCTCCAAAACTTGTTTCCTCAAATCATGAACATTTGGGACACATAATCGTCTACCGTATCTTAATACCCCTTCAGTATCCACTGAGAATTCAGAATCCTTACTCTCCTTCATTTCACTTTTAATCTTGAGCAAATTAGCATCCTTGTCTTGATCAGCTTTGATTTGCTCAACTAAGGAAGATTGGAGCTGCACATGAGCCAATAATATTCCCGGTTCTTTTATTTCAAACTTAATCCCCTTACTTTCTAACTTATGGATGTCTTCTAACAATGGTCGTCGCACCTCTGCTATATGAGCCAAACTTCCCATTGACTTTCTGCTTAGAGCATCAGCTACTACATTTGCTTTACCTGGATGATACAAAATGGTACAGTCATAGTCTTTCAATAGCTCCATCCATCTTCTTTGCCTCAAATTAAGATCCTTCTGTTGAAAAATATACTTGAGGCTCTTGTGGTCTGTATAAATCTCACAAGTTCTTCTATACAGGTAATGTCTCCAAATCTTTAGAGCAAATACTACAGCTGCCATCTCTAAATCATGGGTGGGATAATTCTGTTCATGCGTCTTCAACTGTCTAGATGCATAAGCAACTACTCTTCCATTTTGCATTAACACACAGCCTAAGCCCACTCTAGATGCATCACAGTATACTACGTAATCTCCTGTATCCGTAGGAATGGTAAGGATTGGGGCTGTAGTTAAGCACTCCTTTAATTTCTGAAAACTCTTTTCACAAGCATCAGACCACTCAAATTTTATTCCTTTCCTAGTCAACCTGGTCAAAGGAGCAGCTATCTTTGAAAATTCTTTAATAAATCTACGATAATAGCCTGCTAACCCAAGAAAGCTACGAATCTCTGTAACTGTCGTGGGGTGTGGCCATTGCTGTACTGCTTCTATCTTTTTGGGATCAACATGAATACCATCTTTGGTAACCACATGCCCTAGGAATGTAACATTACTAAGCCAAAATTCACACTTTGAAAACTTAGCATACAATTGATGTTCTCTTAGGGTTTGCAAAGCTATCCTTAAATGTCGCTCATGCTCCTCTGAACTCTTTGAATACACCAGAATATCATCGATAAATACAATAATAAACTGGTCCAGGAAAGGTTTAAATACCCTATTCATTAAGTCCATAAATGCAGCTGGGGCATTCGTTAAACCAAATGGCATTACTAGAAACTCATAGTGCCCATACCGAGTCCTAAAGGCAGTTTTTGAAATATCTTCCTTCTTTATTTTCAATTGATGATACCCGGATCTCAGATCAATTTTTGAAAAACATTGAGCACCTTGTAACTGGTCAAACAGATCATCTATTCTGGGTAGAGGATATTTATTTCGCATAGTCACTTTGTTCAACTGCCTATAGTCAATACATAAACGTAAAGATCCATCCTTTTTCTTCACAAAGAGAACAGGAGCACCCCAGGGAGATGTACTGGGTCGAATAAAACCTTTATCTAATAAATCTTGTAATTTTTCCTTTAATTCCTTAAGTTCTGCAGGTGCCATCCGATAAGGAGGTATGGATATTGGTTGTGTTTCAGGGAGAAGGTCAATACTAAACTCAATCTCTCGGTCTGGTGGTAATCCTGGCAACTCTTCAGGAAACACATCAGGAAATTCTTTAACTACTGGAACTTGCTCTAAACTTGTATACTTTATATCAACATCCTTGACTATTACTAGATATCCCTGACATCCTCTTCGTAACAGTTTATGAGCTGTTAAGGCTAAAATTAAATTACTAGACTTCTTACTACAATCTCCTTGTATCATAAAGGAGGATTCTCCAGGTACATTAAACTTAATCACCTTATGATGACAGTTGAGAATGGCATGGCATGATGCCAACCAATCCATTCCCAAAATCACGTCAAAGTCTATCATATTTAGAACTATCAAATCTATAAGAGTCTCCCTGCCTTCTATCGAAATCTCACAGGATTTATACACATCATTTACTACTAGAAGTTCTCCCATTGGAGTAGCAACCATGAAAGAACAATGCAAACTAGCAGGATCTCTATCCAAGTTCTTAGCAAAGCATGGTGATATATAAGAATGAGTAGAACTAGGATCGAACAGAACATGTGCTTTATGGGAACATACTGATAATGTACCTGTCATAACTGCATTTGAGACCTGAGCATCCTGTCTTGTCAAGGCAAAAACTCGAGCCGGTTCTCGCCCTCGATTTCCTGATCCTCTACCAGGACCACCACTACTTGCTTGGACTGAGGCTGCTCTACTAGGTCGTACTAGTACAGATGCAGGGGGTAAAGCTGGTTGCACTGATGCTTGACTAAAACTTCGCAGTTGTGGACAATTCCTCATCAGATGACCCATTTGTCCACACTTAAAACATGCACCAATTTCTCTGCAACACTGTCTAGTATGGGACCTACCACAATGTAGACATAGTGGCATTGATCTTGAATCTTGCTGACTCGGGGGTCTCATATCTCTTTGGAACATTCTCTGCTTATTAATGTTAACTGATGGCTGGTTAGAACTACCAGCTCCTGTTTGATTAAAACGTTGTGGATTTTGAAATCTTGACCCACTAACAGTAGGATTAGATCTAGTCTGGGCATTACTATCTCGATCTCTTTTCCTTCTCTTAAGACTTTCTATGTCAGCTTGCTCTCGTGTTTCCATCATTCTAGCACAGTTCACAGCTGCTGAATAACTTGAGAAATAATCCATCTGAGGACCCACTGACTTAAACAATGGGCGTATCAATCCCAAAACAAACCTCTTAATTCTATCCTTTTCAGTTGGGACCAGGTATGGTGCATATCTGGACAACCGGGTAAAACGAATGTCATATTCAGAAACTGACATGTTTGGTGTTTGTTTCAATTCCTCAAACTCTCTGGCCCTCTTGTCTCTTTCACTTGCTGGTAGGAAGCGATTCATAAATGCTTCCTTAAATTCGTTCCACTCCATTGGTGGTAAAACAACTGCCCGTCCTTGTACAAATGTCTCAAACCAAACTTGGGCCACATCAGATAGTTGAAAAGACACCAACTCCACGGATCTTCTACTAGAGCATCCCAAGGCTCTGAAAATTCGTTCCACAGCATCAATAAAGATCTGTGGGTCTTCCTGAACATCTGACCCAGAAAAAGTCGGAGGTTTTAACTTAAGGAATTGCGGTAATGACACCTCAATCCCTCTCAGCTTATCCTCTTGGTCAGCTGTTCTTCCCAGTTCTTGCACTTCAGGAGCATGTTCTGCTGGCTGGCCTTCCCTTCTACCCTGTTCCACTATAAATCCAGCCAATGTTTCTAAACTTCTATGGATACCAGCAATCATATCAGCGTTTCTATCAGGTGGCTCCTGAGGGGTTTCTACTCTTTCCTCAGGAACTCTATCAGGTACAAGAGTCTGTTCAACTTGTCTTGGGGTTCTCAAACCCCGTGCACGTCCTCTACCTCTACCTCTTCCTCTAGGTCGGCCTCTACCACGGCCTCTTTGTACTGGTATTGTAGATTGTGCAGACTCTTCTGTAGAGGGTGCACGATCTACAGCTTCTTCTCTAGTGATAGTTCTTGGCGGCATCATTAACTATATAGAATAAAACACCTCTTTAAGACACATGTATTCAAACTTTACTCAAGGAATTTAAAGACACTTGGAAAGACAGTGAATATCCTATAGATTCCTTCAACAGCACCTGAAGTATAAATATGTCCGACTCATATCGATACTAAAGGTTCTACTAAAGAATCCCTTGCTCTGATTGTCACAAGGAAACCTAATGCTCTGATACCAACTTATCACGTCCGTACTTTACGAACGCGAATACCGTTACTATCCGAAAAACTTTTCATTACACATGTGCAAATGATCTCATGATAACACATATTCAAGTATTATTCAACGTTCACAAGTTTACAAAAACCAATAATTATACATGCCAAATCTATATACATCAAGTTTACAGCGGAAACAAGGATCCTGCGTGTGACTTTCAGAGCAACACTAGAGTACAAATATATTACAATATAATACACTGAGAGCCTAGAAACAAGTTAGGCTCACCACTGAGGCACGACACCTAGTCAGTCAAGTAGCTGCGGGACCAAATTCTGGGTCTTTATCTGAAAAATATGTCAACCACGTGTAGTGAGTTTTATAACTCAGTGAGCAGATAACACCTCCTATGACTTCTCAGGTCAACATAAGGATGTACTCATATAGTAAAAACTTATCATATCAAAATATACCATTCAGCAGTACATCCTTATGGAACCCGCATTTTCAAAATATTCTCAATTCAAATCACATTTAAATAGCTGTAACCACATATGATACAAGTACATATTTATCAATTTTGATATGCATTTAAAAATCAAATCTTTTCAATAGATAAACATGGAATGTGAGTACATCACCCTTCTGTCTCCTCACGAATTCCATAAGCACAATCACAGTAAGTAATCAGAGAATGTGAGTACATCACCCAACTGCCTCCTCACAATACCACTATCATCATCACAATAAGTAATCAGGGATTGTGAGTACATCACCCAACTGCCTCCTCACAATACCACTGACTACAACTTCCATCAACAGGGAATGTGAGTACATCACCCAACTGCCTCCTCACATTCCCACTTCCATCAACTTCACATTCATCAATATATATATATACATGAAATGGCATGAAAAATTATCAAGCAACTCGCCATGAGTTTTACGCTTGTCATGGTTATCAAGCAACTCGCCATGAGTTTTACGCTTGCCATAGTTATCAAGCAACTCGCCATGAGTTTTACGCTTGCCATAGTTATCAAGCAACTCGCCATGAGCTTTACGCTTGCCATTCAATTTCTTTTATAAAATAACATGCATAACATAGTTTCTTTGCCATATCATGTGAAATACGTGTAAAAATCACATACTCAATGTGTTTTAAAACTTATTGCAAAATCAAACTCTTCTTGAACTACATTTCATATTTCAATTAATTCAGACATTTTCAAACCATTTCAAGAACATATGGAAGCATAAATAACATGTAATCATACTCATTTATCAATGGAAAGTTCAAGAAGAGTTAAAATAAGCCATAGAAAGAATCATCTACTCACCACTTTGAAGCACAAAGTTGAACACCCTTAAAATCCTATTTTCTGATCCGAATTCAGTGAAATAAATGCCATAATCGAGTCCGGAACGTCCGAAAACCTTGAAAACGACTCCGGATTTGCGAAATTTGGCCTCCAGGAGCTTGGTCAACGCAGGTCAACGCGAGGAGGTCCGGCTGCCACGCGTTACACGCGCCGCCCGAGGAGCTGCGCGTGGGCGTCACTCTCCGAGGGAGAAACGGCGCGTGGGGGCGCGTGCGGTGGTGGATCGGCCTGAAATTTGAGATCCAAAGGTTTCGGTGCCTTCTGGATCGATCTACGGTGTTAGTTTTTGCGTTTGAGGACTAAAGTAGGAGTTTCGGGGGTTACCTTTTTGGCCGTTTTTTTCTTCAATTTTCCGACCAATTTCCGGCCAATTCTCCAGAAACCAATCGGATGGATTCGAAGAACTCTTCGTCCTGAGTCCGTTGGTGGTGGTGGTGTCGAAATCCGAGGTCCGTAGGCGAAGAAATCTTAGAGAGAAGTTAGAGGGTTTTCGGGGAGAATTTTCTGAGGAGAGATGGAAAAAAGCTGCAAATGACCGCTTCCGGAGTGGTTGAGGCCCTTAAAATATCTCGGGGAACCTTTCTGCAAAATTTCACTTTTAGCGGGAGGTCCTTGCAAATTTTCCTTATTTACATTTTAACCCCGAAACTTTTAAGAAATTACATTTTTGCCCCAAAACGTAAATTTCTAACATTACTTTTATAATTCTTTAATCCATGTAAATAATAACTTATTTTCACCGAGTCCTAACTCCATTTTCGAAATCCTCTCTTTAATTCCACATTTTCCTTAATTAAAATCTCCATTTTCTAAAATTATCTCTTTTATTCTAAATGTCTTTAGTTGAACTTTCTCGTTAAATTTACGGTTATTACAATTTTGTGATGGTGAGCCAGGCATTGTGTATTGTGCCACAATTCCTTCTTCCTCAAGGAATCTTGCAAATAGACCTAGTAATTGTCCTTGTTCACTGTACCTTTCATAAAATTCACCATCTCTATCTAACCTCACAATCTTAATTTGTTTACCTAATTGTTTATCTACTTCTACTTTATAAACCTTAAAAGCATTTAGTGCTTCACTCTTATCATAAAGGAAATAAAGATACATATATCATGAATAATTATCAATAAAGGTAATGAAATATTTTTAACCATTAAAGTAGATATCATAAGGTCCTCAAATATCAGTGTGTATAATATTTAATACATCAGAACTCCTCTTGGCCCTTTTCTTGGACTTATTAGTTTGTTTTCTTTTAATGCAATCTAAACAAGTACCAAAATCAGTAAAGTCAAGAGCTTTATGAACTCCATCATTTACTAATCTCTTAATTCTATTAATGGAGATATGACCTAATCTCTTATGCCATAACATAGAGAATTTCTCATTTATAACACTACGCTTAATGCCAATATTATTACCATGCATAATTGTAAGGCTACAATCAAAGGTGGAATTCAAATGAAGTTTAAACAACACATCATCCATAATACCACTACCAACTAGAACATTGTCTTTGTAAAAATGTAAAATATTATCAACGAAATTGAAACTAAAACCACAAGGTACAAGTCTTGAAACTGAAATAAGGTTTCTTAAAAAGGAAAGAACATAAAAGGTTTTTTCAAGGTCAAATACAAAGCTAGAATCAAGTATAAGTCTATAGGTTCCAACCAACTCTACATGTGAATGCATCTTGTTTCCCGAATAGATGAAACATTCACTTTTGGTTGGTTTCCTGTGGTTTACAAAGCCTTGCATGGTATTGGCAACATGGATTGTAGAAAAAAAAAATCAATCCACCAAGTGTTCTATGAAACCATATTAGATTCAAAAACACATTAAGGAGATGAGATTGTCTTTCTTTTCAACCTAATGCTTGAACTTGGGACAAGTCTTCTTTATATGTCATTTCTTCTTACAAAAAAAGAATTTGACATCACCTTTATTAACTTGAATAAGAGGTGCTTTACCTTTCCCTTTCTTAGATGATTTCTTATCATGAGTTGCTAAATATACACTTTTAATTCCTTCATGATTCAATCTCCCTTTCTCTTGTACACACATGGTCAAAAGTTTATTAATTGACCATTTTTTCTTATGTGTGTTATAAGATATCTTAAAAGGTCTAAAAAGAGGAGGGAGTGAGTTAAAGATGAACCGAATTAAAAATGACTAAAAAAATCTCAATCTCCAAGGATTTTAGTTGAGATGTTATGACCCGCAGCTTCGTTAGGTGCCCACGCACACCACTGGTGCCATTAAACCTCATGGAACACAATTTTTTCATTAGAGTGTTTACTAATGACTTTTCAAAAGTCTCAAATTGATCCTAAATACCTTTGAGATATTCTTTTGCTTTAGCACATTCAGGGATAGATCCATGGATACTCTTCCTAATATGAGATTTAATAAATATCAAACTCAAACTCCTAAAGATCATATGATGTTTTCTCATCTTGGGTGCTTTATTCTGTGGGTTTTGGTGGTTCATCCACTTGAAGTGCTAAATCACGGTACATGCACCCTAATGCAAGGAGAATTTTCTCCTTTCAATCAGAATAGTTATCACGACTCAAAGGAATAATATTTGAGGAATCAAATGTTGGGACAAATAAAGTTTAAACTATTGCAAAATAAATAACAAGCTTACTACTCATGCAATGAAACCCAATATAGAATATTTACCCATGTAAATAAATCAATAGATCATTATAATCTTTCCTATAGGTTTAGACTATAACACGCAAACGATTTAATATCTTTATGACGGGACTAGAACAGGATCTATAAATAATTATTGAGGCATGTGGGCAACTAAGATTTAAATATATCAATGTTATTACCTCATCCTAATTAATTACGTAATTATAATAATTATCTTGTGGGGTTAAATTATTATATAGCTATAATTAATTACAATTATTGATATCATTAACTTTATGTGACTAAACTTAATGTCACTTGACATTTTATGTAATTAAGAATGTTGTGGCTATTACTTAACTACACAAATGTCAACTTAAATATGACATCAAAAATTATCGACTGAACTTTATGTCAATAATCAATTCTTTATATTTAGAATAATCAAATATATATATATATATATATATATATAAAATTAAGTATGCATAAAATATTAAATATATATGAAGGATTAACAAAATTTCAAAATAAAAAAATAAATTTCCAAATAAAATCCCTCATAACGTCAACAATTACTATAAATAAAATTAGTGCATACACTTTCCTAACCATATTGATAGTTACGTTGGTGAAGAGGTGCAACCATTCCAAAAAGGGAAATGGGTTCAAATCCCATGAAATGGGTGTGAACGTTTTTCCCTTCTTTTTTTATTTTACACATCAATGACCCAGCGCTCCACAAGAGAAAACTCTAAACATGCATTAAAAAAAACTTGGTATTACATGAAGTACAATGCACTAGATTAAATAGTTTCTATGCAAATCACATTCACCAACTAGCATCAATAACTTAAATAAAAATTATGTAATACATGTTGGTGAAAAATTGGAATAAAACACATTCAATATCCCAATTGACAAAAACATCATATAACATTCTCATATTTCTTCATTTGAAGTTTTCATGGAATAAAAAACTAGACTAGAACTTGGCTCTAATACTAAATGAAAGCCATAAATTTATATAAGTGAAATAAAATAAAAGCGAAAGTTTAAAGAACATACCTCCAACCATAGTAATTAAATTCCTCAAAAACTCAATCACCAAATAGAGAGAATTTGTCTAATATATTCAAGAACTTGATCTATGTACTTTATGGAGAATCACATGCTTTCTTGTAGACTAGAGACCCTTATATCAAAAAAGTATTTTATGAGTGTTTCACTATATCCTTCTTCCCATCAAAGAAGGAATATTTATAATTGATGAATAGTTATCATAATCACCCTATACATTTTCACATAGGGACGTCTTTATATATAGGGACACATTTTTATATAGGAACACATTTTCTCATAGAGATATATTTTCATATAGGGACACATTTTTATATAGGGAAACCTTTCACGTAGGAACACCTTCCACATAGGGTCACACTATAACAAAAATAGGTTTTAGTGACGGAATTTTAGCGACGGTTAAAAAATCGTCACTAAAACATAAAATAATGATAGCTTTCAAAACTGTGGTTATTTAGCCACATTTTTCTAAAAATTGTCGCTAAATAACATTTAACGAAAGCTTTTAAAATACCGTCGCTATTTAGCAACGGCTTTTTAAACAACCGTCGCTAAATAACTACGATTTTTTAAAAACAGTTGCTAAAAATTGTTATTTCTAACTCAACTTTTAAAGCTGTCAATTTTTAACAACGATTTTTAGAAAACTATCGCTAAAAATGTTATTTCTACTTCTTTTTAAAATGTCAATTTTTAATGACAGTTTTTAAAAACCGTGATTAAATACTCCAATTTTTATATATACTTTGTACGTCTTCCTCCTATTTTTTACTCTCATCTTCCCTCCATTATTTTCCATTTAGAGAAGGATTCTTCTTTCGATTGTGCTACTAGATTTTTTGTGAAGAATACTTCTCTCTTATATTTTTTTTCTCTATTTTTTCTATGAAGAAGCAACAATGATGCAAGCCTTTATGAAAGAAACTTCTCCCTCATCTTCCCTCCTTTTTTTGTGAACAACGTTTCTGCCTCATCTTCCCTTTATTTAAATATCAGTTTTAATTCTAAAGTTCAATTAATTTTTTATCATTGAATTGCTTTTTCTATAGATATTATTATTATTGTGGATACAATTATAAGAATACTAAAAAAGTATAAAAATTAAAAATTAAAATTAAAAATAAACTAGCAATCTATAAGCGAAAGAAAAAAGGTGTAACCTAATCTCTGTCCATGGTTGAAGGATTGACTATCGGATTTCGTTCAAAAAAAAAAGAGAATAAATAAATAGGCTTAGCGCGCTAAAACAAAAGATAGTTTTAGTAACGATTTTGAACTGTAGCTAAAACACAGTCGCAAAAATAAATTTAATGATGGTTCCAAAACCATCATTAAGTATGTTTTAGCGACAGATTAACCATAGTTCTCAAAATCATCATTAGATCATTGATTCAACAACGTTTTTTGTAACCGTCGTTGAAGGTTTTAGCGACGGTTAAAATGGTCGCTAAAATCACTAAAAAACCGTCAATAAAACATGTTTTTCTTATAGTGTCATCTCTTCACATATGTAGATAACTACCAAATAAAAATGAGCCACACATATTTTAATTAATATAATTAACAAGAAGAAATAAGTAATCAGTCTCATTCTTGTTTGTGTACATACAGTTTGTGTAATTAATATATAACTAAATGTATATATATTGAAAAAGATGTTCAAATATAACTGTAGCAAATATTTAATAGGAATATTGACGTAATAATAACTGAATAATAACCTCAGGATAAACCAAAAAATCATTTAAATTCTCATGTACGAAGAATTTCTTACATTTTACTTATTAATTAAAAAAAACATAGTATGTACTAATATATTATCTTATCAAGGAATATAACTGACTTATTATTTTTGCTAACAAAAGACCAAAAAAGATTTTAGAAAACATCCCTCAATATTGTAACAATAAGTATCCTCCCAACTTGCTGTGCAATTTATCCTTTACATGATCATGTACGGTATTCTGAAAACATAATCACAAATTATATGCCATAATTGAAAAAAAAAAGAGTTGTTCAATTTCTATGTTATCTTAATTTTGAATAAAATAATAATGGTATGCTTTTAGGCTATGACATTTTAAATGATTAGAAGTGCCGGAGGTAAAAGCACATCCTTCTATATAAAAAAATTCAGTACGCCATTGATATCAGGCAGTATGCGAAGCAAGTACAATCACATAAAATAATCATTAAATTGAATTAATATATATTGCTGAAATAAAAATATCTTATTTGTTTTCATACTTAGGTTAAAAATGTTACTAGATAATGACTGTCTAATAATGAAATAACAATAGTAATAAATACTCTGTCATACATAATTTGTTATCACTTTTTCTTTACATTTGATGATTAGTTTGGATTTGAACTACCTTTTGTACCTCAAGATTGGATGTCTCAGAATGTAGGTTAAAGTGAGAAAGACGCAATACTTCTCACTTATTTTTGTAAACTTTGGTGAAAATTGTCAATGAGAATTACTGCATCTATTTCACTTTAATATGATTTTCAGACCTTCATTATGTTGACGAAGTTTTATTTGTTAAATAAATCATAATAAAGGTTGAAATTAGGGCACTCCACGAGAATATGGAGCTTGAGTAGTTGGATGGCTTTAGTGGATTGCTTCAATACATACTTAACACTCATGCTATTGAGATTTCGATCTGTATTTTAACTAACAGAGTTGTTGCCTCTCCAAGATACATCTCTTCTTTTTCTTTATTTTATTGTTATATCGGTTGTATTTATGATTATTGAGATGTAATATTTGGTAGTTTAAAATTTGAAAGGTGTGTTATCTTTTTATTTTTTAGTCATAATACTAGTTATTTATTTGGTGATTTCAGAAGCTATAAAATTTGTCTATCCTACATTTGTCTTTTGTTTGGTAGCTTCAATGCCTAATATTGTATGAATGTAATTTTTCCGTTTGTCTAAAAAAAAAATCTGTACTTCCACCAGAAGTGCCCAATCCTGGTCTTTAGTTTGTTTTCTTAACAATCAAAACTTACTGTCTGATAAACTCCTAATTTCTTATCATAATCACATCTACGTATATCAATTGAAAGTAAATTAGTAATCTCTCATAGTCTTAAATAAGTACATTTGATATTTTAGAAACATGTTACACTGATATGAAATTTAGTCATTGTAGAATTTAAAACCCTAATATGTTTAATGTCTATGAATCTTCCATTTGAATATAAAATCATATTAATATCCCCTTTTTTTTTAATGTGCAACACAAAAAATAAGTTTTATTCAAATTGTGAAAGTTCTGTGATGAATATGAGTTAGAGAATTCAATAATATTGCATCAGAGTAATGGTTTATTTTATATTAAGTATGATTAAAACTTAAAGGTATTTAAATATGTTCCTATTTTATATTAAGGATAAAAAAATATAGAAATATATGGCATCGGAATATAGCAATAGCATGTAAATTTTATTGTAAGAAGAATAGTATAAATTAATATAATTTCATATTACTATTTCTTAATTTACTTTTATTTAGCTTGCCAATGCAACAATAAAATATTAAACAGTTTCAAATAACATTTACTTCCTTTCGTAAAGATTTATAGTATATTTCTTGATCATCTTCACACTGGTTCTTAGCAAAATGGAAAAGACGGCTTTGTGTTGTCATTGGTAATTATGATGACTATTCGAATTTTTCAGTTAGTATTTGCATTTAAATCGTATTGATATTACTGGTTATTTTGCTATCACGATAATCATGCTTTG
The DNA here is from genome assembly GCA_037074535.1 of Gleditsia sinensis. Taxonomy (NCBI): domain Eukaryota; kingdom Viridiplantae; phylum Streptophyta; class Magnoliopsida; order Fabales; family Fabaceae; genus Gleditsia; species Gleditsia sinensis. Next base: position 53,551,223 of record CM073467.1, on the reverse strand, counting down.
ACTATCAATTGGATTATTTAATTTGAATTTTTTAACATTGGCAGAATATATATAGACAGTTTCTCAAACTTCTGGCAATACTAGTCTTCCTGATCCAACTTCTATTCCACTTTATGTTCTACAATTCTAAACCTTTTCAATGGAGGAAGATCAAAGTTTCAAAGACTAGAGCTTCAAGAATGAGAATCATTATGTAAAAAGGACCACTGATTCAAAATATGAACAGTAACGGTATGTTTCAACTTGTTTTTCTTTATGGAACGGAATATTATTCATCCTACTACATTATCTACTAAAAAAACTTTACTTCATAATATTTTACTTTTGCTGGGTATAATATATATTTTTATTTTGTCATCTTATTTTGGGTTAATGATCAGAATGGATTATATAAAAAGAAGAAAGAAGGACAATGAACAACATAGACCTCCAATGGCAGAGATGTCAAACGGTAAGTTCATTTAATTGGAAGAAAATGGTCGTAATCTTAATAAGTTACCAAGTTCACTCGATTTTTAGTATATATGTGATGTTCTATTAAAATTGTTGTTTTCTTAATAAGTATAAATTCACAATTGGTAAAGTATATGGAGTTGGCAAAGGTATTCCCAGAACCATAATGAATACAGGTGAGTCTTGTAAAGTATCTTATAATGTTTATTGATTAATTATCTCTCTCTTTTTTCTTAGACACTATTGCTTGAATCTACATGCCATAAGGACTTATGGTTCTCACATCTCCAAAAAAAAAAGGTTAAACTCCATATCTAATAATTTATCTAAGTAAATCTGGGAGAAATAATCCTCAAAGATTCAAAAAATGAGTGACATATATCTATAGATGGTAGTATAAAGAAGAGAACAAAGACTTTGAATGAGATGAATTCATCTTATATTGACATGTTCCAAGACACGGATACAACTTCACTTATTATTAAAGTTACTTCCTCAAATGGTATGTAATAGATAATTAGATCCTTTTGACCCTTTGTTAGCACATGTTATATATAAACTATATAGACATTGCAAAGCAGATGAGTTCTTCAGCATTCAAAGCAGCAAGACTTCGAAAGAAGTATTTTTTTAATAGAAAAAGGACTGCACTTAAACTAAGATGTAAAACAAGTGAATGTTATGATAATCAAATTATTATTATGCTACAGTAATACCCTTATTGAATTCATAAGTAGTGCATGGGATGAGATTGACAGGAAATAATTGTTCATCTTCTTCTCAAGTGAGAACTTACCTATTGATGTCTGTGGTCAAAATTGCAATAGAACACTAAGTATTAGAAGAAGAAGAAAAGATCTCTTTAAGGTTAACATTGTTTGCCAAAACCAATGGAGATCTATCTATAGATTCAACAATTAATGGCAATTCAGTGCATTTAACTGCCACTGACTTAATACATGATGAAAGTGTCACTGGTTCTAATTCACCAAGTGTTTCACGACTATACAATAGATCGGTTTGGATCAACCGTGCAAGTGAATAATATATTTAACAATTTTTCATATTCAGTAATTCAATGAAATATATTTTTTCACTCTAGAAATTTTTTCTTATAAACTCAAAATTTTGGCGAATGTGATCAAGTCTCAAATTTGTTGGGATATGAGGGTACGTTAGATCACAATCAACCATAGTTTAATTTGTCATTGATATATTATGAATATGACTACAATAAGTATTTGCTCAATCATTATGTCTAACAAGTTCAAACAGAGATGTTAGTTGTAACATCCCGTAATTTTTAAATATTTTTTTTATAAATTCTTCACCTTACATATATGCATAGAAATGTTCTAATATTAATGGAATAGGTAAAGAAAGAAAACTTAAGAGGAAATATTAGAAATAAACATGCTAAAGAAAGGTGAAATTCTTGGATAAGGAAGATAAATTTTTAGAAACAAGTAAAGGTCATACAATGTTAAAAACATTGGATTAGGGTAATTTTTCCTAATTCAAGAACTAGAGTTACTAAGTTTAAAATCTTTACCCACACATTGGGCTTTTACCTATGGACACTTCATATAGAGTTTTTTCACTTCACATAAGTTTCTAGCAAGCCCATTGGATAACCTAAGCAAGAAATAAAACATAGACTTTGACTAGGATATATTAATTGGACCAATAGTCCAAAAATTATGAAAATGTGACTAAGCCCTCCAAGAAAGGTAGAATTTTATCCAAAGCAAAGAAAATGGGTAGGAATAAGCCCAAATCCAAGAGGAAAAATAAAATAAAATAAATTAGGTAATGATATAATAATGTAATAATAATAAAGATTAGGTTACATGGCATTAAGACAAAAATTTAGCAAGTGGTGTGATTCTACATTCATCATTTTGGCAAGTGGCATGATAATACAAGGCTTTAGGACAAAAACATATATTTCCTACACTCATAATTTTAGCAAGTGGTATGATAATACATGGCATTAGGACAAAATATTCATATCCCACACAAATAATATCAACCAAATAATGGAGAATCAAAGGCTAGAAATTTGTCACCTAAAAAGGCAAACATATCATACTTGTTTAAGACAAAAGAAAATAGAAATGAATCCCTAAATCAAAGGGACCTTGTCCCTTATCTTAAAAACATATCATCATAATTTTCAAAACACAAATCTCCTTTTCCTATGCATATCTTGACTAAGGAAGAGGAAGACAAGAACATAAGTTGTTTGTTTTCTAAAAATTCAACAAAGTGTATCCTAATTGTGATAAGATAGACCCATGATCATGAAAAGTGAATTATTTGGTGGTCTATATACGAAAACCCACCCTTACAACATTAGAATTTCGTCCAAGTGAGGGAGAGGAAAAATAGAAGCAAGGTAGAGTGAGGAAAGGAGAGGAAGAAAGGAAGAAAGAGGAAGGAGAAGTCTAGGGGACTAAGTGCTCCAGGTAAGTTTAACAATATTTCTTTTTGAAGAAAACTTTTGAAACTTATAATATTTATATGAAATTTTGATCTTAGAACTTTGATGATTGGTCATGGATGTTGCTATAGCATGTTACATATTGATCTTGCATGTGATGTATGTTTGAATACTTGGGTTGGTGTAGATAGTTCTGCATGGGTATGGCTATGGTTGGCAGAATTTTAAGCTTCGGTGTTTTAATTTTTGGAAACAATCTATAAGGAATTAAAATAAATAGTTAACATATGAATTATAGATATATGTGTCACGAATTTTTAGCTACTGGAATCATTCAATTTGGAGTCCATATGAGGAATCTTTGAGTAGATTAGTAGTCAAAGGTCAGAAAATGGTTCATCAAGGAAGAATATGTTGGGATAGCTTTTGTATTTTAATTTCTGAAAATTATCTGTATGGAATTAAAATACATGGTTAACATAAAATTATAGCTATGTGTGTCATGGATTTTTAGCCACTGGAATCATTCAATTTGGAGTCCATATGAGGAAGATATGAGCTTATTAGTAGTCAAAGGTCAGAAAATGGTTCGTCAGGGAAGAATATGTTAGGATAGCTTCGGTATTATAATTTCTGGAAATTATCTATATGGAATTAAAATAAATGGTTAACATAAGAATTATAGCTATGTCTGTCACGAAGTTTTAGCCACTAGAATCATTCAATTTGGAGTCCATATGAGGAAGATATGAGCTAATTAGTAGTCAAAGGTCAGAAAATAGTTCATCAGGGAAGAATATATTATGATAACTTCGGTATTTTAATTGCTGAAAATTATCTGTCTGGAATTAAAATAAATGGTTAACATAATAATTATATATATGTGTGTCATGGATTTTTAGCCACTGGAATCACGCAAGTTAGAGTTCATATCAGGTAGATATGGTCCGATTAGTAGGTAGAGGTCAGAACCTATCTGAAAAGAAATAACCTGTACATTGAGGGAGTAATATCACCTTGATTTCTTAATATTTCGCTATAATGTTCAACATAATATTTTTAGATAATTGTTTTATCTTGAAATTGACACCAAGATCACCTATATCGGAGTTCAATTGAGGGAGTTATACTCTGATTAGTAAGAGAAGGTTAGATATGATGAAAACCTGCATCAAGAAAATAAATAAATAAAATTAATATTTAAAAAAGAAGACGAATCTTATAAATGACTAGTATATGCCATAGCCATTGCCATTGTATGAACTTCTTACCATCTTAAGTGTAAAATTCTGACATGGAAATATTTTATAAAGTGATATTTGAAATGGTTATGTTCATGGCATGATTACCAATGATTTATGGTAATAGTTATATTTTGATGAACATACTTGTTATTGAAAGAATATTTTTGGCTATCATTGTGAAAAGAAAAGAAATGAGCACGGTCACATAGAAATCTGTGTGGTGCACCAGTAGGGGACACCCTACCAACGGTTATGATTATGATTATGAGAAAAGAAAGAGAAAGTGTGCCATGTCGGACGGAGCGAGAAAAGCCCGTACTGGAGAGTAGATAATACTCACCCTGACCGGGGTAGCTTGAAATGAGAATAAGTTGATGGCCATAATATGATATTCTAAAAATAGTTAATCCTGTCATACATATCATTACTGTATGATTCTTATGTGCATAGATATAATGCATTCATGTGACCAAAGATATTTTCTATAGTTTATACAGCTGAACATGACGTGATGAGCTATATTGATGATGATTTATTGTTGAACTTACTGGGATTTAATTCTCACTATATTTCCATATCATGTTCAGAAAATTAGTTATGCAGATTTTTCTATAGCTCTGGCTTTTAGTGCACATTGGATCGAGTACTTTATGTTGGGCAGATCCCAGAAGCAAATAAAATGTTTGTGGTCGAGTTGGCTTAGATCCCGGTGAAGGTACAACCACCCGCAACTGTATCTCCGGAATTGGTCAACCAGAATAAATAAGATGTAGGTTTTTATGTGTTTGATATGTTGTACGTATGTTTTAATTAATGACATGTATGTGAACTCTGTATTGTATAAATTAAATAAATGTTATATTGAGTTAAGTTGTAACGAGGTAATAACTTCATGGTATTTTAAAAAAAAAATTGGTACTTAAATGGAGTTGTTATATTAGTGGGCTAGAAAATTAAGAAATAGTCCATTCTCATAATGGTATGATATATTATAACCTTCAATTATTGATGATGATAATACGTTGAATTTTTTTATATTTTAATTATCTTATATTTTCTAGGTGGTATACAAGCTCATAGCGTCATTCTGGAATCTAAGAATAATATATGTGACTATAATTTTTTGCATGTATAAAATTACTACTGCTAATCAACTAACGTGCGATTTTTCTATATGTAGATTATTGGGATATAAGTTACCCAACATATGTATGCATGTGGTGCCCAGATGTTGTTTGAAGAAAGAGTAAAAAAGATCAAAAGAGAGGGAATCCTAAATTTTTCCCTTTGTTGCATGCAAGGCAAAGTGCAACTGCCTCTAGTTTGAGAACCACCAACACTTTTGAAGATCATTTTAGTGGTAGTAATGAAAAAAGTATACATTTCTTTCAAAAGATAAGATCATATAATATGATGTTTTCATTCACATCCATGGAAGGATAAAATTGACTAATCAATAAATCAAGGACAGGAACTGAATGTATTTAGACTGCATGGTCATAATTTGCCTATGATCAAGAGTTTGCTTTCTACTAGGAGTGGTCACTGAAATTTGCTTAATTATAAATTTATGACACTAAAAATGAGATATCAAAAAGAATAAATGCATACAGGTATGGAAATGTTTAATTGCCACTCCTAATTTTTCAATTACCAACAAACCTAACATACATTTTTTAAACAAAAACTACAATGGAACAAACATCCAAACGAATATAATTTTGCATTGGTTAGTGCTCTGAAGGACACGCTTGACGTTTCCAATACATTAGTGACAAAATTTCGAATGGTTTAAGAACGTACTGGGGTTGAGCATTCTACAAGCTTAAAGTTTAGATTGATAAAAAAGGGAATAAACGGAAGATGGTATAATTTACCGACATCATCTAAAGTTGCCACACTGAGTGTTGAGACAATGGTAGTATAGATAGTGAAAGAGATATAATCAATGAGACGTAACCTGGTTTGCTGAAATGTATCCATGAGTTGCATCAAATATATTTTCCTTTGTAATCTGTTATGTTATTTCTTATAGAAAGGATGGTTGTATATAGAGAGGATGTTGAGTTAAGATAATCAACTATTGATTCTCAAGAAAGAGGAGGCGAGTCACAAAGAGACATTTTTTTGCTTTTAGGATTCAAGACAAGGCTAAAGAAGTTGCTACAATTGTTGCTTCAAGGAATTATTCCAACAATTTCTGGTGGATGGATATACTATGATTGAGTCAGAGAGAATATCTTATATAAGATCACATCCGAAAACCTTAATAGCAAATCTTTATAAAGAGTTATCAAAGGTAGTTTTAAGAGGAGAAATAATTTCGTCATCCAACGGAAAGCGTGATTCTTCCCAAGTCATTTACAGGTTGTTCACGATATGTGATACAAAATTAGCAGGATGCTATGTCAATTTGCAAATGGGTTGGCTACCAAATATATTCATTGCTTTCACTTGCAATACATTACTTAAAAATTTGAAGATCATCCAAATATCCTTTGTAGGATATTCAAGATCAAGCTTGTTCAACGAATGAAAGATCTAAGGAAACATAAGTATTTTGGGAGAGTTAAATTTTGTATGTTACATTTATCTAAAAAGTATGCATAATACATGGTTGAAAATATTCTAATTCTTGGACTATGTTCTAAATGCAGCAATATACATACCATAGAGTTCCAAAAACGTAGATTTTCGAATGCACATTTCCTCATATTCTTACACAGTGAAAAAAGATATTCAACAGGTAATGACGTATTGATAGACTAATTTCTATCGAGATTACTAACAAAAGAAAATATCATTCCTTATATGATACAGCCAGCAACTTTATGATACACAGTCCTTGTGGTGTTGCAAAAGATGATTCTCCATGTATGAAGGATGGGATATGCACAAAGAACTGTCCAAAAAAATTGTTGGGAGTACTATGATGGACGAAGATGGATTTCCCCATCACAGACGAAGAGATAATGGTATTACAGTGAACAAGAGTCGAGTGGTTTTTGATAACAGATATGTAGTTCCTTATAATCCTAAACTTTTACAGAAGTATTAAGCTCATATAAATGTGGAGAACTACAACCAATCAAGATCTATAAAATATTTCTTTAAGTATCTCAATGAACACTACTAGAAAAATCTTGCTTAGAGACGAAATCAGAGACGAAAATAATTTCGTCTCTAAAAACGTGGTCGCTAAATTTTAAAGACTGAATTGATATTCTGTCTCTAAAAGTAATATATCTGTCTCTAAATTTGGTTAGAAATTCTGTCTCTGAACCAGAAACGGAATCAGAGATGGAATGTTTCGTCTCTGTCCCTCTTTGGAGTCAGAGATGGAATATTCTGTCTATGTCCCTCCCTGGAGTCATAGACAGATTTTTCCGTCTCTAACCCAGATACGGAATCAGAGATGGAATATTCCGTCTCTAATATCAGTAATATATTAAAAAATATTTTAAAAGATCTCAAACCTATCAACCAGTAACTAATATAAGCCAATAGCCAAAAACCAAATATTTTAGCAGAAATATCAACATAAATTTTAAATAATTTCAAACCTCTTATCATCCAGAAACATATCAACATAAATTTTTAATAATCTCATACCTATTATCATATAAATAACTACATGACATGAAAATATCAGTAATCAAACACTTTTGCATCATTAATACATAACACAAAGTCATAAATAACACAAACTATCATGATCCATCAGTAGCATTACTATTTTGTACATTGTTATTATTTTCTTCTTCTCTAGGTGGAGACGAGGACATTCTTATACTATCATCTATCATGAGGTGCCGAAACATCCAATCTCATTCCTAAACCTTTTGCTTTAATATAAAATTTTCATCTTCACTCTGTTTGAGCTGTGCAGATAAAGCCTCAATTTTTGCATTCATAACAGAAGAGGAACTTGCTGAGACTTCATCAGAAGTGGAAGACCTAGAAGAGGAACTTGCTACCAATACATTATGTGCTTGAGATCCCAATCCATATATCCATCTTTTATTGTTCATGCCGCCAACCACATCCAAATAAACAACATTGTTTGAATGTTGGGTGGAGTGTTGGTTAGAACCCTCATCGCTCTAAGATTCGGACTGTCTCTCAGCTATTTTTGTTCGATACATTTTTTAAAAAAATAAAATTATTAAACAAAATGAATATTTGTAAAAAAATGAAAATAAAAGAGTAGTGACTACATACAGCAATTCTTCTTTGCTGGTCGTTGAACCACCCCGATGGCTTCCCTTTGGGCTGGTGAAGCCGCTCATATAACTCAAAACATGTCGGTTCTTTATTCATTTGCACCCTCTAAAATAATAAAAAGTTAAGTAATATTGAAGTAAGAACTTAAATCACTATATATTTGACAGAAATTACTCACCATTCTTTTGGCATACTCTCGTGCAGATATAGACCCTCCACTATGTACATTAAGTCCTTCTTTGGAAAGTCTATTTTGTTTATATATTTTTTGGCTTTATCTTGCCAGCCTTTACTATCCCATTCAGCCCTTAACTGTTGTAGCTTCTCTAGTAGAATCCAAGCACCCTTGTTCTCACTGCTACACACCTTAAACAATGCATTTTTTAGGGCTGTTGATCCCCTACTATCAAATGACCTTTTAATATTGTGCTCATCATTGTCCAACCACTTAAAATTTGCCTAAACAAAGAAAGTAAACAAATTAACATAACATTCACATATTTTTTTAAAAGATATCAATAAATATGATAGGAAATGTTACATATTACCTTGAACTCCTCGAACCATATTTTAATGGTATTGTTGTCTACTTTTCCCCAACTGGACCAAGCACCTTCAAATTTTTTCTTGAAAATCGTTGTGATGACACCTCTTGTTAAGATGTCAAGATAAAAGCTGAAAGTATAGATATCAATTTAAATATATATACTGAAAAAACACACACACACACATATTACTTACGTGTTCCCAGAAGCAGATCTAATCCAAATTTGACCATCTATGTCCCTTGTTCCCCACTGAATAGTCTGTGGTGTGAAAGAAACTGGCTCAACTTTTGGACATGCAGATGTATTAGGAGATGGGGCACATATGGTATATGTAGGTGGGGTAGGGGCAACTGTACTAGAACGATGAGGAGATGAGGCACTGGAATGCACTGCTTGTGAATGGGAAGATAGGGTAGAAGTATGACAAGTCTGGGAAAAGGAAGATGAAGTAGGTGTATGTCCAATGTGGATCTGGTCAAGCTAAGCTATATTAGCAATAGGTGATGTGTCTGGCTGTGTATATGGCTGAGAGATAGCCCGTCCCCGCCCTCTACCTCTACCTATCATTAGGAGACAAAAAGATAATTATCTATTCCGATTAAATTTGATGACAATTTAATAATAAAAAATAAAAATAATTACAAAAGACAATGATAACGAAACTCATAACCATACTACCATAGATTTATAACCTACTTCAAAAATACATAATATATGATCTACATAATACACTTAGTAAAATGAAGAAACCTAACAATACCTAAACATCTTCATCATTATCATTTTCTTCCTCTGCTTCTTCATCTTCCCATTCTCCTTCTTCCTCAGTATCTTCTTCATCCACATCTTCTATTTCAATATCTATATCTGTATCTACTTCATGTAGGTTCAAAGAAAAACTATATACTTCATCCACAGGGCTTTCAATATCAACAAGACTATGCTCGACATTGTCATTTGCAACTAGTACAGGCGATTGCATTGATGACTCTTCTTGGTATGGAGCATCACTTTCAAGCATTTTAGTTTGTACTGCAGTTTGTATTGTGGTTCGTGACTTAGTTTTGATCACTACTAACCAATCACGTTGCCCTTCAGGATATTGTGTATAATATATTTGTGTTGCTTGTTGTACAAATATAAAGGGATCATAATTTTTATATCTCCTAGATGTTTTAACCTCAACAATCCCATAGTTATCTACCTTTGTTCCATGATTTAAGGTGGAATCAAACCAATCACATTTGAATAGAACTAACATCTTTATAGGCCATCCTGTATAGTGTACTTTAATAATGTCTGTTAAAACCCCATAATAATTATTTTTTGTTGTTTCATCCGTACCACCTTGACAACATACACCAAAATTTATTGTACCCATACCTTGACCATGATCTTTTGTATTAAATTTATAACCATTTACATAATATGATGGCCATTTGTTGGCTTTTCCTTAAGGACCCCATGCTAAACTCTTTAGAAGGACATCTTCGACATTATTATTTAACACCTAACCATCAAATATTTAAGTCAATCTCACATAAGAAGCAAAATGTTAGAAAATAAGGAAGTAAGTAGAATTTGTGCAACATACGCATTCTTTAAACCAAATAGGAAACATTGTGGAGATTTGTCTGTCTACTTCCGAGTCACTCATCCCACATTCTTGTAACATATTAGTATATGTGCTATATTTAGAAAACATGTTAGAACAATTTATAGTTATATATATATATATATATATATATATATATTTATATAACACTTAAATGAGAATTTTATACAGTTACATTAAAAATGGCTCCACTTCAAGACAATTTAGAAGAACATATAAATGTGCAGTTTACAAGTCCTTTTCTTCTAACATGAAGCATATGCATCTTCCAGTTGGACGGCCAAGATAATTAAAGATAGAAAGCGGTGGTCTAATTGAACAACCTTCACCTCCATCATTATTTCTTGGTACTTGAGTCCTTCTACATGGAACATCAAGTGGATAATAGTAGGATGTAAATGTAGAGGTCTCTTCTACCAAATAAACTTCACAAATTGATCCTTCAACTGCAGCTGTGTTCTTCACCTTGTCTTTTAGTGTGCGAATAAACCTAATACACTTAATTGATATACTTAGTACTATGAATACAATTCCATAATTTTAAAAAAAACAAAAAGGACACATAACTCTACCTTTCAAATGGATACATCCATCGATATTGCACTGGACCTCCAACCCTTTCTTTGTATGGCAAATGAATTGGAAGGTGTTCCATTGAGTCAAAAAAACTTGGAGAAATTTTTTTTTCTAATTTGCAAAGAATAACTGGAATGTTTTGCTCCATCACATGTAAAGTATCCTTTCGTAACAATGGCGAAGTCAATTCTCGAAAAAACTGACTAAATTCTATGAGTGTGTTCCAAATAGGCTTTGGTAATACTTTGAATGCAATTGGGAGCAAGCATTGCATAAACACATGACAATCATGACTTTTCATACCAAACAACTTTGCTTCTCTCATGTCAACACACCTTGATAATGTAGAGGCATATCCGTTTGGCAGTTTCAATTTTTTGACCCATTCACACACAGCTAATCTTTTTTGCTTAGTTAATGTGTATTTTGCTTTGGGTTTAATTAATTTGCCATCTCTTCCATCCTGCAGCTCTAATTCATTCCGTCTACAAATTTTCGCCAAGTCAAGCCTTGCATTAGAATTGTCTTTTGTTTTACCTTTAGTGTCCATCACTATGTATAAAATATTCAAAAAGACATTTCTCTCAATATGCATAACATCTAGATTGTGTGGAAGAAGATTTTTTTTCTAATATGGTAACTCCCAAAATATAGATTGCTTCATCCAATTGTGAATAACTCCATACCCTGGGATATTATCATATGTCTCTTTAGTTATGCTAGGCATATGTTTAACCATTTTCAACACTTCTTCACCAGTTAACCGAAGCGGAGGTAAAGATGTTTCAGTATATCTCATTCAAAAATCATTCTTATTCTTTCTATAACTATGATCAAGTGGCAAGAATTGTCGATGACAATCAAAGAAAGACGTCTTCCGACTATGTCAAAGGGTGAATGTCTTTGAACACTCCATACATATTGGACAAACAAGTTTTCCCATTGTCATCCAATCTGAAAGCATTCCATATGCAGGAAAGTCATTAATGGTCCATAACAAACAAGCTTTCATGTTGAAGTTCTGTTTTAGTGAGACATCATAAGTCGTGACAACAGTATTCCATAAAAGTTTGAGATCATCTATAAGTGGTTGTAAATACACATCAATTCTATTTTTTGGATTGGAAGGACCAGGGATTATAATGGTCAAGAACAAGAACTCTCTTCTCATGCACATCCAATGGGGAAGATTGTAAGGGGTAACAATAACTAGCCAACATGAATAAGTCTGACATGTTTTATCAAATGGAGAAAATCCATCAGCACACAAACCTAACCTCACATTTCGAGGGTCCATTGCAAATTCAGGATATTTTTCATCGAATTTTTTCCAGGATTTGCCATCAAATGGATGAGACAAAGAGCCTGTCACCTTCATAGTTTCCCGATGCCATCTCATTTGACTTGCAGTTTGCATTGAGGAATAAAGTCTTTGCAGCCTTGGAATAAGTGGAAAATACCACATTTTTTTCACTGGAAGCTCTCTTGTTTTGCCATTTCTGATGACCCTTTTGTAATGCTTTTCACCATAAAATTTACAATGACGAAGCTCCTTATCAAGAGGACTATGATAAATCATGCATCCGTTTTGACAATAGTGAATTTTTATACAACCTAATCCTAATTGCTCCACTGATTTCTTTGTACGGTAGAAGTTTTTAGGCATACGATTTTCATTTGGCAATGCATTTCCCATAAATTGTACCCATCGATTAAAACAATTCTCAAATATGTTGAAGTCCTACTTGATACCCAAAGCTTCCACTACAGCTGACAATTCAAAATAATTTTGACAACCATCATACAAAGGAGCATGCGCAACTTCTAACATATTAAAAAAAAAAATTGGTTTCCAGTTTAGGATCTCCATCCCTCTGTTCGCAATGACCAAAACATTGTTGCTCTATATAATTACCAATAGATGGTCCAGCAGCATCCATTACGATCTATTTCTGATCATTGAAGCATGCCTGAAAGTTATTACTTCCATAATATGAGTTTCTTGAAACCATTAGTGGAAAGAGAGGTCTTGGTTTGTCATGGTTAGTCCAATAATAATAATTACTCATAAATTCCTTTATACAAAGGTGGGTTTTCACTTCATCAATTAAAAAATACTTCTGACACTTGCATTTTTTACAAGGACACCTCAACTTTCCTATACTTTTAAAATGATCCTGACTACAAGCAAACTTTAAAAACTCAACAACTCCTACCATAAACTCATCTATAACTGTTCTCTTATTAGGACCCACCTTATTATCCATCCACTTATGATGTTCAAGAACTTTCATCCTATTTTTAGGCATACATGAATCAAAACAAACATCTTAATTCAATATAGCACAAATTATAATAACATATTGAAGCAATACCAACATCAAAGACATAATGTGAATAGAAATCAATTTTTCGGTTAACAGATGTTTTTTTTTTGCTCTTTTTCTCGACTGCATGACATAATTTTCAATTCATGTTTGTGTTAAGAGTACCTGTTTTCGAGCTAAAAAAGCATCATGTCTGTGAAAATTTGTTGAGTTCACATACATTTTTATTAATTGTTATACACTCTAAGTATCTCACTTGTCACTATCTATAAAACAACTAATAATACTCTTTTCCAAAACACCATTAATGAAAATGCCTTAGTCTTTGATTTATAGATGTTATGAGATTTATACCACTAGACAAATTGAATATCCTTAGAATCTGATTTAGAGATTTAGAGATGTTATGAGCTTTATACCACACTTCTACAAATTCACTGCCTTTGTCAGCTGGTTGTCTTTATAATCTGATTTAATCTAGCTAGCTAGGTTAAACATATTCCAATTGAATATCTTTAGAATCCAATAAAGTGATTATCTCTCCATCCTTCCAATCCCAACTAAGAAACTTCTCCTCCGTCATCCATTCATCCTATAAGACCAAACCCATACATTCTCACTACCACTATATTCATTTATTATTATTTTTTCTAACATATTTTTTCCATATATATGCAATATATACTATAGATTGGCACAAAAAGAAAAACACAAACAAGGTAGTAAAATAGAAGGAAAAGAAATAAGTAATATACTATATATTGACACACTACAACAAAACCGCGGCATTACGGCGGTTTTTTAGTAGGTTTAACGACGGTTCCGACCGTCGTTAAACCCATTAACGACGGTTTGTAAACTGTGGTGGAACTGTAGGTCTAACGACGGTTTTATCAACCGTGGGAATAACCGTCGCTATGTCTGGTTTAACGACGGTTGTTATAACCGTCGTTAAACCAGACATAGCGACGGTTCTAAACCGCCGTTAATAACTATTTTTAATTAATAAAATTAAATATAACGACGGTTTTTGACAAAAACCGTCGTTATATAACGACGGTTTTTACCAAAAAACCGTCGTAATTTCCTTTTTTAAAAAAATTATAACGACGGTTTTGAGCTAAAACCGTCGTTATTTCTATTTATTTTTTAATTTTTTATTATTAAAATTAATTAAAATTTTTATAACAATTTTATTTATAATTTAAAATATAATATTTTATATTATTCATAAAACTACTAATGCTGTTTTGATTATTAAATTTTTATGTAAAATAAAAATTAATTTATATTTTTAATATTTTCTAAATTAATTTTTATATATTTTATTATATAATAATTAAACGTTTGAATTATTAACTAAATACTAAAGATGCATAAATTATTGAATTATAATGAATCTTCATATACAAAAAAATTTATATACAGAAAATTAATAGTAACAAAAGTGACGAAATTACATATACAAATATAATAACTAAATCAAGTTTCTGGACCCTACGGATGTTGATCACGCTGATGTCCACTACCACGATCGCTGGGGTCCTGAAAAATCAATTTTGTTTGTTAAAATTTTGAATGTTATTAAAATAAACAAAATTATACCAACAATTTTTATGTATTAAAATGTTACCCTGGGTGCGGGACTATGAAGTCCTGAAATTTCAGGTGGCAGCTGACCCTGAAATTTTTGTAACAGGAACGTCATAGCAGCCTCCATCTGTGCTTGGCGTGCTGCGAGCTCAGCATCTCGTCGCTGGAGGTCAGCGTCTCGCTCCTGCATAGCTGTCTTCAGGCGCTGCTGCTCGACGTCCCGCTCCTGCATAGCTGTCTTCAGGCGCTGCTGCTCGACATCCCGCTCCTGCATAGCTGTCTTCAGGCGCTCCACCTCACTCTGTAAGTCGTGGTATGACGGCCCAGACTGTGAGCTCGACCCAGACGAACTACGGCCGAAGACTTGAGTTGGGCAAACACCCAACCCAAATCCTCGAACGCGGCCGGAGTGCTCCTTAGTGCCAAGAGCTCTCGCAAGTGAATCGGCCGTCGAGAGCTCTTGGGACGAGCTGTCCTCCTGCTGGATCGAAGCAATTTTCTCCTAACATTCAATAACAGGAAATTAATAATATTAAACATTATTAAAAATTAAATAATTATCCACTTAAGGTTGATAAGATTTTATTACTCACCGCAACAGCCCGAGCTTCGTCGTTGATGTACGATCCGTCAGCTCTTTTATGAGCTGCCGTCCATACATCACCACGAGTCACTGGACCCTGAAGCTCAATCTCCTGAATATTAAAATGATTAATCAATCAATTTATGATTATAGTCTTATAAACATTTTAAAAAACAAAATATTTATATCAGATTTAAACTTACCATCTCCGCCTTTTTGCGTGCAAGGCTCTTCGATCCAGTAGTGTGTAGCATTGTCAGCTGTCTTCTGTTCCGTTTATTCTTCGCAGCCACATCCTAATTAATCACATAGGAAAAATAATTAGTGACAATATTTAAAAGTTAAATTTTAAAAATATATATATTAACAACTTACCCTAGACTTCGCGTCTAGGCGATAGTCTACGAAAGTAGCCCACTGATCAGGTGGGATGCCTGTCGGGACTTCACTCCGCAACTGATCTCTGGTCTTCGTACCATCGTACGCTAGGCGAAATATATTGTATCGTGCTGCTCTCCATTTCGCTCCTAGCGACTGCATGATCAGTTTCTTGTGTTGATCCGTCACAATAAAATGTGTCTGCAAACGAAATTAAAAAACTAGTTACACATAAATAATATATAAATTACGAATATCTATAATTAATTGCAAAAGATATATGTTTTCATACCTGAATATTATTTACGAAGACATTCGTCTTCGACTGCTGAGGAATGCTCCTCCAATCCCTGTAAGAGATCGGGAATAACCGAAAGTTATCCCCGATGGTGCCGAGGAAGACACCGAGCAAACCGCCACTGTCTCCGATAGGCTGGTGGTTGTCGTTGAACTGGACAACCACCTTTGACTGCTCAGGCAGGGCCCATACGTCGTGGACAGTCAACTGTCTGGACGTCGTGTGCCCGGTCCCGTCTATCAAAATAATTAGTGACAATTATATATTTATATTACTAAGACAAAATTATTAAGCGCATAAAGTGTACATGATTACAATACTCACCGACTACATCAACTGTCCAACTCCTCCTGCGTCTGCGCTCCTGCTCACCGGGCTGATGCTCCGCCTCTACACCGCCAAAGATCGTCTCAAAATCGAACGAATAATCGTCATCCGGTGCCTGAGCGTCGGGTGGGGGGAGTGTGCAGGGGACGGCCTGCGAATCCAGTGGCTGGGAGTCGCTAAGAGGGACTGATGATGCGGCAGCCTCCGACTCCATAATGGGCTCTCCGCCCTCACTGATCGCCCCACGGGGCGTGGGAGTCTGAGAACTGGACGCCCCAGCCATGTCTGATCTAGCCTTCTTCATCGTCACTGCTACTGGCAAAATGAATGTAATAAAACAATTATAAAATAAATTTTGCCTAATAAAAGTGATGGAAATAAATAAAATAGTATAGTAATTATAAGTAGTCTAAAATATATATAAATAGGCGGCAACAACAAAACTAATACCGTAACAAGCATAAATTAACTTCTTCTGGAAACAATCTTTCTAAATTTTGCGTGTGTAACGGATCGCTCTCGTATATAAGATTTTCATCTTCATCACCCATCTCGTATAAGTCACGGGGTTTTAAATGCATCACTATACTCCAGTTCTTGTCCAACTCATCTTGTACATAGTATACTTGATGAGCCTCAGATGCCTGGATGTATGGTTCGTCATCATCATTTTCACCAGTGTGAATCAACCGAGAAAAATCAACCGATGTCACCCCGAAGTCATCAATTGCAATTCCTCTCGTTGTAGTTGTGTTGGCCCACATACACTTAAATAATACGACTGTAAAATGGCCATGGTAGTTTAACTCGACAATGTCCAACAGTTTTCCATAATACGGGACGCCACCAAATTGCATATTCATATCACGAGTACTTGCATAACTCCTCGTCCCGAAAGTACCGTAAACTCCACTATTTTGAGATGTCATCCCTTGGTCTCGCTCTAAAGTTTGAAATTTGAATCCATTGACATTGTAAGCACTGTATCGACGTGCTCTATCTAGTGGACCAAGTGCGAGATATTTTAAATCAGCACACTGCGATCCATCAGCATCATTTGCGATCTGGAAAACGAATACAGGATGAGTTGTACTCATATTTGACATATGAATTAAATGTGACCATGTTGAAATACTTACACGACGCGAAAACCAAGAGGCAAATTCTCTGTGGACTTTTTTGTCTATCTCGGTAGATGATCGCGTCCGACTTCTTAAACTATGCCGTACATAGTCTCTAAATTCCCTGTTGAGAAAACATTGTCTAAACACTTAATGCTACACAGGAAGAAAAATTGTATAATCATGTAGCTAAGTGTGAGTTAACTTACTGTAAGTAAGGATCAACTTCTTTGCAGTTTGTTAAGACATGCCGATGAGCCTGCAATTTTTTCCGGGGAGAAATGGTGAAATAATCAAATCCACCAACTGGTCTTCCTATTGGTGGGAACAAACTCCTGTCAGACGTCTCAACATCGGGTCGATCATCCACACGAGGAGGACGATTGAAGACAGTGTCAACACCATCTATGTATCTGGAACAGAATAACAAAACTTCTCCTGCAATATACGACTCTGCTATTGAGCCTTCTGGCCTTGCTCTATTCCGCACGAAAGATTTAAGTTTACCCAAGTATCTAGAGAACATAGATTAAATGAATAAAATTGGATTAACAATAATGCAAGAAATTGGACAGACTGTGTTTTTAATGTTTTACCTTTCGACGAGATACATCCAACGATATTGGACTGGTCCTCCTAACTTCGCTTCCATGACCAAATGTACAGTCAAGTGCACCATGACTGTAAAGAAAGACGGCGGAAATAACATTTCAAGATGGCACAGCGTCATAATGATTCGATTTTGAAGTTGATCAAGTTCATTAACATTCAAAAATCTGGAGCACAGTTGCCGGAAGAATGAACAAAACTCGATCAGCACTGCAGATACCGGCTTCGGCAGTGTCTTTCTTATGGCTAATGGTAACACTTGTTCCATAAGGATATGACAGTCGTGACTTTTTAGTCCTCCGATCTTACGTTGTCTTACATCAATACATCTGGAGATATTACTGCAATAACCGTCAGGCACAGATACATTCTTAAGTGTTTTCAGAAATACTTCCTTGCCTGCATTTGTCAACGTGAACAAAGCAGGTGGATATTTACCGCCATCATCAGGCCACAGCTCATGCCTCACACCAAACTCCTTTAAGTCTTTCCGCGCGTTTACGTGATCCTTTGAACGGCCGGAATCATTAAGTAAAGTGTAAATGATGTTATCGCAGACATTTTTCTCAATATGCATTACGTCAAGATTATGACGCAACATATTATTTATCCAATACGGAAGTTTGAAAAATATACTTTTCTTACGCCATTATTGAGTTCCAGCATCAACCGAACCCTGACTTCGAGAACGCCGTTGTTGAGTCCCAACATCAGTTTCCACATTTTTTCCAAAGACAACTTCAATATCATTGACTTGTCGGAAAATGTCTACACCACTCAGTTGCGGAGGAGGGTTTCTTCTTTCCTCTTTTCCGTCAAACCTATTGCGGGCCAGCCTGAATTTGTGACCCGGAGATAAGAAGCGGCGATGTCCCGTAAAACACCACTTCCGACTGTGAGGGAGACGGACTGGAGTAGAGTCAAAGTTACAGTACGGACAGGCTAATCCAGTATGAGTATTCCAGCCTGATAAACATCCAAGGCCAGGAAAATCACTGATTGTCCACAAAAGAGCTGCATGCATATTGAACATTTCTTTACCAAATGCATCGTACGTCTTAACACCTTCAACCCACAACTCCTTCAGCTCTTCAATTAGTGGCTGTAAAAACACATCTATATCATTCCCCGGTGCTTTTTTCCCTGGAATTATCATTGACAACATGAATGAACTCTGTTTCATAGACATCCAAGGAGGAAGATTGTACGGAATCAGCAGAACTGGCCATATACTGTAACTTGTAGATAGGTTTCCAAATGGATTGAAACCATCTGTTGCAAGGCCCAAACGAACATTTCTCGGATCTGATGCAAATTGAGGATTCAAAAGATCAAATCTCTTCCATGCCTCAGAATCCTTTGGATGCCTCATGATGCCGTCAGAAATTTTGGCTTCAGAATGCCATCTCATAAATTCAGCAGTTTTAGAAGACATGAACAACCTCTGCAATCTTGGCTTAACTGGAAAGTATCTAAGAATTTTATTAGGCACCTTTTTTCGCTTCTCCCCCTTTTGTTTCGATTTCCACCTTGGTGCTGAGCACTTACAACAAGTTTCTCTACTTTCATGCTCACCCCAGTATAACATACAATCATTCTGACATGCGTGAATTTTTTTGTAGTTCAACCCCAACTTATTAATGATTTTTTTAGCCTCGTAAAATGAAGGCGGAATCTTGGCATCTGGGAATACATCGACAAGCAACTCAAGTACCATCGACATTGCTTTGTCGCTTAGGCCGCACAAACACTTGATGTGATACAACTTCACCAAGAAAGACAGTTTTGAATACTTTTCACACCCTTCATAGAGCGGTTGTTCACCATCTTTCAGTAACTCATAAAAATATTTGACACTATCATCCATCCTTTCTGCTGACTGCGGATCTGGCATATCCACAGAAGCGATGCTCTCATTTTCGGGGTGAATCCCGAATGCATCACGGACTATGTTCTGGACATGGTCATCTCGAACTATGGGTTCTGAGACCTCAATTGGCATTATAGCATGTCCTACAGCAGGTTCTTCTGTAATCATTTCTCCGTGCAAACTCCAAAAAGTGTATCCCTCCGGAAATGGTTTGACGATCAAATGTTGGCGCACGACCTCGATGAGTTGCCATTTTTTGAATCTACACTTTGGGCATGGGCATATTATTCTACCTTCGACCCCAGAGTTAGCATTTGCGAATTCCAAAAATCCGTCTAAACCATTTAGGTACTCTATTGAATGTCGAGGTTTATTGATCCAAGATTTATCCATTTCTGAAATAATTATAAATTTAGATATCAATTAACTTAAATAACTCTTAATCTGAACTAAAAGAAAACATGACTATTTTACATGAGAAGGGATTTGCAATTGATTGTGCATAAAACACAACACATTTTGAAGAGGTGTAAAATGTTTTACATGTAAAACATTTTTGACAAATTTTATGATAATAGACATTTAATGAAGCACTAAATAAAAAATCTTCGTTATTGTCATTAATTAAAAGGATGAGTTTCATGATCAAATCTCTACGAATCTGAATTTTTTGGAAAAGACAGCTACTAGCAGGAAAAAAATTGAATTATGATTTTACATCTGCCGTTACAATTTTTATTATAGTATTTACATGGTAAAATTTCTAACGAACTCTTAAAGGGAATTGAAATTTCCAATTCCCTATCTGAAAAAGTAAAATCAGTGGCCCACACAAGGGCCATATATTGAAGAATAATTCTACTCAATTACATTTAAGATATTGTTTGTTCCTTAATAGAGAATCTAGTGTAATTAATTAAAATAATGAGTTTCATGATCGAATTTCTACGAATGTAAATTTTTTGCAAAGGAAAAACCACTAGCAGCAAAAAATTAAAATATTATTTTATAGCTGCCGCAAAAATTTCAATTATAGTATTTACATGGTAAACATTCTAACTAATTCAGATAAGGAATTGAAATTTCAATTCCCTATTTAAAAAATTAAAATCTGTGGCCCATATAAGGGCCATATATTCAAGAATAATTCTACTCAATTACATATAAAATCTTGTTAGTTCTTTAATAGAGAATCTAGTGTAACAACAAAGTGCATTCAAAATTATTACACTACTAGCATACATATTAAAATTATGTTATTATAAATTTATTTCTATTTTTTAAAAATTATGTGTTTTTTTAAATGAGTTTTATTTTTTTAAAACTAATTCATAATACTAATTTTGTCTATTTATTAACATTTATTATTTTATCTCATCACCTGAATAAATATTTTAATATTTTATTAACAACTGTAATATAATTTGACTATTATTAATTTATGAATATTAATTAAATACGTTTATCAATATAATAACTACTTTCAATTTATGTTATTATTAATTCATTAAAAATTATTACACTACTAGCATACATATTAAAATTATGTTATTGTAAATTTGTTTTCATGTTTTAAAAATTATGTGTCTTTTTAAATGAGTTTTATTTTTTTAAAACTAATTCCTAATACTAATTTTGTCTATTTATTAATATTTATTATTTTATCTCATCACCTAAATAAATATTTTACTATTTTATTAACAACTGTAATATAATTTGACTATTTTTAATTGATGTATATTATTTAAATACGTTTATCAATATAATAACTACTTTCAATTTATTTACATTAATTTTAATAATATTTGAAAAACAGTAAATAACTTGTATTTAAAACAAAATTTACTATCATTTTATACTAAATTAATAATATTATATATATTTCTTAAATTTTTATTAAAATATACGTATATTATAATATTAAACATCATAAATATCACAAAAATAACACAAAATTTAAAATTGATTCATACAATAATGTACATCACAATGACAAATATATTTATAACAAAAGTAGTAAGTAAATAAAATATCTAATATTATCTCAATCTAACATATAATAATTTGAAATAAATTCATTCAAAATCTAATTAATTAAATTACATACATTCAAAATGATTCTAAATAAATAACGCACAAAAATCAAAATTAAAGTGTCGTCCCAACGTCACAATATCTTTACAAAATAAAATAAAAAAAATATTAGAAAATATTTTGAACATACAATATAAAAAGAAATTAATCAAATACAATTAAAAAATTAAATGACATACCTTGAGAGTAAATAAAACACGCCGGAGATAACACTACAGTCAAAAAACTTCACCAGCACAATAAATAAATTCAGAGACTATATTATAGAAAAATAATCTATCAAGAAACTGTTGTAAGAAAAATAAAGGAGACCATCCAATTTATAGACGAACGCGCGGTTTAACGACGGTTATTAACCGTCGTTAAACCGACCAAAAACCGTCGCTAAATGGGTTTAGCGACGGTTTCCAAAAAAAACCGTCGTAACGTGTAACTTTAACGACGGTTTTTACTAGAACCGTCGTTAAACTACACGAACATCGAGTAACGGTCTGAATTCCGAACGTTATAATTTCACGACGGTTTTGATGAAACCGTCGTGATTTAACGACGGTTATAGTAACAACCGTCGTAAAATAACGACGGTTTTCTGTTTAACCGTCGTTAAATAACGACGGTTTTACAATAACCGTCGTAATGTCCGCCAAATATTTCCCTTCGCCCCAGATGACCACGGTTGGATCTTACCCGTCCGTATTTCACGACGGTTTTTTTAAAAACCGTCGTTAGGTGTCGAACTTTAACGACGGTTCATAAACCGTCGTTAAACTTGGCTTTAGAGACGGTTTTTTATGACCGTCGTTAAACACCCGTCGCCATTCCCCGCTTTTCTTGTAGTGACATACTCTGTTTTCGATTTTAAAATCAATTGATAGGCTAATAAAGGGATATTTTGAGTACTTAATGGCTATATTTTATCCCCTAATTCATAGTAAACTTGTGGTTATTCCCCTGCTTTTGGTCATGTTTTGCTTTGGATACTGCTTTGGTTGTTTTTATGCTTGTAGGTGAGCAAAAAAGGCCAAGAAGCAAGGGAAAACACTCATGAGAAGTGCCAAATGAATATGGAATATGATTGAGGAGGAAGCAAGGAGCAAGCCCACCAAAAATCAACAAATTCTGAGCATGACAGCAGGAAGCACGGCCAGGCCGTGCTCTGTGCAAGAAGCTGCAGATTTTCCCAAAAACCCGCCAGAAGCACGGCCAGGCCGTGTCCTGGACCACGTCCATGCTGCGGGTCTGCGAGCTCTGTGTTTTTTAGGGTTTTGGCCGCCCAAAGTGTTATATATTGAGGGGAAAACGCAGGAGAAGAGGGAGAACACATTTCAGACCTTCTCCACTTAGTTTTAAGGTTAGGAAACACCTTAAGATTAGATTTATAGTAGGATTAGAGTTTACTTTCATGTTCTTAGAGTATATTTGACAGCAATTTTAGTTTGTATTTCATTCTCCATCCAGGTTTTATCTTTCTATCTCTGCACTATCTCTATTTCAATTCTTTGTCTTGGTTTGTATTAAATACTTATGATTTGCTTAATGAATTTGGTTTTAGTCTCTGCTTCTATTATGTTTGAGTAGAGTTTTGATCTAGGGTTTTGGTAAACCCACTTATGGTGTGATGATACATTGTGCTGATTGAACTTCCGGAACCCTAATTATTGTTATCTAAGGTTAATTAGGATTAGCTATTAAGCATTGGTTATAGGAGTTGATGAATGTTTGACCAATATTTATCACATCATAGGATATTAATTGATGGACTGAAAGGTGAAGATTAATACCGAAACCTAATGGTTAATTAGGGATATCTTAATCACGAAAGTAGTTTAAGGTTCTCTAGGAATGAATCAATTAATGGGCACGAGAAAACTGATTAATTGTATTCCATGGTTGGCATAGAACTTAATGGACTTAGGTTGAATTAAGAACCACAAAAGTAGGCAATTGGATTAACCTAGGTACGATTGGTATCGCTTGAAAGAGGTTGTTAGTTAATTAAGGCTAAACCATCCCCAATAACCTAGATAATCGCAATTAGAGGTATAAATTGGATGTTGAATATCATAAGTGTGGTGAACCGTAACCCTAGGCTTTGTTTAATTGATTATCTTTACTTATTTAACTGTGACAAACTCTCTATCGCTTTACATCGATCTAGATAGCTCGTTTTGCATAATTCTAGTAGTTGACATTGTTCTCTGTGGAATACGACCCGTACTCGCCGGACTAGCTACAGTTACGCCATGCGCTTGCGGTTATTTGGTAAAACTTACACGCATCAAGTTTTTGACGCCGTTGCCGGAGAGCAATCGTCAATATTAGATATTTTGCGAAATGGCTAGACTAGATCATTTTCTTTTCTTATTTTTCTGCATAATTTTCTTTTGTTGATTTTTTGTTCCTTTTTCTTCCTTCATAGTTGTGTAGCTATTTTATGCGAAGAGACCACGAACTCTTTGCTGAATTTTATCCAGAGATTGAGCGCACCCTACGGAGAAGAAGAAGAAGACAGCAGCAAGATCCCGCTGCACCTACCATGGCGGAGAAAGATAACCGTTCATTGAGAGATTTTACTGCCCCAGATACTCATGGCCTGAATCTTAGTATTGTCAGACCAACCGTAGAGGCCAACAACTTCAAGCTGAAGCCCTCTCTTTTGCAGATAGTTCAGTAGAATCAATTTGGAGGGTCACCTACTGAAGACCCTAATTTCCACCTGTCAGGATCTTTGAAGGGCATTAGGCAAAGCCTAAAGCAACATACTAAGATGCAATGGATAGAAAAGAGAGTTATTCAAACTCTCTTCAAGCCTCTATGAGTGGAAAACAAGCTAAAGAGTCAAGCTAATGACTTTAAATAGCGCTTTGTGGGAGGCAACCCACATTTTAATTTTTAAAGTTTCCTTTGGTTTTGTTTTCTAGTTTTTAGTTTAGTTTTTAACTTTAATTTCAGTTGATTTCTTATATTATAGTTTAATGAGTGTTTCCATACCATTTATAGGTCCATTCCCATGTGCCCAAGGTGATATACAATGTTTAAAACTAAGGGAAATCAAGGAGAGTCAAAAGCTGAGCAAAATTCGAGGATTTGCAACTTCCAGACAGGCGGGCCGTGTCCTAGGACACAGCCGTACCCCAGGCAGATAAAAAAAATAAGGGTCATCCAGAAAAAAAAAAAAAAAAAAAAAAAAAAAAAAAAAAAGCATAAGTGGGCCAAGTAAGCAAGTAAGTTACTTCTCTCTTTTCCTGTACTTTCATTGATATTGACATTGAGGACAATGTCAAGTTTAAGCATGGGGGAGTGACTTTAAGATTGTGGTTTTTACTGGTTGCATATTTTATCTCC
The DNA here is from genome assembly GCA_037074535.1 of Gleditsia sinensis. Taxonomy (NCBI): domain Eukaryota; kingdom Viridiplantae; phylum Streptophyta; class Magnoliopsida; order Fabales; family Fabaceae; genus Gleditsia; species Gleditsia sinensis. Next base: position 53,525,575 of record CM073467.1, on the reverse strand, counting down.
TGTTTCATTGTATAATCATAAAGTTTGCTATTTTAGAGATAGATTGGCATAATATATGTTGATTTTAGCTCATGAAGATGTGATGCACAATAGGATATGAAATAGGTAGTTATAATTTTAGTCTCTCTCTTCTAGGATTAAACCTCTATTTTTTTGAAAAATATCTCTCTATTGTGCTGTGAATTGTATGCTATTTTTTATTTTAACACTATGAGAGTGTGAAGGTAGGGAGAGGTGAAAAATGAGGGAATGTGCACCCCAAAAAGTTTTCACTCTGAGTACCCCTTTAAGGCACCAAAAAGGCCTTAGTATGAGTACCTAGATGCCTTTACCCTAGTGAGATGGAGTATAAAATGCACTCACCGCATATTTCTAAAAAAAATTTAATGAAATGAATGAAAAAGAAAAAGAAAATGATGGAAAGTAAAAGAGTTTAAGTGAGAAAAAGAGTGATAAAATAGAAATAAGGGTAAGAAAATATAGGGAGATCTAAAGGATGAGGTGGCCTACTTGAGTGTACAAAAATCAATTTTATGCATACAACGTTTGGTAACAATAGAAGTAGATATATAATAGAGGAATTTTTGGTTTAGTTTTAGAAGAACAGAGACTATCTTGTAAATGTCTATTCGTATATCTATTGTGTGCACACTGATTGAGTGACCAATTATCTATATTGTATTTTTCTATCTTCTAGAATCTGATTACATCTTTCCCCCTTCCTGATATGATATGTTATTTGCTTTAGGACAAGCAAAGGTTTAAGCATGAGGGAGTTGATAAAGGGGTATTTTGAGTACTTAATAGCTATATTTTATCCCCTAATTCATAGTAAACTTGTGGTTATTCCCCTCCTTTTGGTTATGATTTGCTTTGGATACTGCTTTGGTTGTTTTTATGCTTGTAGGTGAGCAAAAGAGGCTAAGAAGCAGGGCAAATACTCATGAGAAGTGACAAATGGATATGGAACCATGTTGAGGAGGAAGCAAGGAGCAAGCCCACCAAAAATCAGCAAATTCTGAGCATGGCAGCATGAAGCACGACTAAGCCGTGCTTGGTGGCATGCACCACGGCCAGGCCGTGCTTTGTGCAAAAAGCTGCAGATTCTCCCAGAAATCCGCTCGAAGCATGGCCAGGCCATGTCCTGGGACACGGCCGTGCTGCGGGTCTGCGAGCTCCGTGTTTTTTAGGGTTTTAGCCACCCAAAGTGTTATATATTGAGGGGAAATCGCAGGCAAAGAGGGGAGAACACATTTCAGACCTTCTCTACTTAGTTTTAGGGTTAGGAAACACCTTAAGATTAGATTTAGAGTAGGATTAGAGTTTGATTCATGTTCTTAGAGTAGATTTGACAGCAATTTCTGCTTGTATTTCATTCTCCATCCAGGTTTTATCTTTTTATCTCTGCACTATCTCTATTTCAATTCTTTGTCTTGGTTTGTATTGAATACTTATGATTTGCTTAATGAATTTGGTTTTAGTTTCTGTTTCTATTATGTTTGAGTAGAGTTTTGATCTAGGGTTTTGGTAAACCCACTTATGGTGTGATGATACACTCTGTACATTGAATCTTTGGAACCCTAATTGTGCTATCTATGGTTAATTAGGATTAGCTATTAAACATTGGTTATATGAGTTGATGAATGTTTGGCCAATATTTATCACGTTATAGGATATTAATTGATGGACTGAAAGGTGAAGATTAATACCGGAACCTAATAGTTAATTAGGGATACCTTAATCACGAAAGTAGTTTAAGGTTCTCTAGGAATGAATCAATTAGTGGGCATGAGAAAACCAATTAATTGTATTCCATGGTTGGCATAGAACTTAATGGACTTAGGTTGAACTAAGAACCACGAAAGTAGGCAATTGGATTAATCTAAGTACGATTAGTATCGCTTGAAAGAGGTTGCTAGTTAATTAAGGCTAAACCATCCCTAATAACCTAGATAATCTCAATTAGAGGTATAAATTGGATGTTGAATATCATAAGTGTGGTGAACCGTAACCCTAGGCTTTGTTTAATTGATTATCTTTACTTATTTAACTGTGACAAACTCTCTATCGCTTTACATCGATCTAGATAGCTCGTTTTGCATAATTCTAGTAGTTGACTTTGTTCTCTATGGATAGGACCCGTACTCGCCGGACTAGCTACAACTACGCCATGCACTTGCGGTTATTTGGTAAAACTTACACGCAACACTAGACAATGCATGTAAGAGATGAAATCACTTGCAAACTCACCTGCTAATCGTACCTTAGCTTCAATTAACCAACGAACATCAGCAGGTATTCCTATGTTCATTATCAACTTCAAGCTTTCAACCCGTGCTTTATAAATTTTCATCAATGCATTGGGTGGAAGAGAAGGAAAATGATTTTTCAAGTTTTGAAGTATGTCTTCGATTCTCAATTTTTTTTAATAAAGATTAAAAGTAACAAAAAAAACAATAGCAATTCAAAAGAAGATAGCAATGAGAAAACAAAATAATGCAAATTAAATAAAGAAAGATCTCACCTAAATAGTGTGCGTAACAACTTCTAACAAAGGAAGAAAATCAATCTTAGTAGACAGGATCACACAAAAGTGTCTTATTTACCTCTAGGTTACATAATTCTAAAAATGATTTCAATCTTTGGCCATTGACTTTAAACACATCACCATTTTTGGGATTTTCAATTTTTACTGCACTATATGGGTAAACAGTATGAACAATGAATGGGCTTGACTACCGGGAACTTAATTTTTCTGGATTTAGCTGTTTTTGTAACTCTCTTGAAATTTTAACATTATCCTCTAAATGTATTCTGTGCTTGCAAATTGATGGATTAATACTCTTGATGTTTGCTATTATCCATCTTATGGTTTCTCTTTACTCACTAAGGATTCTAATGAGTTCATCTTCCTGTTCTTTATCTAAATTAGATGCTATGACAACAGGCAAGGTCTTAAAAGGTTCTAAAAACACATATTTCAAAGAATTAGGCAAAGGTTTTAATTGTAACTAAGGTATTTTTTACAGATGGCAGTGGAACAGAATCAAAAGGTGAAACTGTTATTTTTTTGGCTTCCCATTTATTAGTATCTATTAGTAGAGTGGTCTCTAATAAAGAGTTTACCTCACTAACCAAACAATTCTCATCTATGTCCATGTTGAAATGAGCCAAAAAAAATTTCAGATGATCATTACCAAAAGAGTCTAAAAATGAATCATTAATTGAACTTCCAATCAGGTTAACTTCACACAAATCATCCATGTCCACAAGTTGATAAAAGACATTAAAAATATTGAGTTCTATAGTCATATTTCCAAAAGACAAATTCAAAATTCTATTTCGACAATTAATGATTACATTAGAAGTTACCAAAAATGGTCTACCCAAAATGATTGAAATTTGTGTCTCTGTATTCTCAACGGGTTCAGTGTCAAGAACAATGAAATCTATTAGAAAGTAGAATTTATCAACCTTAATGAGCACATCTTCTATGATACCTCTAGGAATTTTTTTGGACCTATCTGCTAACTAAAGGGTCATTGGTGTAGGTTTCAACTTTCCTAACTCAAGTTTCTCATACACAAAGTAAGACAACATATTCACACTTGCTTCTAAATCAAGTAAGGCTCGGTTAATCACGTGGTCACCTATAACACAAGAAATTATAGAATAAGCAAGATCTTTGTACTTGACAAGAGTTTTTTGTTGAATTATAGAGTTTACTTGTTCAGTCAAAAATACTTTCTTTGGAACATTGGTTTTCCAATTCACTGTGCAAAGATATTTCAAAAATTTCGAGTAAGCAGGTACTTGTTTGATAGCGTCGAGAAAAGTGATGTTAATGCTAACTTGCTTAAACACCTCTACAATGTCGCTATATTGAGTACATTTCTTATTTGTCTCAAGTCTTTGTGGGAATAGAGTTTTAGGGGCATAAGGAATAGGTTCACTTTTATTCTTACTTGTGTCATTAATTTGTGGTTTATGCTGACTCTATCCTTCAGTTTCAGGCATGTGAACATGATTATTAATAACTTTTCTTGATCTAAGGGTCATTATAGACTTCACTTCCTCTTTAGAATTTTTTGATTATCCTAATTCAAATTGGCCTTTAGGATTAGGAATAGATTAACTAGAGAATTTTCATTTCTCTCTCTCTTTTACAGCACTGGCTAATTGACCCAATTGTGTTTTAAGCTTTGAAATAGCTTGAGTATGAAATTGTAAAAAAATTTAGATCGATTGCATGAACTATTGCAAGTTATCTTCCAAAGAAGATCTTCTTTGTTGTGGTTCCCCAAAAGAAGTAGCATATTGAGGAATTGGAGGATATGAGTTATGAGGGACAAATTGTTGCCCACCTTGATTCATTGAAGGCTGATTTTGCTTCTATAAAAAGTTTGCATGATTCCTCCAATTTAAATTATATGTAAGTGCAAATGGACTATTTGATGACTTTCCATGAGATTAAAGAAAATTAACTTGTTTAGAAAATGCTTCTTGGTAAGCTAGTATGGATGGACAAGATTGTATAATGTGAGATGTACTAGAACATAAGGTACCTCTATCCTAGTATTGGTAGAAGGGTTCAGAGTGTGGCTTAAAGTTAAAGCTTGAACCTTTCTAGTTAAGTTAGCTAAGGCAATTCTCACATCTGTGTCATCACTCACTTAATAAATTTCTTCTTTTTATGTGTTTGAGACTTCTTATCCCTGGAATCTATGCAGTTCTAATATTGAAAATTTTCAAATAAAGATCCTAAGGATTCTCAAGTTTTTCCCTTATTTAATTGTAAAAATCTCTCACCATGTATGCTTTGTATCCTTTGACGGTTTGATCAAGTTAAACCATCATAGGAATATTTCACCAATCTCTAAGTTTCAAAACTATGATGAGGACCTTTCAAAAGAAGATCATTAAATCTTTTTCAATATTCAAAAAATTGTTCACCCTCTTTTTGACAAAAATTAGAAATTTCTTTACTAAAGGCATTAGTTTTAGACATGGGAAAATGTTTTGCCATAAACTTATTTACGAATTGGTTCCAACTAGTAATAGTTCTTGTAAGAAGGGAGTTCAACCAGGTTTAAACTTTATCTTTCAATGAAAATGAAAACATTTTAAGTCTGATTGACTCATCATTGAAATTTTGAAAGCAAAATGTTGAACAAATTTTAAGAAATTCCTTCACATGCAAGTATGGATCTTCTCTTTCCAAACCATAAAATGAGGGTAAAAGTTGAAGTATGACTGATTTGAGTTCAAAGTGAGTTACAGTAGTTTGTGGCAAAACTATGCAAGATGGAATATTGACTATGACAAGTGAGAAGTACTCCATAAGAATTTTCTCATGCACAACTTATTCTTCCATTTTTTATGGTGTCTCAACAAAGTCTAATGTTTCAATTTTAAAATCAATGGGTAATCTTAAACTTTTCTTAACAAAACGCTGATCTTTATCACGTTTTCAAGTACGCATAAACTAAAAGAAAAACTATAAACAAATATTTATAATATCATACAACACAATTACAAAAGAGGATAAATTTACAACTTAATACAATATATATACAATTTTAACTACAAGGAACAAAATGCAAATAGAACAAAAAAAAATCACAAAATTATGTAGCAAAAAAAATTTTTTTATCTTTTTATTTTGAGTGTTAGTAATAGTTGGTGGTATTCAAATAGTTAGTTTCACTTAAAATTCATACTCCTTAGGTATTTTTATCATTGTTGTCAAAATCAACTAATTTTACTTACTCAAATTACCACACAAATTTTTAATAAATAATTTTTTTTCAAAGAAAATTTTCTCAAGAAAGAATAAATAAATATCCTAAATAATAACTAGTAGAAGAATTATACTTAACTAGATCTAATTAGGTTTTTCATCACAATCCTCGGCAATGGCACCAAAAACTTGTTATTTTTTTAATTAAAACTCGCAAGTGTACGAATCTATTAGAGTATAGATTTAGTTGTACGCGAAGTCGATCCCACAAGGATTGCTAATTGAGAAAAAATCTAATTCAGATCCAAAATAAATATTTCTAACCTAGTTGCCAAGATTTTCTTTTGTGAGAAGAATTTTGAACAAAGTATGCAATAAATAAAATACTAAAATTAAATAGAAATGTATTCAAAGTAAAGAAATATATTAAGGTTAGGTGATCCACTCTTAGTATATCAAATAAAAATAAATTTTAACTCTTTTATTACTCAAATAGAACATAAATGAAGTTCTATCGCAAGATATGTTACCTTAAACTCACTTTGATTTACATATGAAGTATATTTGCCTTCTTTTTATTGTATTACTAATAATAAAACAACGCTTGTAAAATGGATTTAAGTATATACCGTACCAATCATTATATGGTCTACAATAAATTAAGAATAATTCAAACATTTATTGTGCCAAAGATTGTCTACAATGTATCAAAATTCACACTTTACAAAATTAACAATAAAAAAATGTAAAAAGAAGAAAAACATAACAACAGATAGGTGATAGAGTTAATAATAATAATATAAAGTAAGCGGTAAAATCAGCCATTAAGAAATAAAATAATAAGAAAATAAATAACATAGGGCAGAAAATAAATAACAGATAGGTGACAAATCCATCCTCTAAAAAATAAAATAACAAGAAAATAAATAACGAAGAGGCAAAAAATAGATAATAGATGAGTGACAAAGCCATCTTTTAAGAAAGAAAATAAAAAAAATAAAAAACAAAAAAATAACAACAGAGGGGACGACAAAGCCACTCTCTAAAAAATAAAATAACTAGAAAATAATAACAGAGAGGCGGCATAGCCATTCCCTCAGAAGGAAAATAACAAAAAAAAAATAATAGAGGAGCAACAAAATCATTCTCTAAGAAAGAATTAACATAAGAAAATAAACAAGAAGATAAATACAACATCAAATATAAACATTAAAATTAAGAGTTAGATAAATTATTATTTTCATACCAAGAGTTTCACTCTTTCACCTTAACATTATGAGATTAGTTCTCTATAATCAAGGTAAGAAAGAAAAATGAAAGTTAAAGAAACATAATAATATTACGAAAGAAAGTTAAGATACGAAATGTCTAAAAAGAGAAAAACATTAGAAGCACTTAGAACTCCAACAAAAAATTTTCAAGCTCACTCTAGCCTTTCTCCTTCTTTCTAGCTCACAAGATGTCTCTATTTATAGACACAACAAGGGGGTAGGTGACAAAGATGGTGGGTGGCAAAATTACACTAAAATTGACAAGTTGTATTGCATTATGTGCACCGAAAGTTATCGTGAAATTACTCCTCGATATCCACCAAATCTGCCAATCAAATCAACATAAAGTTTTATATATTTTCATTATCTTTCTAACCATATAAAATTTGGACAAATTTGATACATAATTTATGAATTATGGCCAAAATACTAGAGTAAGGTTAGGTTGGACTGTAACAGCAAATATTGTCTTTTCTATCATAATTTTTGCCCTTTTAATGTCAGAATTTGCTGACTACTTGAACATAAAAGTTGTAGTAAATTATATAAAATACTCACCCACCAAATTATGTATACGTTGAATATGTATTTTCTGAAATATGGCTCAAATACTACAGTAAGGTTGGGCTAAACTACAACAGTAAACATATTCTTTTCTAGCCCAATTTTGAGCATTTTGAATGTTTGAATTTGCTGACCACATAAACATAAAAGTTGTATGAAATTTTTTAAACTATTCATCCACCAAATTTTGTATGTATTATATAATTATTTTCTGAGATACAGCTAAAATACTGTAGTAAAATCAAGTTAAAAAGCAAGCAGCAAATAGATTTTTAACATTGGGTATTCTGTCTTGAATCTTTATATTTTTTCTTTTAAAAATATGATCATAAATCAAGATTTAATTTATGCATATATCCATTAGAATGCGTCTCAATATTCAAAAAGATAATGCTCCTTACCTAGCCATCCTCAATGAATTTATTTTATCTACTTGATTTATAGACATCATTCTCAAAGAATCACAATTTGACTTTAATTTCTCCAATTGAATTTATTTTTTATTCTTCTCTCCATCTGTAAAAGATGCACAAAATTAAAGATAAGTACGAAAAATAAATGCTTAAATATAACAAAAAAATAAGATAAAATGGTTTAATTTATGGTTATAAAACTCAATCATCACCTGCTTTGCTAAGGCTACTCCTGGCCTGGTCGCTATGTTTTTTTGTCATCCTTCCTTGAAGGCCCAAGCCCATGTTTTCTTTTCCCAACAAGACTTTTCCTTTCCTTGATGTGAAGGGTTTCTAGAGCCTTCTACATTTTTTCTCTATGTTTTCGTCTTTCTAGGGTTGACCGATTTTGCAAATAGGGTGGCTGAATCTCCTATCACCTCTACATCCTTTGAAATGCTGTCCAGAATGCTAAATCTAAAAAGGCCTAGTCTGTCTCCTGAGAAAGCCATCACCTTTCATGTTCTCATTTTCATTTTCATGCTAAGCTATTTTTCTGATTGATTTCTACGTCTCGATGTCTGCCATCACTCTTCCTCGCAGCTTTTCTGACCAGCATCCAGGGCCCAAAGTTCTCCTTTCTATCGTTCTCCACTCTGTAAAGGACCATCGAAGAATCGGTCTGTGAATCGTGAAGATTACCTCTAGAAGGCTCTGTCCTGATGTTGGTAATGTTTTCAGTTGAGAACCCTTGCTCCTTCAAATTACTTTGTAGGCATTGATATTTTGAGTGTCCATACTTCCCATGTAACGACCGATTTTTTTTTTAGCAATCAATGCAACAAATAAGCAACCATCCAAAAATATATGCATCTTATATAGATATATATATGATTCTACAACACATCAAGGATTAGTTTGTATATACACCTGTAACCCTAGGTACTAAGCATATACTCAAAAGGCAAAGTACCGTGTGGTTACACCAAAACAATGGTTTAGCCCATTTACAACAACATATATATATATATATATAAACTACTACGCTACTACTCTCGTAGCCATCACCCCTGGGGTACAGCTGGTGGAGGAGGTGGCCCGGACGTAGTTACTTCCACCATATTAATGACTAGCAGGTTCACCACGACTGTAAATTGTCCTAAGTAAGGAACATCCACTATCTGCAGCTCTATCAAGAGGGTCAAAACAACGAACGGCTTGTTAAGGATCTAAACATAACACCACAACATAGTAAGATATGAAATCCCAATAAAGTCAACATCCAGCAATTAAAAATATAACAGAAAACTCACGTGTTATATTCTGCTGTATAAATTACAGAAAATATTTTCTCTTTTGTACAATAAAGGCCAAGTTTACATATGTAGTCTTTATGCAGGTTATGCATCAATATCACATAAATATAATAAATCATGTATTAATAAGGTACTTGTACATTTTTCATAGTGGTTCATCATCTGATGGTTCTCAAATTATCTAACCTCAATGTGGTGTGAGCCCTTACCCCCTTCAGCTACTCACCCACCACTGAGTTCTTTGGTCGAAGCAGTTCTTCCCACATTGACCACTCTAAACTATAAGGCATCCCCTATCCCTGTACTGTATCACATCCACGACCCTTCGGCTACCTTACATTTACAAGGTGCTGCATGTCATCGGGTCACCTTGATCAGTAAGGGTCATCCTGAAATTGTCAATCTCCTCAATACAGTAAAGTGGCACTTGTTTTCAGGCCACGCTACTTCGGAGAGGATCATTCTGACCGTCAGTCACCTCAACACAGCAAAGTAACACCTATTACCAGACTACCCTACTTCGAAAAGGGTCCTCCTGACCAGCACATGTCTTTTACATATTTTTTAGCCACTTGTCTCAACAGAATACACACATCATTAATCATCATAAGCATGATCAACCATTGTTCTTATGCATGCTACAATGACCTATCATATAATATGAGATAAAGTACTCTACATCTATATCTTCCCATAGCATACATATATTATTTACCCTTTTTAGTTGAACATAATAGTAATTTATGGGAATAAATGTAGTATTCATACACCATTCCTTCATGCATTTATATTTAATTCAAAAAGGACATTACACAACCAAGTAAACACTTAATTTTTCTCTAATATATAGCTCATGAAACTCTAATTATGGTCTCATAAACAATTATTTTTGGTTAAAAATTCAAAAAGGAAACAAAAACAACCAAAACGAGTAAACATTATGAAGCACGATCGTGCTTCATGCCTGTGCTCCCCATAACAGAGCCTGTGTTATTACATTCCAGCATAGAACACAGTCTGGCCGTGCCCCTAAGCACGGTCGTGTTGCACTCGTGCTCTGTACTAGGATTTTCTAACTAGCCCCAAGCACGGCCGTGCTCTAGGCATGAAAAATTCAAAAAGTCTTCTTTTTCTTCCCAAACCAGCCATCAAACCAAAAAATCACCAATCATGCATCTTAGGCATATAAAAATTCCAAATTTACATCCAAACATATCCCTCAAAATTATGAAATAAACTCAAAATCTATCCACAACAATTTCTCACGATTTACCACATCATGCACATTTATAAAAGTCAGCCATCAACACCATAAATGCTTCACAATGCTCTCAACTATTCTACTACCATACTTCCATTAATACACATAAGACACACACCAAGTCATTTAATCAAGAAAGTTCATAAAAGAGTGTTGATCTTACCTTATACACCAAAAATACTTGTTTTTCTCACTAGATGGCTGAGCTCTCTCTCTCTCTCTCTTCCTTCAACCCCAAGCTGCAAAAAATTTCCTCCATCACTTATTTCCAAAGATTCAAGATCAAATCCAAGATTAAGAGAGTTAGATTACCTATTTTCCCTTCTTGTTTTAACTTTCTCTCTCCTCTTCTTCTTCCCTCGCTCTCTCTTCTTCTCTTTCTCTTTTCTTTCTTCCTCCATCTTTCTCCTTACCGTGGCTGATTTCTTCTCCTTGAGGGCGGCAACTTCTTTACCAAGTCAAGTAAGAAAGAATAAAATAATAAAGCTTCTTGGAGAAGCTTCTTCCCCTTAAACTAAACCCTTCTTTTTGCTAATAATTACAATCATGCCATGCTATTAAAATTGAACTATTTGGTTAGATAAGGCATTGTTTGGTTGTAAGGAATCTTACCAAGTGTTTAATCTTTGCCTCCAATGGCTTTTTGTGCAACTATCTTTATGGTTCCTTATACTGCCCATTAAAATTTTCTCTACTAGTATTAACACTAAAAGAGTCTCTTCTATTATAATTACCTTTCTAATTATAATTCCCATTCTGATGTGCTATATTAACTTAAGGTGCTGCTAAATCTAGTTCTCGATTTGTTCTTTCAAGCCTTTCTTCCTATGCCATTAAAAGTGATTCTATATCACTTACAGTATAAAGGTATAATCTTGATTTTACATTAATAACAAAGGTGTCATATTCATTGCCTAATGCCTCAAAAATTGCATCAATCTTCTTACTCTCAGGCATAGGTAAGCCTCCAGCTTCTAATGAATCAAACACATTTTTAATATGAGCCATAAAATCACTAATTGATTGACTACCTTTCTTTATTATCCTCAACAAGAATCTAAGTTGCCTTATCTTTGCTCTTGTTTAAGTCCAAAAAATGTGTTTAACTTGTTCCAAATTTGATAAGAGAAGCTGCTGCCAACCATTCTTATAAGAATTCCATCTGACATAGAGGAAAGTAACCAAGACATAAGCAATTAGTTTTGCCTCATCCAGTGCATAAATTCTGGAGTCACTTATTCAGGAACTTCATCTTCATATGTCAAGAACTTGGGTGGTGTCCTCAGATCTTCAAGAAAATGCTCAAGACAACGTCCAAATATAGCAAAGTACACCTGCTGATTTACCTGATTTAATGAAGAATGAGATTGCACTATTTTTATTCATATTTGATAATCTAAAAAAGGATTTCAAAATATGGGATCTAAATTCAAAATTCATTTTTCTTTAAAAAAAAATATATGAATATGGTTTTTTATATTGAGTGTAAATTGATTCCTATTGAACACAAAATACTGACTGTACAATCTGATTTAACCATCATAAATACTTTATATGAAAGAATGTTTTACAGGCAACTATGCACTACCTAGAACAATTAATTTTTAGCTACGCATTATTGCTAGTACCTCTCATCAATTTTTTGACATTCAAAGGTACCTTATTGAGTTTCTGGATTGCAATAATTACCTATTATTGAAAATATTTAATTAAGAGTAGTTTCCTGGATTATTATATGATAATTTTTTATATTTTGAATATTATGGTATATAGTATTTAAGATTATCTTTTTTATATGAGATACTACAAGGATGTAAAAATTGGACCAAACCATAATGGTGTGTCTTGCTTTCATATATGCGTTTTAACAGAGTCCATATTAATAGCTAATGCTTCACATCAAATAAAGTTAATCTACATAGACAATTTTGTTAACATTTTTTTAATCAATCTAACATCATAAACGTGAAGGATTTTTAATTGAAATTCATAATGTATACAAAATACAAATCAATAAAAAATGACGATTCAATAAATACTTATTGTAGCTCCTCAACAATTCAGAGAACTCACAAAGACATGAAGGATTTTGTGAGCTGCAGTATCTAAATTGAAATAAAACTGCCTTACCTAAACTAGTTCTACTGTAAAGTAATTTCCATTGCTTGACAAGGTAGTCAAGTTGTGCAGTACAATACGAGAGCTGTTATCCCAATACTCCAAAGACAAAAAGCAGGAGTTCATAATTTCCAGCTCCATACATTGCCCTGCATCCTTCTACAAAAGAATACTGAAGATCCATGACTAAGATGCTTAGGTTAAAGGATGATAGACCCACAGAAAATTTTCCTCTACTTAACAGGCTGAAAATTCAACTTGCTCATAGCAAGAAAGGTATTAAAAGAAGTGATTCCTGTGTCCTTAGAATGCCTTCTACTAACTTCTGTCTCCCAATATCATCTGCATCAAAAGGATTAAAAAAATGAAACCAGTATTAGATCATTCTTTCCAGGCCTTGCATGAGTTGAAAAATGAAAATGTCAGGGCCCAAAATGTTGAGTGCTTCAGATGTGAAATACTAAGTAGAATATAGTAAAAGTACTAAACAAAACATCCTAAAAGTCCACTATTTTCTTAAGATTTTGGTAGTACAGATGAAGAGATTACATATCACTTGCTGTAAGCATGCCCATCTTGAAATGAACTTTTTCAACAAGAAAATCAGAAAATATTCAAGTTTTATAAATCAACTAAAAGGTCGTTGTGCTAGTTTAAATTTGGGCTACACATAGAAGTACTAGTAATTTTCCTTTCATGAAACATATTTTATGTGAAGTATTCCCCTAAGTTGATAAAATCATTTTGGGGCATACTTCAATTTAGTCTTCCTATAATATGTAATATGAATTTGATCTCTCTAATTTTATTTAACAAATAATTCAAAAATATCTTTATTAAATTCACTGTATATTCTATCGTTAATTTACTTGCATACATCACATGTGTATTGTTAAATTTTCCATTAGTGTATTTTCTCAGTTGATTAAGCATGACAAATGTTATTTAGTGATACATGTAAAATATACATTGCTTGAAAACAAGGCCTCAGCATATGACTACCTGCATGGGTGTGAAGATAGGCAGCTCTCGGCAAAGGTTATGGAATCGGGAATATACATACTACAAGGTAATTCAAAGCTTTGTGAAGGCATGGATAGAAATCAATGTTAATGATTCTATTAAGGGAGGAATTAGAATGGGGAGCCAGGCTAAACGCATTTTTTAGGTGGATTTTAAATGTTAAAATGTTCCTCAATTTTGTTATTACTGCAAGACCGTAGGACATGATGAAAAATTGTGTGAATTATCAATTAAGGATGAAAAAGAAGCAAGAAATTGAAAGAAAAACAACCCAAGGGAGGTTGAATTGGGTTACATAAAAATATGCCACTTTTTAAAAGAAAATTGTTTGATCACTTGAAACCTATTTAGATACTTTCAAGCAATATAATAAGCTCAAGAATAAGTGAATAAACAGAAAATATATAATCAAATAATAAGGACTAAAATATAGTCCTACAATAGAATAAGTTAGCTTAGAATATTTGTAAACTGCTCAGACATATAACAATGTATCAAATTAAATAGCACTTTTGAAAAAAAAAAATTGTAAGGAGAAAAACTTGAACATACTTACTTATTTTGGTTCGACCAAACCTAAAGCCTATATATACAGTTCCCTTGAAATCCAAGAAACTTGTACTAATAAAACTTGTTTTCTCTCAATTACAAAAAAAGAATAGTTTTCACATGTTTACCATAAATGTTAAAGTTTTCAATCACTCACCAGAAATGATATGCATTAATTTTACACTCGTTCACCATAAACGAATACTCTCATATACTTTCACTCACTAGAAAGATAGGCCATACTCAAAGTTATCAAAAACGTTCAAAAAGAGCATATATGCCAATGTTTGAGCAAGGAATATGAGAAATCACACTTTGACGAAAAGATATTACACTTGATACTTGAATTCTTGATTTCACGTTGAGTTGGGCTTCATTTATGATCTTAAGAAGTTGCTATCCGTTGCTAAAACTCCTCCATGATGTTGTTGAACCGTTGAAAACTGATTGAGCTGAATTGATGCAAAATCAAGATGCTCTCCAATTTGAGCTCACGCAAAATTTGTGTAGTCGTTTTGAAATCAAAACATTCAAAAAATCTTCCTTCCTTCATGATTTATGCCACTAGCTGTTGGACGATTTTCATAGTTGTTGAGAGATTTTCTCCTTAGGTATAATGTTGTGTTTTAAGTCTTTAAACATTCCTCTTGAATAATTTCCTTCTATAGAGCCTTTGCATATTTAAAGCTTGATTGCTTCTAACTTGCTTCTTTAGGACAAGTCAAACATGGATCTTTTTAATTATCCTTCACAGCATGTAAGCAAGATACCATTAGTAGCACTATACTCGTATAAGAAATCATAAATAAATGCCTTTGAGTTCTTTATTAATTAGTCACATATAATTTACCATCAAATATATATCAAAACATCTATTTAATATAGTTTGTTATCATCAAATCTCTTAAAATAAAAGTTTGAAACCTTGGAGCTAACAGAAACCAATCAAAAAAATTGGAGCCATGGTTGAGGGTGAACCAGATAGGGAAGAAGCCAGAGAAAGGCAGCCATTTTGGGGAATTAGATGAGCAATATCATAGTGGTAAAGGGGAGAGTGAAAGAGATAAAAGGACCTGAATATTTTCAGCTATTATCTTAGAGAAACTAGTTGCTTTGACCGTGTCAAGGGTAACCAAATTTCTGGTGATGTTCAGGTACAATGCTGATTTTAATGGGGCTGCCGTCGATGTTTCATTGGGAAAAATTATTGAAGGAAAAGAAGATGCAAAGCAACATGTCCACTTCCCAAGCCAATTGGGGAATTAGATTTTGTTGGTTTAGTAATGCCTTAATTTTTGGGATTGGGAAAAAAGTGGTCAGATTGACCTACCTAACAGCTCGGGGGTTTATGAGGCCTCGTTGGATTTGACTAGGAAGGAAGTTACAAGACAAGGCTATGAAATAGGATTGGTTCTCTCCAATGTCAGAAATTCCAAGTGTAATAAAGATATTACTAGTTCGGAGAATAAGAATTGAAAACGCATGGCACGCACCAATGGTGTTATAAAGCATGAATAGCAACATGAAAATCAACCCAACAAAAAAAAAGAGATAATATTATTGCCTTTGAGAAGTAAATTATGGCAGGCATAGAAAAAAACAAAAAAATATTGTTGAAAGGGGGAAGGAAAATGATACTCTTAGTTTGGAATTACTGGGGATTGGAAACTGGGAAACCTCGTACAGTTTGGAGTTTCTGCCTCTCTATTGAGGCCACAAGTTGTCAATGTGGTTTTCCTTGACCACTGTATTGCGAGGCACGTCAGAATATATATATATATATATATATATATATATATATATATATATATAAACAAATACCAAAGTAAAAGCCAAAATTGCTGGCTAATTAAAAAAAAAGGTTAACAAAAGTTGTCAAAATTAATATTAATTTAAATAATAAAGTATGAAGAATTGAAGATCAACGATCCATCTTGGATTTTCATTGTACCTGAGTAGTCGCCCGGAGAAGAACCTGAATGCTATTTCGTCCACATTCACACAAAATAGAAGTCTGTAATCGCGTCATATAAAGAGCCTTCTCTGTGAAATTACTATTTCTCCTGAATTAAAATCTCTAACAAACAGAAAGGTCGGAGAAGGAGAGAAATGGGTAACATCAAGAGGGAAGAAAGAACATTGTTGGAAGATCTTATTGAGAATACAGGGGGTTGTGCTGTTACAGATGGAGGGTTCGCGACCCAGCTAGAAAAACATGGAGCTTCCATAAATGACCCTCTCTGGAGTGCTCTGTGTTTGATCAAAGACCCCCATCTCATCAAGAAGGTTTTTTTTTCTTCTCTCTCTCTCTCTCTTTCTCTCTCCCCTACACGCAATTTCTGCTTCATGGTCCTCATTTGACGTGTTTGGGTTGTGACCGGATCTTGATCTGAAGTTTGTTTGTTTTGTTTCATCCAATCTGTAGGTTCATATGGAATACTTGGAGGCGGGTGCAGATATATTGGTGACTTCATCTTATCAGGTGAATTTGTGACTTTGAATTGATAGTTTTGGGTTTTGGGAGTATTGAGTTCGATTTGTCTTTCGGCATTGTAAACAGCATTTGTTCTGTGTCTTACTGTATCAAGAATCAACATTTCTCTGTGAGCCAGTTTCTCTGTTTTTGATTCTTGAGCATGGCATTTCTTCGAATCAGGAGGGTGTAGGTTGATGTTACTGTGTTGTTTTGGTTTTTTGTTCTGATTTTGTAATTGGTCAAAAAGAAAAAACAACAAATCAACATCATACGAAACTGTTGGAAGATATGTTTTTCCGATTTCTTGGGGGCAAGAAAAATTCTTCTAAGATGACTAGTTAGTGCACTTGTATAAAGATTTATTTCTCAAATCTTATGGGGATTCAAAGGCTCTATAATTATGTTTAAAGTTGCCATGAAACTTGTCTGTAGCATTTGATACAATCTATGAAATACATATATGAGATAAGGGGGTGGGGGCAAGGGAGCCAAATCAAGCTGCAAGAATGTGCTCGCATTTTCTACTCACATTGCTTAAAGTTACTGAAACTGATGTTTAAAACCTCTATGCAAAGATTGAAATAGATATTTATAGTTTTCTTATGATTTTTTCCATCATTCTAGGCCACCCTTCCAGGATTCGTGTCCAAGGGACTTACCATTGAAGAAGGGGAATTGCTACTAGAGAGGAGTGTCAAATTGGCAGTTGAAGCTCGTGACAGTTTCTGGAATTCCATTAATAAAAGTTCTGGGCATAAATATAGAAGGGCTTTGGTTGCAGCCTCCATTGGAAGCTACGGAGCTTATCTTGCTGATGGCTCAGAATACAGGTTCTTATTCCCATTTCCTACCAATCCTCGTCAGTAACTACTGAATTTAGACTTGTTAATATCTTCTTGTAGTGGCTGCTACGGACCATATGTGACATTGGAAAAGTTGAAGGAATTTCACCGCCGTAGATTACAAGTTCTTGTTGAAGCTGGTCCAGATTTACTTGCTTTTGAGACTATTCCAAACAAACTTGAAGCTCAGGTCTGTTTTTCCACCAATCAACATGTTCATAGAGAAATATACCTTGAATTAACCAAAGCTCTAGGGGTAATAAAATGTAAATTGTGTAGTTTTGATGCTGGCTCCATGACAGAATCGTTAAAGTGTAAAACCCCACCTTGAATTTTGATCATTTATAATTTTTTAGTTTTTTTTTTTTTTTTTGCCATTCTTAATATTCTAAGAAGCATAAATACTAGCAAAGATACAAGAAGTGTAATTCGAAGTGTTGTGTCATATCGTATTATATAAGTATTGAACAAGTATAGAAAACGATATGGCTCAAGTATTGTTGCTTCATAGCTTATATGTACTTCCTAGTGCATTGTGTTGTCTCTCAAAACATTCAGAATAGGCATTATCAACTTTTGCCACATGAAGCAAAATATATACAGAAAGGAAATCCGTGTCTTGATTTTCTACCTGATAGGCATCGATCACGTCATAACTTTAATAGATGTTATGATATCGTTGCACGTAGCTGTGTAAATGCTTCCATCATGAATGTTATTGATTATAGGCTAGACATTTCAATTTCTAAAGCCATATGTGATTGACAACATTTTATTGCTGATACTTCTACTTTCAAGTTCAACATCTTTTTTCACCTTCAAGTTGTGAAGTTTTTTCTGGTCTCTTTTTTGTGAAACATATGATCTTTGAAAGTATAATTTTTCAGGCTTGTGTCGAATTGCTTGAGGAAGAAAGTGTCCAAATCCCATCTTGGATCTGTTTTACCTCTGTAGATGGTGAAAATGCCCCCACAGGAGAGAGCTTCAAGGACTTCCTTGATGTAGTAAATAAAAGTGACAAAGTAAATGCAGTTGGTATAAACTGTGCACCTCCCCATTTTATGGAAAACATCATCTGCAAATTTAAGCAGGTATTACACGTCTGTTAATTTAATCAAATTGCCTACTTTGAAGAAAAATTTATAGGTAGACTAAGCCTATCTATGATAGATATGTAAGCATGTCAAACAAACTTTACATGCTTACATTTTACTTATATTTGGCTCAGTCCACCTATCTTTACTAGACCAGGTTTAGCTAACAATCTCTCTACTTTGGTAAGAATTTACTGTCTGCAATCAGTGTATAAAACGTTAAAATATCTGTCTTCAGTTGACAAAGAAGGCAATCATTGTGTATCCTAACAGCGGGGAGGTATGGGATGGTAGAGCCAAGAAATGGCTGGTAAGAATCTCTCTCTCATTCACTCACACACAAGCAGACTAATAACTAAATAGACAAAACTCCTACTTTGGTTTTCAAAAATTGATATTCTTTAGATTTTTTGTATCACTTTTAGTACTTAAAAAATGATACTGTTCCAACTAAGATTTTTTTTATCCTCAAAATTGTGAGTATCATTTCAATACCTCAAAAGGGTGAAATTGGACTGAAAGAGATACTAGAGTGGTATAAAAAAACTAATAAATACACCATCTTTTGAGAACCATAATATGGTTTTTATCTTATTATCATATATTGAATTACTTTGTTTTCTTATTTGTTTTAATTGACAGCCATCAAAGTGCTTCGATGATGATAATTTTGGATTTCATGCAAGAAGATGGCGTGAGTTGGGAGCTAAAATTATAGGGGGTTGTTGCAGGACAACACCTTCCACCATTGAAGTTATTTCAAAAGCTTTGAGGGAGAAATATTAAGTGTGCTTATTGATTTCCTTTGTTTCACTGAATTGAACAGCGAGATGTTTTGTAAGTATTTTCTGTCATATATCAATGCTCATTCAATGAAGGGAATTTTTGTTTCTTTTTCTTGTACACTTGCATAAATTTTGCTTGAAGTGGTAGTGGAGAATCAATGAGGTCAATCTAAGGGTACAATTTGAGTTTTCGTATGTAATTTTATTGGTTCAATTCAGTAATGGGATTATCAATTTTGTACAAGTTTTGAGGACATTTTTTGCCACTAGAAAATATATCAAAAAGAGCTTGATAAGAGCTTTGTAGGCATATGTGAAGAGTTCATTGATTCGGATCAATCAGTTTTAGAAGTTCAACTGTACTGAACTGATTATAAGCTTTTTTTTAAAAAAAAAAATCTATTTGGTTTGATTTAAGTCCATGAAACCAAACCAAACTAAATTTATAAGAAATTGGTTTGATTTGATTCAATTCATCAATTTTTTTAAGTAAAGGATAATTTTTTTAATTATTATTATTATTATTAATCATTTTCTATCTATATTTATAAATTTTTATAATGAGTTGTACCACAAATTTTGCGATGTGAAAGATGAGACTTGGCAAACTTGCATTCTCTTAAAGCAGAAAGTATTAAAAATCGTGGAACAGACAAATCAGGCAAGTGCACCTTCTCAAAGTGTAGAGCGAGGAGTTTGAGTCTTTATTAATTTTTTTATACCACTCTAGTATAATGGTAAATAGACAACGAATATAATGTTTTGCAATAAAATATAATATTAATTAAAAACAGTTGGCTCAATTTAATTTGGTGGAAAAGAATTTTCAATGGAAAATCGAATTTGTGATGTGAAAGATGAGATTCGATAGAGTTTACATTCTTTTAGAGCAAAAAGTATTAAAAGTCGTGAAAGAGACAAATCAAATTGGTGCACCTTTTTAAAAATGTGAAACAGAAAGTTGGAATCTTGATATATTGTTAAAAGACAATAAATATAATATTTTATAATATAATATAATATTAATTAAAAACAATTAATTTATTTTGATTTGATTAAAAAATCTTCAATTAAAAATCAAATCAAACAGCTCAAATAATATTAAAAAAATTGATTTAAACAACTCAAAATTAATTTTTTTGAGTTTTAGAGCGATTCTATTTTGTACACTTACACCTATGTTCCAAGAAGATCGTTCCAGGTCAATTTTTGCTTGTTCCTCGATAAACCTTGCCTTTCTACCAGTATAGGTGTGACATTGAAAGAAAATTCCGCTTTCAAGTTTCAATGACACCTTGATCCATAAAGTTAAGTAACATATCTTTTTGCTATTTTAAGTGCCAAAAAAGTAATAAAATCTTCGAGTAAGTTAAACTCTCTTGTCAATAAAAAAAAAAAAAAGTAAGCTAATCTCTCAGATAATGTCAAACACACAAAATATCTGTTCCTACAATTGATGTCGAGTTATAAACAAATCAAGTTGTTTATAAACAAAGCACGTATAAAAATTGTGTTCGACTTGATTTATTTATGAAAAAAAAAAATTTAAGCATAACATTGGATTTTTTTTTTAATTCAACAAACCAAATATGAAACTTTAATGCTCCACTTGTTTAATTCATACAAAGTTGCTTTTAAAACAAATTAATATACTTTAAGAAATATAAACTCATTTAACTCAGCAGCATGTTTGTATAACTTTAAGTGAGCTTAATCAAGCCAAACCTAAAGTTTCATTAAAGAAAGTGAGCTTATCTTGATCTCATTTTTAAGCTTGTTTGGTTTCACAAGCCAAGATTGAATAGTTTATTTATCTCAGGAGATGAACTCGAAATCATTAAAACTCGACTCAACTCGTTTATACCCACATCTAGAAAAATTTCGGAAGACATTTCATTCTTTTTTCTTTTTTTTTCCTTTTGAACAAGTGGAAGACATTTCATTCAAGCATACAACATATCCGAAAGTGTACAAAACACTCCCTCAAAATTATTCTCCACTAAAATTGGGTCACAACTCAACGATCTCCCTGAGAACTATTCTACACAAATTTGAATGCTAGATTAAGCTACATCTAAAAGAGTCTATAAGGAAATCAGAAACTTTTCAGCACCTGTGCATTTTTACCCTACTCACTTAGTCACTTATTCAAGAAAAACTACACAGCTCAAGAAATGGCAGTTAACCCTCTTCAATTATTTCCATGAATTGGACATAAGGTGATACACCAACATAGGATCCTTCTAAAAGTGAAAACATTAAGAGAGAGTAGAACATATGCTGCCTCAATCATGTAATTGTTATCATTATTACATCAAAGTGACCAAAAAAAAACACCAATTTGCTAATTGCCAAGTAGCAGTGGACAACCTGTCAATCTTCTTGGTGTACATAAGGGAAAGCAGCAATAAGCAATCATCATTCGAAGTGGAAATATTTGTAAGTTCTTCCTCCAACCTGATAAATGCACAACCAACACCATAATTTTTTGCTAATGAGCTAATAGCTCAGTAGCACCAACTCAAGTCTTTAGAATTTATGTGAACTTGATGTCAAGAGTTTGATCTTGTTCCTTTCCCCACACCCCACTTCATACTCCCCAGGACCTTGAGGCCTCCTTCGTAACAAAAAAACAAAAGCCAATTTTTTTTTTCTCCCGATAGATCCCATCTTTGCAATGCACTATAGGGTACATTTAAACACCACAACTATATAATTTTTTCCTTTAGGGCCTTCGATATGGTAGAATACATAATTGTTCTGTTTATCAGACCAGTAAATAAACCCTTGAATAATTTTTGAGAAAACCCATATTTACGATAATAAGAAATACAAAGACCATATTTTAGTGAAGCAAAGGAAAACATTAAATCAAGCCCGAAAGCTAAAAAGTACAATAACAATCTAAAATTTTGAAGAGAGAAACCATCCTATCCAGGCTTTACATTGTTTTGTTCTCCCCCACCAGTAGATGAGATCATTTCTCTATTAAGATGAAGCCAGAAATTCCAATACCATTGATCTTGAAAACAAATCAACGTCGAGGTGGAACACGTTTGTCATAAGGGCCCCAAGCACCACCATATCCATCACTACGAGCAGCACCTGGATATCTTGATTCAGGACTTCCATTCAACATTCCATAACCTCCACGACCTATATACATGTGAAGAGGCTTAAGAAAGTCTTGCTTCTAAGACTCCTATTGTTGAATTCTAGGAGTTAATTAAAAGAGTATACATGAAGATAGGGGAGGCATGGAAGCAAGGAGGGGAAGAGAGATCACCTAATCCACGAGCTCTCCACTCGCTGTTCAACTGCTCTGCCCGTAACTTTTCTATTTCACGAGCCAAAGAAACAAGGTTTTTCTCCATTGCTTGCTTTTGCTCAACTTGTTCTTCACTGGCTTTCTTCTCATATTCAAAAGCCCTCCTAAAGTAATGCATGTCATCAATTTAGATATGTAAAAAATGAAAAACATCTTACGACTTAACGTGATGATCACCAATTCGCCATCCTTTACCAACTCCAAAATCAAAATAGATGGAAAAGGTAGCAAATATGGAAAAACTACTACTGTAAATCAAAAACCTAATGAATTAGATTCTAAATTCCAAACCTGGCCTCAACAAGCTCCTTGTGCATCCTATCTATCTCAGCCCTCATGGCAACTACTTGCTGATTTTCACCTTGTGATCGATTAATGTCTTGAGTAAGGCCTTGAACTTGGGTCGTCAAATCTTGTTTTAGAGCATTCAATTTCTGAACCTCAGCTCTTAACCGCATAACTTCTGCTCTCACAGGTTCAGTAGCACGGAGATCTGCCTCTAGCTCTCGTCCTCTTTCAATTAATTCTCTAGCCTCGGCCTCCTTATCAGCATGGAGTTTGGATATGAACTGCCCCAGTCTGTGTATCTCTTCTTTAGCAGCATTCAATTCTCTTTGAAGGATTGTATTATCATCAACCACCATACGATTTTCGGCAATAATTCTTTGCATATCTCTATGTTGCATCTCAAGTTCCTCTTCCAAAGCTGCAGGGTGAATAGGGAGGACTCCCGGTCCATGGTTCATAACAAGCTGTGGACCATCACGATAACCTCGGAAACCATCAGAATGACGAGGCACTCGATTTCTTCCTGCCATACCTAAGATCCTGCAGAAATGATGCTATGATCACCTAAAAGAAATGCGTACTTCCAGCTTAAGCTAACCTTTGCCAGTTAGGGGAAAAATATTTAACCTGAACCCTATCCCTACAAGTTTGTGTATGCATTCCCTTCTTTTTTTCTGTTAAGAATTCTTGCCTTGCTTGCTTTTGTATTCATTCCACAAAATGCAAGGAAGGCTTTCTCTTTTATTTGGTAGACTACAGGAAGAACTTAAGAAGCCTAAAGCATAAATTAACTTCAGAAATTTTGAGTACTATATTGCTATCCGAATCTCTTGGAAGATAGAAGGAAGTATCAAAAACCACATTCTCACAATCAGGACCCATCCAAAATAATTAATCAAGATGGGAGAAATGTAAGGGATCTCCCAACTATCTTTGGCAGCAAATCTTCATCAACATAATTATTCCAGTAAGTACCTGAAGGCTAATTTATGCTTCATCCCTGTAATATATCTTCAACCTTAATGAACAAGTGGACAAATCACCAAACCAAAAATAATTGCCTTGTCTCAAAGCGAACAAAATGAAGAACTAGAATCAAACCAGCCTCCTTTATGTTCTGATTTCCGAAAGAGGTTTATTACTTAGAACTACGTCACATGTAATACTCATATTTGGTAGACTACAGAAAGAACTTAAGAAGCCTAAAGCATAAATTAACTTCAGAATTTTGAGTACTAGATTGCTCTCCAAATCTCGTGAAAGTTAGAAGGAATTATCAAAAACCACACTCTCACAATCAGGACCCGTTCGAAATAATTAATCAAGATGAAAGAAATGTATATGATCTCCCAACTATCTTCGGCTGCAAATCCTCATCAACATAAATGTTTTAGTAAGTACTAGAAGGCCATATGTTCCATCCCCTAATATATCTTCAACCTTAATGAACGAGTGGACAAATCAATAACTAAATCTTTTTCCACTAGGTGGGATCGGCTACATCGATTAAACGGCATCACAATGACCTATCATGAAAGTTGCTGCCTTGTGATCTAAAGATCACAAGTTCAAGTCCTAGAAACAGCCTCTCCGCTTGAGGGGGTAAGGCTACGAACATCTACTCTTCCCAAACTCCACCAAGTGGGAGCTTCGTAGCCTCGTACACTGGACCGCCTTTTTTAGTAGACAAATCATCAACACAAAAATGATTGTCTTGTCTAAGTGAACAAATCAAGAACTATAATCAAACCAGCCTTCTTTATGTTCTGATTTCCGAAAGAGGCTTATTACTTAGAATTACATCACATGTAATACTCATAAATCTAAATATCAGTAGCAGGATGGTCTTCCTCGCTGCTAATCTAATAGTTTATTATTTCTAAATCAAAATATTTGTGTCTATTCCTAGCAATAAATTTTCCTCCCAAGTCCTAAGATTAAAAAAAATAAAAATTGAAAATCTTACCAATATTAGCTTGACAAGTATCCTGCCTACTCAGTACTCACGCAGGTTAGATTTACAAGATCTTGTCATTTCATCAAAATAAAAATCAACAACTGCACATGACCCACACATCAACTGAATGTCTACACTCTAGTTCTTGGACACAAATCAAGAACCATCACAAGCATCAAGCAGCTTCCAACACTTAAATGCATTCCCAACACCTTCTCAATCCCTCTAATCTCATCAGTTCAATGTTTTCATTATCTTCACTTGATCATCTCACATTGTTTTCCATCGGGATTAAATGATAATTAGACCCAACTCCACTCCTTTGGTCTGTTTCCTAAAAGACGACTTGGACCCATAATATTACATAATTTGGAGTCACAGAGGTTGTGAATACTAACCACAAATTAAATTTCAAGGAAACTAAAAAAAAAAAAAAATTGTGTGACGGGCATATTTTGAAAACAACAAAAACATAAAACATATAGCTTCTCATGAGAATGAAGCTGTAAATTATCCTTCCGTACAATCACATCACAAGTACAGAACAAAGCGAGACTCAGACAAGGAACTGAGTTTATATCACCAAACCCATTGAAGAAAAATAAAAACCATTTAACACGGTAAAATGTCGGGTTTTACTTAGATCGTTTCTGATCAAAGGAAAATAGAGAGAAGCATTACCTTAGCACTAGCAGGTTAAACTTCAACGGAGAACAATCCGTGCCTCAACCGAGTGAAGTATTGCTGAAGCTGGATGGAACTGGAAGACGGAAAACCTATGGGACGAATTGAATTACTGAATGACTAAATTGACCCTAATTTTCCAGGAAAATATCTTATGCATATTTTGTAGGGCTCCCAGGGAAGGCTTCAATACTTTTTTTTGGACATAAGTGAAGGCTTCATAGAAGACACTTTTTTTTGGGTTCGGTATCAGGGTTTCCTTTGGGTTCTCTTACAAGCAAGCCCATCTTATAGCAAGGGCCAATCTAGAATGGGAAGAAAGTCCTTCTTGCCCCACAAAAAAAAATAGAATAAATTGCTATTTTAATTTTAAAAACATTTATTATTTTAATTTAATATTTTAAATTTTTATGTTTTAATTTAAATTTGTAAACACTATATCATTTTAAAAAAATATTATATTAATTTTTTTAACATATATTTTTTATATCTATTTTACTTATCAAACTAAAAATTTATTTAAACTATATTACCATAAAAATTATATAATTTTTTTATTAGAATAAATAAGTAAATTTATTAAATATTTGCTAATGGGATTAATGTGATGAATACTTTGAAGATAAAATATTTTAAGAAAAATTAAATTGAAAAAATAAAAGTTTTAGAAACTAAATTAAAAATATATATATCTTTAAAAAATTAAAATAACTATTTATTCTAAAAAATTAATAAATAGTAATTGAAAAAATAGAAATTAATCAATGAAGGAGAACATATTTGCGTCCAGAGTCCACAGACTCTGATATATTAAAATTATGTAAATGTTTTTTTAATGTAATATATGTTTGTGTTAATAATTATATATTTTTAATTTATAGTAATAATTTTAGTTTATGTATATTCATTATTCCAATTTAATTTTTTATTTTAAAAATTTTACTTAATTTCTTTAATATGCAATATTTTTCAATTAGTAAATGTTATATAATTTATTTATCCTCCCTTTTTTTCTCCTCCCTTTTTTTTCTTTTTTTTTATTGTACAATTTGAGGTTATAAGAATTAAAAGACACACACAAAAAAAAAAAAAAAAAAAACACACACACACACACACACACACACATACATGCATGTACACACATTGAACTTGCGTCAAAAAAACAACTGAAATACTATTATTTAAAAATATAAAATATATAAAAAAATTAGTATTATGATTAAAAAATAAAAATAACATATTTTTTAAACTATAATTTACTAAATATTACATTTTAACACTTCAGATATATAATAAATACAATATTAAAAAAAAATATACATATCTTATAAAAGCAACACATCTCTTAATTTTGTAGGAAAGTTAATTCTTTTTAAATATTTTATTCTTAAATTCAAACACAAGATTGTAGATATGATATTATTCAACTCAGATTTTAATTCAAAAATATAGATTTAAACTTAATATTATAAATTTAGACTAAAGAAATGTAAAATTTTAAAATTTTAACTTTTTTACTAAAAAGAGAAGTCAAATATTCTCGTTAGCTTTCTTAAATAAAAAAATATATAATAAATCAATAATAAAAAGGCGAAGAAACAAGAGGAGGGGCTCGCACAGTAAAGCTTGAGAGGGGGATGACTTTTAGGAAGGATAAAATAAAAAAAAGAGGGGGGGGGGGGGCTTGCAACTAGGGTTATGTAAGAAAGTAAGAATGCAATGGACATTCTCAATCTCACGAGCAAATGAGCTAGGTTTTCTCTCTTTCTTGTGTCTGTTACAATAGCAATTCCGCTCCCTTCTCCTTCCAATATTTATTTTACTATTCTCTCCTTTTCATGGGAGTTTTAATTTTTTACTTTCTTTGTAAAAAAAATTTTAACTCATACAATTTTTTTTTTATATTCTAAAAGTCACGGTGTTGCTATTTTCAATCACTTTTTTAATGATTCAGTCATTGTCGATTTTTTGTATTATGCACAGAAGTGTGTTGCGCAATATCGTCTTTTATGATGATACTAGTAATATTTAACAAGTCAAATTGATATTAGATACATATTTTACAATTTTTTTTTAATTCTATGATGAAATAGTGAAGAGCTTTTATAACTGTAATAACAAAGATTGATTGAAATTTGTATCTTTTGAGGATTCAAAATTATATAAGTACAAACTTTATTTTTTATTATTCATCTATCTTTATTTTTTTTATTTAAGATAAATATATACTTAGAATACTTAAAATATACACTTGAGAATCATATTCTACTTTTCATTTTCATGAAAGACTACTTTTGACCCCAAAAAAATTCGCAATGGCATGCTTAGAAAGAACGTCCAAATTTGTATGTACAATAAACTGGTATTCATAATTAGATATAAATTACCTCTAAAACTTTGATACAGCTTCGTGAAAAGAGTATTTTTCTTTATAACAAATATTATAAGAAAAGTAAAAAACCAAATAAGTATATGGAAAAATAGATCTTTGTATCTAACAGTCACACCTTATGTACTATCTCTACTACTGGAATTACAACTACGTAAGGAGAAATTTTTGAAGACTTTTATAAAGAGATAACATTTCTTTCCACTTTCTTCTAAGCTTTTGTTTTTTGAAAAGCTTTCTCCTACTAGAATGTAAAGACCATTGTTGCAAATCCAGAAAGAAAGAGAAACAATCTTCCATGGACGAAGAAGATAACTTACATAATAGAAAATTTTCATAAAAAAAAAAAAGACAAGATAAGCAAAGAAGAAATTAAGAGCCAGAGAGAAAAGAGTTGCTACTATTAGCTACTATGGCAGCTGCTAGGGCAGGGAGAATCGAGAGACAAAGAGATTACCACAATTTTATATTTATTTTTCATAAATTGAGTCTATTTACAATTGTTTTTTAACTCAGCAAGCAAGATTTTGTATTATTGCATAAACATGCATATGAGCCTAAAATTTACGGAAAGCTTTAATAAGATAAAATAAATAAAATCTAAAATATCAAGCCTAGATAAGAGAGAAATCATAGATCAATAAGTAATACACCAGCCATAATTAACTAATATTACAAGAAAACTAATAACATACTTCAATATATTACAATTGACTAATAAATACAGAAAATAAAAATTAAAGACCTTCAAAAGAAAATAACACATATCCCAGCTTTTTTTGAGGGTTTAATTTTTTAAGAATTTTTTTTTAAACTTGTCAAAATATATGTAACTTATTTGTAAAATAGATTGTAAATTTTAACAAACATTGATTAGCATCGGATTTCTTTATATAAGAAGAGAAAAAATTTCACAGAAAAAAAAAATTCCACAAGGAATGAGAAAGATCTCCACAAAAGAAAGAAATGACTTTCATGATAAAAGAGAAAAGCTTTTATAGTAAAGAAGTAGAAGGCAAAGAAGAGGCTATTGCCCGCACCACAATTCTTTGACACTAAATTTTTAGGAAAGGTTTTGCACTGCAAAAATAATTATAATAATAATAACCATAATAAATACAAAATTTCCCAATTAGCCATTCTTACCATCATTTGAAGGTGAAAATTATAGACTGGTCACAACAACTCAAGCGTTCGGCCCATTATAGTTTTTTTTTTGGACAGGCTCCATTATATATTTAGATTCACCTTATTTTGTAAGAGCAATATGGCTGGGCCTAAGTTAGGGCGCTAGCCATCACCAACCCAGGAACAGGAACTGCATCCATCAAATTTGGTTTCTCTATTGCACCAAAAATACTATAGTTTTTGAATGACACAAAAGATTACTTGCCGAAAGAAAAAAGAAATTGCTTGTCATCTTATAATACTGTGACATTTTTTTATGATATCAAATATTTTAAATACCAATATTTTTTCTAATTATACAATAAGAATATTCTTGAGCTCCTTTACACATCAACCGGATCAAATTCTCTTTTAGACAACTTTATTAATGTATCATCGTTGGCTTATTGTATTTAAGAGAATAATTTTTTAAAAATATTAATTTTAAAATTTGAATCCAAATAATCAATCAATAAATGTATGAAATACAATTTTTTTAAGTCATTGAGTCAATTTTTTAGAGTAATTTTAAATATTAGTATAGGAAGCTAAAATTAAATAAAAGGGAAAGAGAAACTGAGGAAGAAAACCAAGTATTGGTCATTAAGACGGAGAGTAGCTGCCAGTAGGCACTGAGCAAAATGCATCGATGAGCTAAATTGTGATTCATAAGCAGAATGACGAATGAGAGAGTCAATTTGATTCAAGTCCAAATTGCAAGCAGACAAGAGAATTCAGAGTGGGAACCAATGGCAGAATCACTGAAACCTCTTCTTCGCCGCATAATACGTGGCGCTACCCCACATCGATTTCTCTGCCGTTCTCACTCTCTGAGTACCTCTCATAAACACCCAAATTTCCAGAATACGAGAACCTATTTGTTCTCTTCTCCTTGTGTTACCCACATGCCTCCAACAGATAAATTAAAGCTCACACTATAAATAGAACCAAAAAATCATTAACAATTCTTCCATTGAATTCAACAAAAACACACTATTTTTCTATTTTGGCATCTCCATTGCATGTCGGTGTTTTGGGAAAAATTTAGTAGATTCTCTTTGTAAATAAAGGACAGTTATTCTATTTTTAAATTATAGTATGATATAAGTTATAATAAGAGTTAACACTTATAAATCGTCTATAAAAAAATAGCAAGAATCAAATTTAAATTTTATAAATTAAGTATTTAATTTTTATTAATTAACCTAAGTTTTGTTTGCGATTGTAAAAAGTAATTTAAAAAAAATACAAATACCTCTTCTAGAAATTTCTCTTTGTTTACTTTCATCCATTGACATTTAACACTTTTGACCATTGACTTCTGTATGATAGTAAAATCACAAATTTAAATATTTTTTGATTGAGTGATGAAACAAACTCTTTAAACTCTGTTAATGAAAAATAGACAAAAAAATTATGAATGGTTAAGGATGAAAATAAAGAGAGTAATTTTTAATTTGTAAAATTGGAAAAAGTATTTACAAATGACTCAAAACTTTAAAAAAGAATATTTTCATTCTTCTCAAATAATTTTATTTATATACTTTTTACATTTAGCTTGATTTACTCATTTTTAATTTGCATAAAGAATTTTCTATTAGTGTCTTTATGCACTTTTGTTAGTAGAAGACAAAAATATGGATATTATAAAAAGAAAAAGGAAAGTTTGTGGTAAGCTTTTCCAAAAACTCATTAGTTTACAAAAACCCAAAATCACCTAACATTCAAATTCAACTATACTTCCATTAAACTGTCAAGTGGTATCTTTGTTTCACTTAATTATATTATTTAAGAGCATCACGTTTTGAAAATCACCTTTTTATCAACAAAAAGTATCTTTAGAAATTTCAGTTTTGTTATCACTTTCATGAGGAAAGATGCATATTTTTTTTCCTATATAGGGTCAGGTAAATTATTAGTTATGATGGGCAAGTTGATTAATGTTTTTTAACTTTTCTTATTAAAAATATTGATATAAGGGGAGAGGAAGTGGAAATTTGAATCCTTTTACACAAAGATTCAATCACTTATGATTAAAACAAAATATCACTTGAGTTAAGCACTACCTTACTAATAATTCAAACGCTATGGGTTGAACTTTTTATTGTTGAATTATGTTAAAATTTGTGTGTATCTATCAAACCAATCTAATGGCAAAACTCAATTGACGTACCGTAATTCAAGATGAAGAAGTTGCATTCGAATAATATTTAATTTATAGGCTAATGTATTTTTTTCATTTTTGAATTTTCACTTGAAATTCTATGTAGGTTCAAAAGATTTTATTGGCATGATTTTGTCTCAAAACTTTCAAAACGTGAGTTTTTGGTCCTTGAGAGATCTTTTCTTATTTTAAAAATAGTAAACTACTTTTAATTATTTTTAAAAATAAAAAAATCTCGTTTAATTTTTTATATTATTATTTCATAAATAAAATCTAAAATTAAGTTATTTTTAAAAGAAATAAAAAGAAATAAAAAAATTATTTTTATTTTCAAACAGTTTATTAAATAAATTTTTTTGTAAAATAATTTTTAAACATACAAACAAAATCAATCAAGTCTTAATTTTTTAAAACCAAGATTATTTATGTGGTATTTTTTAATGCCTATGTGACATTTTTGGACAAAATTGGGTTAAAAAAAATTGTTATAGAGCTTCACATTTTTTTCATTCACAACTATTTTATTTATTTGCTCCTACATAAATATATTTTTCAATTCCATTAGTGCGTTGTAAATTAAAGTTTTGAATATAGTTTAAAAATATTAAGATGACGCTTGATAATTGGATATCCTAATAATCAAAATGCTTGAAAGTTTATTTTCTAAAACAAATTGAATATGAAAAAAATGAAATAACCGACATTCTTATATTAAATAGGACAAATGCAACACATTAATTTGTGTTAGTCAATCTAAATACCTCAAAAAGCTATTAGTTTTTCTTTCTCCCGAGTGCTTCTCTGATTTTTGTCTTTTTTTAGTATTTCTTTTTTGTTATTCTCTCTTTCGTAAGAGTTTTCTTATAAAGTTAACTATTACACTTTTTCAGTATTTTAAAACTGTCCTATTGTCATTTTTTTTTATCATTATTTTAGTTATTCCATCATTGTCGACATTTTATTTTATAGACAGATTAATTATATGATATTATTTTTTGCAAATTGGTACCAAATAAAAATTTGCAATATTTTTCACTCTTACAAAATAAAATGCCAATAAAATTTGATTGAAATTTACTGACTGCTACTTACTTTAGGAGCTTTTAGAACACTCAAAATAATGCTGTTTTTTAAATTTAATTTTTAATTAGTCACTTATCTTTAATTTTTATGGTTTTTTTAAATTGAATATGCAATTAGAGTAATTAAGATAAACCCTCTATCATTTATATTTTGTGAGAATCACATCTCTTTTTTTATTTTTATAAATGAAATCAAACTATTTTTGATTAAAAAAAAATCATTAATTAATAAATTGACGTAAGTAGAGTATTCAAAGAATGCTTTTCCATATACCCTCAAAATAATTAGTCTAGCTTGGAGAGTCTCAAACTATTTTAGGCAAAGAAAAAAAAGAACACTTTTTTCACCGTGGTGTGCTTATTGCAATGGTACGGGCAAAATGAATAAGCCTATATAAAGTCCATGAAAACCGACAGCTAAAAAATTTCTGATAAAAGTTAGTCAAGATCTTAGATCAGTATCCAAATCTTTTGAAAGAAGGGAAGAGATATGAGCCGTATTATATATACCCAATTTGCTAAGGATGTGGAACAAAATGTGTGAGAGAGAATCCATCAAATAAAGATGAAAAACTTCCCAAATTTGCATCACATAGATCTCCTACCCACAATAATGATTCAGACTTTCCACTGAAACTGAACTATCTATAAAGCCACTGTATCTTTTTACCACTTTTGATGTAATTAAAAATTTAAACTAAATTAATCTAAAAATTAGACACTAAATTATTAATTTTTTATGATATAAATTAAGTCAAAAGTGAAGAGAGGCTGTCTCCAAAAATAGTACATGTTATTAGTTTAAATAAAGACTTATAATACTATTTATAAATCTTCAATTAAAAAAAATTACATACAGATATTTTAATTTTTATTCGTTATACCTTGTTATATGGAATGTTTAGTATATGGAATGACATAATGGTTACTTCATTCTTATTTAATATTTTGTGGATAGGGAAGAAAAGGTAAAAATAATTGCATTGACATTGTTTTCTAGGTACAGCTTAAAGGCACGAAATCCCTGCTTTTTGATTACAGATGAATCAGCCAGTCTTTTGCAGCTTCCCCCTCTCAGCTCATAGAGAGAAAGCTTTAATAAAAAGGGATTCAAATAGAAGTACTTACAGAGATTCTAGGCAGTAATATAAAATATTAACTACAAAACCCACAAAAAAGACTGACTCTAAAATTGAACTTCTCTCAGCTTCTTCTATAGACAAGCATATTGATAATCATGATGATGATCATCCATCTCTGGAACCTCCATTGATGAAAAGAATTTTCTTTCAGATATACCAAAATACCCTCGGTTTTCCCTCAAGATCTTCGATAAGTACAGATATATTACTAGATAGAAAATGATGAGAAAAACGTGGGTATTTTGGATGAGCTTCAACAGAAAAAAACCCAGAAAAAAAAATCAAGTAAAGAAATGTAGAAGAGAGTGAAACAACCGAACTTGTTAATTGTGGAGAGGATCTGGGCAACTGGGTACTCTTCTTTTGGTTTCATCGAAGCCCTTTTGGGTTGTGTTGGTAGGGCCGAAGGTTCTTGTTCTGCCATTGAAGAACTTACGGAAAAGATCAGCATTTTCCACCTTGGCGCCGCCATGGCTGAGCTTCACTTTGGGCACTGCATTTTCTGGGAATACTCGAATGGCCCCAACCTGGACCGATTGGCAGAAGACCCATAAATGGAAAAGTGAGATTACCAGAAGAACCACCGGAGAGAAGAGGAGGAATCTCTTGCCGCCGGCGAAACCGGAGAAAACCCACATAAATTTTGATCTTTTGATCGATCTCAATTCCCAAACCAGAACCAGAAGGAGAAGGAGATGCTCTGTAGAGCTGAAAAGAATGAAACTTGGACTTGTATTTTCCTCACAAAAGGCTCTGTTTCTCTTTCTCTCTAAAAGTGTGTGTTTTTGGGATTATATCATATAGTGAGAGAATGCGACTTGAGAGCAAAGCCAAAAGAAGTCAATTGACGGCTAGCTATTTCGGAGAGGGTGAGAGAAAGGTGGATGGCCCACGAGAGAGATTCTAAGAAAAATAGCTTGAGATTGTGTACTAGATCATTAGGAAGATGTTTTTTTAAAAAAAAAAAAATCGGAGAAATTGCATAAGGAGGAGGAGAACACAATTTATATACATTGTAATATTAAAATTTGAAAATATAATTAATTAGTTCCATTAATACGCAAATTGGTAATTGCATAAGAATATTGAGATTCATCTAATTATTAATAGGATTGGCAATTCCTAACCTGATTTTCCATGTTCGAAGCCAATAAATTAACTATATATTAATTGGAGAATGAAACGAGTTTGGAAAAACTTGTATCTTTTACTTTGATTTCGCTTTGGATTGAGGTCATCTAATCTATTTCATACGAGTTAAGCTACATTGATGAGATTAAATGATTTAAATAATAAATAAATTTAAATTTTATAACTAAAAGATCTCTGTTAAAAGTGTGTATAACTAGATCATTTATTTAAATTTAACCGAACCTTTTGAAAAAAAAAAGTATACTAATTGAATTGATTTCAATTAATAAATTTTAAAAAATTATGTTATAGTAAAAAATAAAATTTGCATGGACGAGTGGGGTACAATTTTAGAATTCAAACTAACATAATTGACCCAACCTTTTTTTTTTTTAATAAAAAATTTATGTCACTTTATTCAAACATATGTTGATCTATTCTATATAAACCAAACTTTTTAAGTAATTTGAGATATCGGTTGGTGATGAATATCAATTTTTCAATTCAAATATTATTTGATTAAATTAAATTTATAATCTAATTCAATCGAACTCGATCAATACTCACTTCTAATTTTTGAAATGTCAAAAGTTTAAACTTTTAAAAAAAACTCTTGTAAAATTTTTTTAATACTTTAAATAATAATATCAATTATATAAAATATCAATAAATATTGAATTATCCCAAATTACCCGCCATTACAAGGTCCATAAGATATTGAATATCATGACTAAGATTAAGTCACATATATAGTTAGTACATATATAATTGAGTTATAATTCTAAAGCACTGTTACTATATAAGTTTTCTTCTGTGAAAGATTCATCCGTCTCTCAATTAATTCACTTTTTTTATTTAGCGAAAGATTGATTAGAAGATTGATAGGCTTAGCTCCCAAAAATTGAGATAGTTAAAATTTGAAAGTGTCTTCACATTTTTAGTTATATATTATATGCTTGCATTTTAATTTATAAAATTAAAATATTTTTATAAATATTACTGTAAAACTAATATGCTTCGAGATTTATAGCAATTAGAGTTAATATATTTTAATATTTAAAATTTAATATCTTTTTAAAATTATAAATTATTTATTATTCCAAACAAACGACAACTTGATGTCATTACCTCAGGTTTTGGGTTTGAAATGTGGGTGTCGGTGAAAGGAAACAGCGAGGGAGATAAATTAATGGCCCAATGCTCAGTTACGAAGGTTTGTCTTTGGTAATGAACGAAGGTGGGGCCAGCGTGAGAGATTAAATTGACATTTTGCGTAAATTATTAGATTAAAGAGTTAAAGAGGGACGGAAGAAAATGCCAAGCCGAACATATTAAAGAGAATAATAAAATAAAAAAATAAAATAAAAAAATTTAAGAAGAGAGAGAGAGAGATGAGGTGCCGACAGCCGAAGAAGGTGGTCCGGGAATCGCGCCACCATGCTGTGTCCGTGTTTGTGTTTCAGTTAACGTACGTAACAAGATATTGCCTCTTTGGCTTTTACTTACTATCCCCATTCCATCGCCATGTAAGCTCCCATTGTTTATGCAATCTTCTGAATTCTCTACGTAATGCATGCATTTATTTTTTTTCCCCTTCCAAGCTCAAATTGACGGATTGGGAAATTTGGATACTCTAAATTATTTTACAGATAAATTTGAATAAAAAAATATATAATATGATAAAATTAATATTTAATAAATAATTTTAAAATTTAAATTTATATATAAATTTCAAAATTTATATATATTTTTTTCTCTAAATTTATCTTATGAAATTATTTAAGTATTTTAGAGGATTCCAAAGAAGATCTAAATTTCAAATTGACTCTCCGTATCTCAAAGGAGTGAAAAAAAATCTAATATTTAATTAATTATATTTCGTAATGTAGCTATTGGCAATTTTTTAATTTCTGGTTTTCAAATTGGTATTTTTTGAGAAATTCATAAAAAAAAATTTGTAATTTAATTTTAAAAATGATGAACTTTTGACAGTTCACCCAATACATGCTGTGCAATTGAACTTTGACTAACACAATTAGACTCTGCGGTGTGTACAAAATGTTAAAAATCATAATTAAAACCAAACAAGGTTTTTTAAAAATAAAACTCAAATAAGTTTTCGTGAGGAATAACGTGTTAAAGAACATAATAAAAAATATTAATAAATTTTTATTCTATAATTTAAAATTTAAAATTAAAATAGTTCTTCACCCACAAAAATTATACTAATTAGGTTGTGAAAATGGGAATGTTGAGCAAATTGGCATATTAATAAATTAGGACAGCATTACATGCAATATTAATTGGGAAATTTTCAAATCCAAATTAAAGGGTTTATTTAATTTGAAGATAAAAAGGAAATTACCAATGGGCACATTGCTGAGGTAAAACCGATTTCATGTACCCCCCTCTTGTTATAATTAATTTCCTTATTAAACAAAGTTAAATCGGTATATATGCCCGATTAGAAACATAGAAAACTGCTCCATAATAACTCACTAATTAATAAGTTACATCAATGTGTGCAAAAGAATTAATCCATTTCTTAACAAATATATGGAACTTAAATTTGATTTATACTTGTATCATTAGAATAATTAAAGTATTTCACTTTAATTTGTGATACAATTTTTTTACAAATAAAAAAAATAAAAAAATAGACATGATTTCATATGATTTATTAATATTATAATTAAATAATTCTAATAAAACTTTAAAAAATTAGTTCAATTCATATAAAAAATGACATTTTTTTTCAAAAAAAAATAAAAATAAAAATGCACCGAGTCAGTGTTAGAAAATACACCTTTAAAAATTATTCAAAAAGAAAAATTTATCTTTAAATTAACAAACTGGAGAATAAACACTTTAATTTAATGTTCTTTTTTCCCTTATTTTATTATTGGCAAAATTAAGTTCCTATCAAACTAAATATGTTGAATGGGAAACAATGTCAATTTCGCATACATATATTTTTGCACTAGTATTTTTCACACTTTTTAATTTGAATATAGAACGAATCTTGTTTTAAATATTGAAAGTATATATCACTCTTCATAAATATATTCTTTTGTTGTTTAAAATTCTTAATATCGTAAAAAAAAATTAACTATTAAATTTAAAATTAATTATTTATCATTCGAACAATAAACTTATAAAATAACAGAGAGAGATATAGGAATTCGAAACCATGCTTCACAAAAACATATAGACACAAGTTTTGACCCTTTAGATGAGAATTTCCTGACTATATATGAGCAAGCCATGAGAGACAGACGGGACGTTGAGGTCCAAGAAAGACATACATTGGCATTGGGATTTGTCCAACAACGAAAAAAACGTATACTCGATTTATTAATAAATAAAAGAAATTAGTCATAAATATGTGTAACGCCCATCTCTAGCTACATATCTATTATACACCGAATTTATTTAATATATTCTCTGGCTTCTTATTCAAGAATTTGACCATTACCAATAACCTAAGCTGTCTCCAGCAAATCCCAACTATTGTGATGTATCCCCCCACACGCAGCATTTATATATATGTCCAGGTTATTGAAATCATTGTGTTTCAGGGTCCACTTACAGTATATGCCCATTTCAAAGAGTTATGAATTCTCTTCACATCCTATTCAACTTGAATGATATTTATTGGACATGAATTTTCCTGAGATGGGCATTTCTGTTAAGAGTTACTTGATCATTAATGGTGGCTAGTTTTTAGTGGGGGGGGGGGGGGGGTTTATCTGGGCAGAAGTTAAAAACAATATTCTGTGAAGACCTTGAGAAATGATCAGTTAATGGTACTGAAGGATTTGTATGTTATTTGTATAATTTTAAATTTGAGATGAAAACTTTCATAATGGTAAATGTGAAGAACATTGTTGAATATCCTAGTAAAGAGGATAAAAGCAAAGCCAATAATGATTCGGAGGAAAAGTCCTTTAGGTAAAGTAACATCCACCGCCACCTTCAAACGAAACCATAAATATAGGGTTTATTTAATTTTGTTTTTATTTTTTTATTTTAAAAAATTACTTTTGATTTTTTTTATAAAATAAAAATATAAAAAAATATGTTTGATAAATTATTTTAAAAATATGTTGTTCTCTTTTTTTTGAATATTTTAAAAATAAAAATAATTTTATCTTATTTTAATTTTTTTGTTTTAAAAATAATTTTTTTCAAAACTTATTTTCAAAATAAAAACAAGAAACAAGTTTTTAAACAATTTTTGGTTCTGAAAAAAATTAAAAATAGTTATAAAAAAAAGCCATACTTTTTTAAAACAACATAATCAAAGTAAATTTGTATATCACTTATTGTTTTTTTAATAATATTATATCATTTATTTTGAGACGTGAGATAATAAAAATTTTGAAGTGTCGTCACATGCCGATATGTATAAAAATGTGACACTATGGAATATTATTTCAGGCGTCACTATATAATTATATAATAAACTATCGAACGTGAGCATTAAATTATATATTTGATATATAAAACATGTAAAATATTTAAATCGAAATATTGGTGTAACATAATGAATTCTTTACTCATAAATAAATAATAATTAATAATAAAAAGTTATAGTTTTAATATAATGAGATTGTTATAAATATTGATCAATGATGTTTTTTTAAATAAGTTACACAATAGAAACTCTCTGAAAACAACCATTTGTGAGGGTCAAGGGATTTGAACCTTTTAAAATTCTTAAAGAATTTTATAAAATAAATTCTAAAAATAGTAAGAATAATTTGATCAAATTAATATTTAATAAAGAAATAAATAAAATTCATTAATTTAAATATAAATTTTACAATGTTTTTTTCTCTTTAAATTTATTTTATAAAAGTTTTTAAAGTAATCCTGATCCACATCAAGGTATTGTAAAAATAATTTATATTAATTATTGAATCTGATGAGTGAGATGATGATTTAAAAAATCAATATAAAGTGGAGTATGAATATTAATTATTGAATTTAATGAGTGAGATGATGATTTAAAAAACTAATATAAAGTGGTGTATGAACGAAATGGATATTATAATAAAATTATTTATAATTTTTTGTTTAATAATTTTAAATTTTGAATTAAAAATTTTTTTTACATGATATCTTAATGATTTAAATTTTAATCGACTCTATTTTTCTTAAATAAAAAATATTAACTTTAATTTAATGCTTAAATTCACACTTTAATAATTTTTAATATATAAGATTTAGAAAATGAGAATTAAATAAAGGGAGAAAGAGGGGAGGAAGAAATGCCTGGAATTGGAAGTGTGATTTGGGTGTGAAAATGTGATTAGACATTTGACTTTCGGCAACATCACTATTTGACTGTCAGATCGATTCAGCTATATAATCGATCTGTTGTCCCCTGTCGTTATTTTTTTTTTGTACATTCACGAGATTCGAACACACACCCATCCCTAAAGTCCCCAACCCCCCACCACCTGAGCTGTCGATATTTCTTTATGATTTAAATTATTGTCCTCTCTACCTTTCAAACTCCAAAAAGTTTATTATAAAAATGGACAGCACCATTAAAAGAAAAAAAAAAAAAAAAGATTTAGCTACTCTCTTGCGGAACCTAAATTAGAGTTAGCGAGGTAAAAAAATTATTGGTGAACAGTTTAAGTTTGATTTGTATAAAAATTTGGTTCTCTTTTATTTATTTATTAAATAAATGAATGAATTTAAATATATTATTAAATTATTTTAATTAAACAATTTAAACTTAAAAATTAATATTCGACTCGTTTAACTTATAAACAGTTATTTAGAAATAAAATAATATATATTTTTACAAATATTTATATAGTATATATTAAAAATTTATTTACACATATTATATAATATTTTAAAATATAATTATATAAAAATTAATTATATTATGGTTTATTTAATTAATTATAACTTCTTTATTGAGTTTAAATAAGCACGTTTAACTTGTTTAAAATATTTGAATAATTTTAAACAAGTTAAATGAATTAAAATTGAGTTTTCATTTAAATAAAAGAGATGAACTTAGATTTATATTTTAGTTCGTTTATTTTAAGAAGTTGAGTTTAAAATCATTTGAGCTTGACTGAGCTAAGCTTATTTATAATCTTAAAAATTATATTTAATGAAGTTTACTGTTTAAACTAGTAAAATATATTAGTTAAATTGTAATGAAGATTGGTTTAATTGATATGATAGGAATTAAAGAATTTTGTTTATAAAATTTAAATTTGATTCTTGTTGTTACCAATTCTCCTTAATCAATAATTTGTAACTATCACGATAAAACTTTGTTGAAGTTTATAGTACGCCCTAATAGTGTAAAACTAAAAGAACACCATAGGAAATTTATTGTGCATAAACACTCAAAGAGTCCACTTTAAACTAAATTCAACGTCGAGTTTTATTAATCAATAATCAAAATTTAAAAAATAATAACTAAGCAAATCCATATATTTGTTTGCTTCCATACAAGAAATCAACCTTAAAGCCAGGTATGATGGGTGCCAGCAACTTTCATATGGTATACAGATGTTTGCAG
Organism: Gleditsia sinensis; assembly: GCA_037074535.1. Lineage (NCBI taxonomy): Eukaryota > Viridiplantae > Streptophyta > Magnoliopsida > Fabales > Fabaceae > Gleditsia > Gleditsia sinensis. Next base: position 53,484,256 of record CM073467.1, on the reverse strand, counting down.
TAAATTTCCATTTAATTTTTAAATTTTTTATATTTAAATACATCTCTAACATTTTATAAATATTTTTGTTTAATTTATAAGACCAACTCTATAAAAAAACATTAATAAAAATTGCATAGCTAAATACAGATAGCATTAACTTGTTGAGTTATTCGTTCAAATAATTAAATCAATCAAATTCTTTTTATCATTTATAAACAACAATGTATAGCTATTTTATTTTTACTATTAAATTTTGATTAAATCAAATTAGAATAAAACTAAGTATCGTCCTATGATAAAAAAAAATTGGTTACAATTATTTAAACGAATAACTTAGTAACTTAAATTTTAAGATTGTCTAAATCAACATTGTTTGTTAATTATTTTATAGAGTAAATCTTAAAAATTAAAATGGGACATTTGTGAAACATTAGAAATGTATTTGATTGCAAAAAAAAAATTTTAAATTTTAAATTGAATTTTACTATAAATTTAAAAAATTAAAATAATAATTTATTAATAGTCATAGATAACTAACATCTAAACAATTTAATTTATAAATTGATATATGATTTGTTTTAATTAATTATTAATTGAAATCTTGTGTTTTTTGTTAAATTTTTTTAAAATATTTTCATTTTTATGGAATTATGCTCACCAAAAATATTTATTATTATGTGTAATATTTCGAAAATTACATACAATTTTTATAGTTAATTTTTTTTTTTCACAAAAAAGGTATCTGAATTTATGAAACTGCCTTGCAGTCGGGGGCAGACAAATAAAGTGGATAACTTCTGACGTTTCCGTCCTTCCTTTTACCCTTTGATCCTGTCAACCCGTCCTTCACTGTCTATACCTTTTTCCCCTTGACCTCATCCTCCATTTGCCCTTTTCCTTTTGCCAATATCCCACCCTCTAATGAACTGTTCATTTTCCCCTCCTGCACTTTAAAGTTTATAAGACGCATACAATTACCAAAAGGGTTTCAGGAAGAGACCTGGGACATTTTGAAAGTGCATCAGACATGTGTAAGGTCGTTCTGGCCATGTTTAGTTCTGTGTCAATTGGATATAACTCAAATAGATAATTATGTCGCTGATCTGTATAATGATTGTAGCGACACTATGGTAAATTTTTTTAATAATTATTTATAAATTAACATTAATTAATTATTAAAAATTAATTATTAAATTATTAAATAATGTCAATTATAAAATATTAATATATATTATTTGAACTAATTAATAAATTACTATGAATTTTATAAATAAGTTGAACTATTTATTTATAATTTACTTAAAAAATTCTTACTCTTATTTGATATAGTCTCTCTAATTATTTCATTAGACAGAGAATAAATTTTATATATTAAATAAAAAACAGTTATTTTTTTTTAAATTTTTTCTGCAACTATTATTTTACAAGAAAATATAATTTTTTTAATAGTGTCAGGTACACAAATTTTTACTAATATTTTTTATATATTTATCTAAAGACATGTTATACTATACATTTACATATGATTTATTTCAGGTAAACTCTAATTTTTTAACACACTAATAGGCGATCTCTAATGAAATGCCTCATCCTATCTTTATTGGAATTGAAATTATGTATAATTTATAGTAAGTTTAACTAAAGTGATTAGATCGATATAAGTCAGTTATTTAATTGAATAGAGTCCAACTACTTTAATCAGTTACTCAATTCAAATAATCGGAGTGGATTCAAATTATGTATCATCAATTTTTTGAGCGAAATGCATAAACTATAAGTCATGCTTAAATGAACTTAATTATTATTATTGGTATTGCAAAATATAAATAACAAATCTAAGCTTGTTTATCCCTACGGTACAAAAGTGATCGAAGTCCCATTTACTTATAGCAATTTTATTTGTTTGTTGTTTTCTTCTTTAAAAAAAATAATTAAATTTCATTTCAAGAAAGTGATTTTTGTGAAAGCAAAAATTTTACACGCGAAAGTCAACCAAAAGCTTGAATATTTGGTGGAAAAAACTTAGGATTTATTATTTTCTCTAAAGGTTAGAAAATTAGATGATCATAGCCCATAGTTCTACACAAACATAGTGAATGTGGGTGCCTTTTCGGTTGGTAAACATCAATGATTTGTACCCAAAAAAAAAAAAAAAGGTAAACATCAATGATTGGTACACCAAAAAGTCTAAATTGTAAACTCATGAGTTGAATATCCAATTCTTTCACTTAATCTTCAATCATATCCATTGGACTTTTCTTCTGCATACATTGTTCACACAACTTGAGAGAAATTTTTTTATTTTTAATAAATGATTCAATTTAATTTTTATTTTATTTTTTTTAAAATGTACTCTTTTAGCCTCTCAAATTTTTTTAAATAATTTTGAATAATATGATTCTTAAAAATTTTATATAGACTGTCTTTAATATTATTTTCTTTTAACAGCAATTAAAACATATGACAATTATGTATTTTATATCAAATTTTTAATAATTATGTCATTAAAAATTATTTATAAATAGATGAATATTTTACAAAGTAACATGCCGAAAATTGAGAGACCAAAAGTAAACATTTAATCTATTTGTTTCTTTTTTTATGTTGGGTTTATCTGAAAACGTTTTTTTTCCTAATATTTAACTGTAGCTTGTGTGATAGGACTTCGAGTTTTAAAGATAACTTTTTTTTTTTGTTTTTTGGACAATGGAAAAAAGATTACTTGAGAGTTGGTCAAACTAGAAGTAGATGTATTATTGTGGGCCGCTGGCCCAATTACAGCATAAAAGGAAAAAACAGGAAAAAGCAAAGAAGTTTCGTGCTTTTTTCGTAACAACCCGACTAGCTGGTTTGTACTATAAAGAAAAAAGATTGGCAAGTTTATTTGTTTTTTTTTTTTTTGACAAGTACAAATTCATTTGTTGATCTCCTTGAAAAAGGTACCCGAGAGTTTTTTATTCCATGTATATTATTTTAATAGTGGTCATAACTCGAAGGATATCTGAATTAGTAAAAAAAATATTTTAGATAAATTAAATTAGATTAATATACTTATACAAAAAATTTATAAAATAATTAAGTTAATTCAAAAAAATTTAGTGTAATTTTTTAAATTTAACTCAAATTTGATAAATCAATTTTTTTTATTTTGTTATGAAACTTTGCTGTCACTTTCCTTTCAATTAGTTTGACTGACTTGACATAATTAAAATTTTGAGTAATTTAAAATATTATTCAATAATACATGTTAATTTTTTAATTACAATATTATTCAATTGATTTGAGTAATGAGAAAAAATACCCAATGTGGACAAAATATCAAATTTTTAGTACGAATTAGAGATATTAAATTTTAGATATTGGTTAGCCATTAGAATTGGTACGGACTAAAATGGTTCAGACTGGCCCATTAGGCCCATTAAGCCCACGTATTTTTCCACTTTACAAGATGAACTAGCTATGTGTTGTGCTGAATGTCCAAAGAAAACAAAAAAAAAGCCACCTGTTTTGCTCAGAAGTTCATTCATTCGTGGATTTATTTTTTAAAAAAATTAGGTGCAAATTTTATGTGTTTATTGTCAAATTCTCTGCAAACACGTAAGAAATTTTATCAAAGATTTGTTTGGAAGTTTTGAAGAAAGTGAGGTTATGCAGTCATTAATGGTGCAGGGTGAACTAAGAAGAGAAAGAGTTCTCACGGCATTTGAAAGATATATTTTTTAATATTATCCTTATGACAAAATAAGCTTCTGAATAGAATTAAAAAAAAGTTGTAAGTAAATTTAAATTTAAAAAGTGAAAAACTTTTGTAACGTTCAATATTTGAATTTGTAAAAAAATACTTGAGATAATTTTAATACTCTAAAGTTGTCATGTATGTAAAATGTATAAAATTACTAGTGTAAGAAAAAAAAAGAGAGTCAAAGAGTAAATGAAAAAAAATATATTCAAAGGCTTCTATAATGTTAAGAATTTGAGTACGTGAAAGAATACTTATAAAAAAAGGACAATTTTAATATTTTAAATAAAATTTGTGTTATATTTAAAAGTTGCAAAGATGCTTGTGTTAAGGGAAAAAAAGAGTGAGAAAAGTTAAAGAATAAATTAAAAAAGAAAAAAAATATCTGCCAAGCTGATGAGAACTATCATAATGATCAAGTTAGCTCTAGATATTTAAGTGATCCATTCCAAATTTCAAGTGCACCAATTACTAGAGCTCGTATTAAAAGAATTAAAGAGACTTTCAATGGATTTGTTCAAGACATCTTATCCAAGCAAATGATTCAAGAATTGGAGCTGAAAACTTGTGAGGGCGTATTGAACATTATCTAGGTTGAATATGGGATTATATAGAGCTTTTGGGGCCAAAGTACAATAAATGAAGAGTTAGGTCCTTAGAGCACACAATAGTTAACTCATTGGACCTTAATTATGCTGATTGAAGAAAAAATATGTTGATTTAGTGTCTCATAATGTACATGAGCAAAATTTTAGACTTTATAGGCTCCTTAGTCAAATTTGCCTATGTGCATTAATTGCATTTGTTTCAAACTTTGAAATTTTAGGCTTAGGAAGCTCCTTAGTCAATCCACTACATGTGCATTAGGTGCTGTCATAATTGATGATTTCCTTGACTAGAAATCAACTTTTTCTACTTATATTGTAACATTTTTTTGTTGTAAGAACTTTTGTCATTGAATTCAAATCATATTTTCTGGAAACACCAGATTGGAGAGAGTTCTTCTCTAGGATTCTTCATAGAACTAACAGATTTATCAAGGTTTGATCAACCTTGTGGTGTCTTTGATACTGGGGGTCCTTGTTCTATCTTGTTCAAAGGTTCTTAGTAGATCAACAAGACCTGTTTGGACTTTCTTGGGGTGTATATATCATTGCATTAGCTGTGGGTTTTAAGGTATAGATCCTCTTGGGTTTGCATTGCCGTGTTTGTCTGCGGATTCTATGATCTTCCCTTGTGGGTTTGCACCATCTTGGTATAAGAGCACGGCTCCCTATCAAGTCATATATTTTGTTTTTGTATTTCTCATCTTCTGATTGTATTTTCTGTTCTTTCTTGTGTTTGTTCATCTTTGTGTGTCTCTGTTCGTTCCCTACATTGTCAATCTCTGTTCATCACGTTTTCCTTTGAGTTTTTCGGCGATTCATATATCATTTTCATAGTTTAGAATATCATCTTTCTGCTCGTTTTGGAATCACTGCAATACGAAATTTCGGCCGTGAGTTATAGTCGTTTTTATTCAGATGTGTTTTTCTAGATTTTCTAGAGCGAATTGCTTATTTGTGTTTCTTAGTGTGATTATTATTCTCTTATTCCAATTTTTGCTCAAAAAAAAAGAGGAGGTAAAAAAATCATAAAAAAATGAATTAAAAAAACAAAAAAAAGTAGGATTCTACTAAAATCTTGTTGGGATTTGTTTTATTTCGATTTTTGCTTCAGAATTCTTGATATCGAATTCCAAAAATTTATTTTTCCTTTGATCCAGATTTGTTTTCTTATCCCCAAGTGTCTAACTGACTCTACAAGTTTTGGTACAGCCTTGTATTGGTTAGTTACCTTAAAGAACCTATTGAGAGAACTAATAGAGAAAAAAGGCAAGAGTGACACATATTGTGAAAAAACCTATAAGGAGTGAAACACGAGTGTAGAGTGACATTCTTTGAGTGCAAACACATAAGGAGATCTGTGAGAATCTTTTATTTTCACTAACCAATTTTTTCTTACAGTTAAGAAAAAAAAAGTCTAACAAGGAGGAGTCAACCAGTGGTGGAAACTCACCAAACATGAAGCTTGTCATAAAAGCCATGCAACAACAGTTTGAGCGCTTTAATGTCGTGTTTGGAGATATAAGAGATAGGTTGGATAGGCAAAACACTAGGATCACCAATTTACAAAGGAGACAACCTAATAGGAGTCCTAATCCTAGAAGAGTTGTTTAGCCTGAAGCTGAGTTTAAAGTTGACGTACGGAGTGAGGATGATGATAGTTATGAATCTAAAGTTGGTGTAAGAAGAAATAGGCATACAGGAGTTAGACCAGAAATGTATCATGGGAGAAATATTCCTAGAGAAGGAAGGCAGGTAGATGGAGACCTAGGAAGTATTAAAATAAAAATATCATCTTTCCAAGGTAGAAATGATCCTAAAGCTTTCTTGGAGTGGGAAAAAAAGGTTGAGCTAATTTTTGAGTGTCATAATTATTTTGAAATGAAGAAGGTGAAGTTGGCTGTGATAGAGTTAACTGATTATGCAATTATTTGGTGGGATAAGCTGGGTTTAAATAGGAGGAGAAATGGTGAGCATCCTATAGAAACTTGGGCAGAAATAAAGACTGTAATGAGGAGGAGATTTGTACCTAGCCATTACTACAGAGACCTCTACCAGAAGTTGCAGACTCTTACACAAGGATCCAAAAATGTGGAGGAGTATTACAAAGAAATGGAGGTTGCTATGATAAGGGCTAATGTCAAGGAGGATAGGGAGGCTACAATGGCTCGTTTTTTGAATGGGTTGAATAAAGACATAACCAACGTAGTAGAACTGCAGCATTATGTGGAGTTGGAGGATATGTTACATGTGGCAATTAAGGTGGAAAAACAACTCAATCGCAAAGGCGCCTTAAGATTTAATTCTAGCTCTAATTCTCCAATGAAACAGAGTTGAAAGAAGGAAGAAAAAGATGTTCGAAAAGAGATTTTTTCAACTAAGGACAAAGGTAAATCTGAACCTCAAACTTCTAGATATAGAGATACAAAATGTTTCAAGTGTTTAGGTACAAGTCATATAGCTTCACAATACCCCAACAAAAGAGTCATGATTATAAGGGATAATGAAGTGGTGACTGAAAGTGAGAGTGATGATTCCATGCCTTTACTTGAATCACTTGAAGATGCTAGTGATGATGGACTTGAGTATGCAGTGGAAGGAGAAGCACTTGTCACCAGGCGTGCCTTGAATGCTTAGGCTAAGGAAGATGATGTGGAGCAACAAAGGGAAAATACTTTTCACACTCGCTGTCTTATCAACAATAAGGTATGCAACATGATTATTGATGGGGGGAGTTGCACTAATGTTGCTAGCACTACACTGGTTAAGAAATTAGATTTGCCAATCATTCCACACCAGCGACCATACAAGCTTCAATGGTTAAATGATTGTGGAGAAATCAAGGTTAATAAGCAAGTTCTGGTTTCATTCTCAATTGGAAAGTATAGTGATAAAGTGCTATGTGATATTGTTTCTATGCATGCTGGTCATATACTTCTTGGGAGGCCATGAGAGTTTGATCGTAGGGCTGTCAATGATGGATTTACAAATAGATACTCATTTGTTAAGAATGATCGAACAATTACTCTTGCTCCATTAACACCTAAGCAAGTGTATGAAGATCAACTTAAGATGAAAAAGGAGAATGATTCGAAAAATGAGGAAAAAGAGAGTTTAAAAAAATAAAATAAAATGGAGAGAAAAGAAAATGCAAGAGTGAGCTTTTATGCTAAGGAGAGCGAAGTGAGGAGTGCTTTTTTAGCTAAACAACATTTGTTCGTACTTATATATAAGGAGGGTTATTTTAACACTAATGAACTTAACTCTTCGTTTCCTAGTGTTGTTAGGTCTTTGTTGCAGGAATTCCAAGATGTGCTGCCGGAAGAAATTCCTCCAGGGCTACCACCTATTAGAGGAATTGAACATCAAATTGACTTCATTCCAGGAGCAACAATTCCTAATCGCCCAACCTATAGGATAAATCCAGAGGAAGCAAAGGAGTTTCAAAGGCAAGTTGAAGAGCTTATGGCAAAGGACTACGTGAGAGAAAGTTTGAGTCATTGTGCAATTCCAGTGCTTCTCGTGCCAAAGAAAGATAGATCATGGAGGATGTGCATTGATTGCAAGGCCGTAAACAACATAACGGTAAAATATTTCCATTCTATTCCTAGATTGGATGATATGCTTGATGAATTGCATGGGTCTAGTATCTTTTCTAAAATTGATTTAAAATCTGAATACCATCAAATTCAGATGAGGGAAGGTGATGAGTGAAAAATTGCTTTCAAAATAAAGTATGGACTGTATGAATGGTTAGTTATGCCATTTGGACTAACTAATGCACTTAGCACTTTCATGAGATTAATGAATCATGTTTTGCGTGCATACATTGAAAAATTTGTTGTGGTTTATTTTGATGATATTCTGATTTATAGCAAGGATTTAAATGAACATTTGAATCATCTGCGTTGTGTGCTTAATGTGTTGAGAAAGGAAAGATTGTATGCTAATCTACAAAAGTGTAGTTTTTGCATGGACAAAGTTGTGTTTCTTGGCTTTGTCATAAGTGCACAGGGAATAGAAGTTGATGAAGAAAAGGTCAAGGCTATCAAAGAGTGGCCAATACCTAGATCAGTCACTGAGGTAAGAAGTTTTCACAATTTAGTTAGTTTTTACCGTTGTTTTGTGAAAGATTTTAGCATACTTGCTGCACCATTCACTGAAGTGGTAAATAAATTTGTTGGATTTAAGTGGGAAAAAGCACAAGATGATGCATTCAATGTTTTAAAGGAAAGGTTATGTTCTGCACCTATTGTGACATTACCTAATTTTTCTATAGCTTTTGAGGTTGAGTGTGATGCATCTGGAGTTGGTATAGGGGCTGTTTTAATGTAGGAAATGAGGCCAATTGCTTATTTTAGTGAAAAACTAAATGGTGCTACCTTGAATTATCTAACTTATGACAAGGAGCTTATGCATTTGTGAGAGCACTAGAGATATGGCAACACTACCTCTGGCCTAAAGAGTTTGTCATTCACACAGATCATTTATCTCTGAAACATCTCAAAGGTCAAGGTAAGTTGAATAAGCGTTATACAAGGTAGCTGAAATTCATTGAGACATTTCCATATGTTATCAAATACAAACAAGGTAAAGAGAATGTGGTTGCAGATGCATTATCTAGGAGGTATGTTCTTCTTACTTCTCTGAATGCAAGATTGCTTAGGTTTGAGTATATCAAGGATTTGTATGCAAATGATGATGAATTTGCTGAAGTGTTTCTTGCATATGAAAAAAGGGCATTCGATAAGTTTTATAGAGTTGATGGTTATCTATTTAAGGAGAATAAGTTATGTGTGCTTCAATGCTCTTTGCGTGAATTGCTTGTGAGGAAAGCTCATGGGGGAGGCTTAATGGGACATTTTAGTGTAAAAAAAATTTTAGATGCATTGCATGAGCATTTCTTTTGGTCTAGAATGAAACATGATGTTAAACGAACTTGTGAAAGATACATTACATGTAAGAAAGCTAAATCTCGGGTCTTACCACACGGTTTGTACACACCTTTACCGGTGCCTAGCGAACCTTGGGTGGATATCTCCATGGACTTTGTTTTGGGATTACCTAGGTCAAAAAGGGGTTCGGACTCAATATTTGTGGTCGTTGACCGATTTTCCAAAATAGAACATTTCATTTCATACAATAAAACTGATGATGCTACTCACATCGCTGATTTATTCTTTAAGGAAATTGTGAGACTTCATGATGTTCCTAAAAGCATTGTTTCGGATAGGGATACAAAATTTCTTAGTCACTTTTGGATAGTTTTGTGGGGAAGGCTTGGTACTAACTTGTTGTTATCTACAGCTTATCATCCACAAACAGATGGTCAAACTGAAGTTGTTAATAGAGTTTTAACTCAGTTGCTTCGAACTGTGATTCAAAGGAATTTGAAAAATTGAAAAAATTGTTTGTCATTCATTGAATTTGCATACAATAGGAGTGCACATTCAACTACTAAATATTCTTCTTTTGAAATTGTTTACGGTTTTAATCCATTAACTCTTTTGGATTTAATCCCATTGCCGATTGATGAAAGAGCTAGCCTCGATGGCCACAAGAAAGCTGAGCTGGTGAAACAAATTCATGAACGTGTTAAGCAACAAATCGAGAAAAAAAATGAACAATATGCAAACAAGGCCAACAAAGAAAGAAGGCGTGTTACTTTTGAGCCTGGAGACTGGGTATGGGTGTATATGAGGAAGGAAAGGTTTCCTGCTCAAAGGAAATCAAAACTGGCTCCAAGAAGAGATGGTCCATTCCAAGTTCTCGAGCGAATCAATGATAATGCATACAAAATTGATCTACCATGTGAGTATAGTATTAGTGCCTCTTTTAATGTTGCCGATCTTTCTCCTTTTGATGCAGGTGAAGATTCGAAGACGAATCCTTTCGAGGAAGGAGGAGATAATGAGAACCATCATAATGATCAAGTTAGCTCTAGATGTTCAAGTGATCCATTCCAAATTTCAAGTGGACCAATTACTAGAACTCGTGCTAAAAGGATTAAAGAGGCTTTCAATAGACTTGTTCAAGACACCTTATTCAAGCAAATGACTCAAGAACCGGAGCTAAAAACTTGTGAGGGCGTACTGAACATTATCCAGGCTGAATATGGGATTATATAGATCTTTTAGGGCCAAAGTATATTAAATGAAAAGCTAGGTCCTTAGAAAACACAATAATTGACTCATTGGATCTTAATTATGCTGATTGAAAAAAAAAATGCTGATTTAGTGTCTCATAATGTAAATGAACAAAATTTTAGACTTTATAGGCTCCTTAGTCAAATCTGCCCATGTGCATTAATTGAATTTGTTTCAAACTTTGAATTTTTAGGCTTAAGAGGCTCCTTAGTCAATCAACTACATGTGCATTAGGTGCTGTCATAATTGCTGGTTTCCTTGACTAGAAATTAGCCTTTTCTATTTATATTGTAACCTTTTATTGTTGTAAGAACTTTTGTCATTGAATTCAAATTATATTTTCTGGAAACACCAGATTGAAGAGAGTTCTTCATAGAACTAACAGATTTATCAAAGTTTAATCAATCTTGTAGTGTCTTTGATACTGGGGGTCCTTGTTCTCTCTTGTTTAAGGGTTTTTAGTAAATCAACCAAACCTGTTTGAGTTTTTTTTGGGTGTATATATCATTGCATTAGCTGGGTTCTAAGATATAAATTCTCTTGGATTTGCGTTGCCGTGTTTGGTTGCGAGTTCTACGATCTTCTCTCGTGGGTTTGCAGCACAAGCTAATTATGATTTTTCTGTAAGATATTTCAAAAATTGAAAAAATAAAAATAAAAATGTGACAGAATGTATTATTTCATTATTTGATCATATTTATAATCTCATATTTCAGCAAATATTCAACAGGAACAAAGACCTTTTCTAAATTTTTTAAACAGATAAGCAAATGACAAATTAGATCTAAATGAATTAGCAGCTAGAAAACAAATATTTGGCCCTAACAAGAAAAATGACTTATATGAATATATAACTAATATTCTGGTGGTTGTCCCGCTGTTCATCCTTCTTCGAACTTGGTTAATCAAAGTTTTCAATGAAAATTTTCTTATACCAAATTATTAGATTATCTAAATAACTTGGATTGAAACTAAAACATTCTGAATAGAAAATATAAAATTATATACTATCTTAAATGTCCATAAAGATTTGTGATGTGTTCAAATGTCTAAATTTAAATTAAATATTTTATTTTTATTTTTTATATCATAAATTTCTAATAAATTACTCAATGAACTGAAAAAATCAAATATTTTTATATTTATCTGTGAATTAACAAGTTATCCAATTATTATGAATCGTTATTCTTAAATCTTATACTAATTTATTATATTTTTATTAGACTCAAGCTTAACAAGATAAATTTTATTAGTCAATTCATATTATTTAATTAATATTTAATCCAATTTATTAAATCAAAACATTCAAATCAATTAAATCCAGTAATTCTAACAAAATTGACAACTTTCCATTAATCACATACTGTGAAGCGAATGGTTGTGAGGACTGGTTAGCCAACTGGGCTCATGAGTTGGACCTTGGTATTTCATGAATTCCCTGAAAATGGTGACCGACGTCTTCCCCAAATGGGAACTCATTTTTAATGAAACAAAAAAAATAACAATTCTCTACTCTTTGTTCAATGAGCTCAATTCGAGTATTAGAAATATAATATATATTTTATTATACGCACTTGTGCATTTCAAACTAACAAAATTTTTAAATTAATATTATGTATGTATTTGTATATATGGAAAAAAAATTATATAATATATAAAATTTCGTATTTATCTATAACTTATAATAAAATTATTTTAAATAAATGTGATAAAAATAATATTGTATTAATAACTAAGCTAATAAAAAAATTGACAAACTGAACATTAAAATTTTCAATTTAACTAAACAAATCTAATATAATAATCAAACCCGTTCCCTTGACTTGATCCTAATCCAATCATTTAAGGAACTAAATTTGAGTAGTTCACAAAAACGGCAATTCATTTGCACCTTTATGTGCAAGTTTTATCTCGTTCTTCTTATCCTCAAATAGTCAGCAAAGCACAAAAGTTCAATTCTATTGAAACGAGTCCAACATGCTTTGTATTTTAATACACTGGCTAAGCAAAGGCAATACCAAAACCATTATGTTTCTTTTTTTCTTTTTCTTTTTTTTTTTAAATTTTGAGACAACCGAAAACTATAGATACAATAGAGACATTACATATCATTAACATCAAGATTCAAAATTTGGGACCCTTCTACCGTCTCCATCAAATTTTATGGATACGCAGTCATACCAACTGTGGAGCTGACCTTATTTGCTTTGTGAGAAGCTGGAGTAGTTGTGGCCTTTGTGAAGTACATGTAGTAGTATACGTTAAGAATCATGGTAGCAACAACAAAAACAGCTCCAGCAACGAAGATACCTTTCCTCAAAGATTCACAGGAGAAGTTCTGAGCATAAATCATTCCTCGGTATTTGGTATGATAGGCATTCTTTGTTGCACCTGCTATTAAGCATGCTTCAGCAACCAGAAAAGTCACCCTGCAAATGCATAAATTATAACAACTGACATTTAAATACTTGAACAGACAAGGTGGTACGGCTTTGAGACACCATACGCTACGGACATGATAAAATATGTATTGTTTGATACAAGTGTCAAACATGTATTGCACATAATACAATTTGTTTTTGAATTATCAATGTTTCATAACCATGCAATCATGTGGTATTTCATTTGAAAATTGAAAAGATCAAGAGTAACTTGAATAAATAAAAATGCAAAAACTAAAATGGTACGAGGAATATTTCTAATTTTACATTTTTCATAGTTTTGAAATGGAATAATTTTAATTTGCCTTGAAACTAATTCATCGCCAAAAGGGGTAAGGAATAGTGTTTAAAGAAATCAATTAAACCTTTTGAGTGGTGAGGCTAAATATGAGACTTCCAATGATCATTCTTATTGGAATAACAGAGTAGTGGACATTATCAGAACACATAATTCATAAGTCTTAATGCAACAAAATAAATATTGAGAAAAATAGAAAGTGTCATATTAATAGCCAGAGCCAGAATACTTACCAAGATGACATAAAATATATAATGGACCATGCTCGATTTCCCCCAGGTGTTAAAGGCCTCCCAAAACACATGCACTTTGTCACTCCCATAAGAAGTGATTCACCTGAAAGAAGAAATAAGAAAGCGCCCACACCATATCCAGTTGCAACATCTGAACTGTAGACGCAATATGTTTCATTTGTTCTCTGGTCTTTATGCATGATTCCCTGTCACAAATGAGAAAGAATAGGATGAAAAACTTAATGCAACATAAGTATGTCAATAGCAAATAAATGAATAACTTACCGCACATTCTAAACAACATTGACCACAGCATAATAACTGAGAGTAGATTATAGTTGACATGTACTGCCATCCTGCTGAATCTATTTCCATACATTCATTCTAAACAACATTGGCCGCAGCTTATTACTGTGTAGATTATAGTTGACATGTACAGCCATCCTGCTGAGTCTAGATTTAGCATGATGCATAATTTAAAGGATAAAAAATGCACCAAGGAATGACTAATTCCAGTTCCACAAACTATCCCAATTCCCCAACCTTACACCACACACCAAGAAAACTATCACCCCTAGCTTCCATGACTTTCATTCTTTTTTGGTCAGAGCATCATGACCTTTAGTGTTGGTAACTTTGATGCTACGAACTAGGAATGTTATTTGCAAGAGTTCTTTCATCCTTTTGTTTTATGTTTTCCACTTCAAATGATGCAGAGTTCAATGCAAAAAGTAAAAGATTTATGATTGGGGCTCATCATAAACCCCAGAATCTATATTGAAGCGTCTATTAACAAATTAATAAACCTCCAATAACACCTATCCACATGGTAGTGGGTGTAGGATAACTTTGAAACCCAAAATTTTAATTTGAGCTTCTATGATCTATTCTCATGTATCAAATGACCATAGTAGTCAAATCGTGAATCATATCAAATCAGAAGATTCATGGACGCATTGAATAATATTTTAAAATATATAATATAAAATATAAATAAGTAGATAATATAAAAAAATTAAAATAATATATTTATTTTAATAATTTTAAAATTAACTATAATTCTTAAAAAACGTGAAGAGGAATAGGTAATCAGCTATTTAAATGAATTTGAAGAAGTTTAAAATTGTAAAAAAGAAAGGGTGTCTTTTTAAGTTTGGATAGATTTAAAATTATGATGAGACAAAATTATTTAAAAATTACTTTTTGTAATTTTTTTAAATAAATATTAAAAAAATAAAAGAAGGTCAAATTTTTGAGCAATTGGAACAAAAGGAACGTTGAACCTATTTTTTTCAAAAAAAATTAGAAAACAGAAAGAGGCTTACTAAAACGAATTTATTTCTTGTTTTAGTTATAAAAAAAAAGAGCAAAAGGATTTTGAGAAGAAGGGGCATTCCATCGCGCAATTGCATGACAACAAAGGACAAGGCCAAAATCATATAAGGATTTCAGGAAGAAAAAACAGAACATCACCTAGCCATGGCAGAAGCTTGTGCAACTGCGCAAAGGCAACAAAGACGGGCCAGAATTCCAAAATTGTGTGATTCTGCAATTTGTGCCGGAATCGCACAGAACGAATCACATCATTCTGTGCAATTCTGGCCATATCATGATTTGATCACTGATTTGTATCAATGGCCATTTGAATCGAAGCAAACTGCTACTATGTAAATGACAAAGGTAGCCCTTTCTTCAAGTCTTGGTGTCCTTCTAAAGGGAAGTCTCTTAAGTAAATGAGTTTCCCTTTCTTAGCTTATAACTAGATCAACACGCTCACTATAACCCTTGAAAACAACTCTCTGTAGTCAGTACATGGAAGCGTGTTCATACCATCTGTAATGCCAAAATCTTCATAGATATGTGTTAAATGAAGTTTAATATTTGGGTTCCTTTGACCTACATAACCATCCAAGACTGGAATAAAAGAAAACTAACAACTCAAATAAAAAAGTCGTAAATACGTTTCATCTTTTTCAAAATAACACATGGAAATTGCTAAACAAAGATTTGTAGAGCCTAAACCAGTCCAGCTCCCAAACTATTCTCTCATTACACATTAGATGTGAAGACGACGTCAATTAGTTCAGCATTTAACACAGGAAGCTAATAGAACATATTTTCATGAGCTCAGTTACAACTACTAAGACAACAATGTAAAATATCAGTTACAAATATACACATAATAGAGAGAGAGAGTAGGAAAAAAAGGAAAGCAGAAGTAGGCTGGCTCATTAGAAGGCAACCAAAAGAAATAACAGTAACACAAGAAGGGTAGGATAGTAATAGTGAAACTTATTTATCCAAAGTTTCTGAGGTACATAAGGCTGCAACTTCTCAAAATACTTTTTCTTTGTATGGTTAATTTCTTTATTAAGGAAATTATCATTACATTCTAAGGTCATAATAAAGCAATGAGGATACACTTTTACAAGCTGCTATGCAAGCATTTATCAAACAACATAAATGCATAATTATTGCACAGTTCTGTCTTTAAAGCATTTGTGTGATGGATATATCATTTATCTATAGCTACTGTTTAAAGTCTGTGAAATACTGCAAGATAGAGCTACCATGGTATTCAATTGACACCAATTGAATAGTAGAATTTGGTTTACCCAACAGAAAATATTCTCCAATCCATCTCTTTTCAAAAGCATTTGGCCCCTAACATTAATAGCTCCCTTAAAAAAATGATAAATGAAATTGTAAACTTCCATTGCCCATAGTCCCACTCCCAACATTTATCTGGTGCCAAAAGCAGTGCATGCTTCAGTATCAAAGGCTTTCTTCACAAAATTAAAGGAAGGGATCTCACAACCTAAAGTGTGTAAAACTGTAAATCCAAAATTAAGAACAAACCGTCTTCCTAATTTAGAGACGATGAACACATATTTTACAAAGAGAACTGGTATACTTCTATGTTATATGCAATTGCTATTCTACTTGCATGAACATAATCTTCCCCCTGATAGGGATGAAAAAATAGCTTTAGTTCTTTCCCCAAATATGCATAATCAGTCCAATTACCTAGCCAGATCAGACACTAAATAGACTGCAGAAATATTAAAAAAATTACTTCCTAGCAACAAGTGCAAAATATAGAAGTACAATGATCAAATTTACAAACGTCAAAAAGTAATACTACAAGTGAATCTGAAAGGGGTAAAGGGCAGTGGTAATTTAGCAACTTTTCTTGCTTAAAAAGCACAATTAGGGAGGTTCCTTAAATGATTTACATCCTTATACAATTATGCAATATTATACAAGATTCAATACCAGAACTTAATATCACAATCTCCTAGTTTTTTGGTGATAACAGCCTCCCCTAGTTAGCAGTGCCACGATTATTTGAAAACCAGAAAAAAAAAAAGACGCTACTACTGTAAAAATAATCTTCTGAAAAATTCATATGCTTAGTATTTTGCATTTTTAGAACAAAACAACATTGGATACCATAGTGTACTATACGTTGTCAAATCTACCACCTTAAATAGCTAATTAAAACTTCTAGAAATATAACAGAACACATGCCTAGTACATCATATGGAATGGAATCTCAAATTCAAAAAGTAATTTATGCCTAGCTAAATGTCATTGTCTTCGGTGGCGGGTGTTACTAAGAAATGACAATCAATAACACCTTTTTCTTTTATTGAGATAATTCACCACCCAACAGTGAAGAGCAATAATCCATAGATGCAGAAAGTCGTAGAAATACAAAAAAAAAAAAATGTAGAAAACCAAGCACAGTCATCTCCCCCTCTCAGCAATTAGCAAGGATAGCTAAAACAAGAACCTCCTTCGGGCAAAAAACTTATCACTTAAAATGTAGATGATAGATGCCCAAAGCCTTAATAAAATCTCAAATCAACTAAAGAAATCACTCTTGAGCATATAGATCTCTGGCTACCAAGTTGGACGCCTGGTATTCCATCAACAAATTACAAAAAGTAATGATGATAGGGAGTTCAGCTATGAATATGGACAAAAGCTATAATTAGAGTTCAAATTTCAAGAAACAGACAAGGATAAAAGAAGCTTACGACGCTTCTTCTTCTCTCAGCAGCAATGGCGAAGCCAAAGGCGACTAAGCATAAAGCCACAACCAGAATATGCACAAGAGTGGAGCCTCTTCCCTCTACCATCTTATTCTGCTTAGAGAGAGAAACTGCAATGTGTGAGTTTCAGAGTCTCTCAGTGACCAAGAATGTGGTGTACGGAGAGAGAAGGAGCCCTATCTGAAGCAGAGTTAGGAAGTGAAGAAGGAAGTGGGAAAGGTGCGAACAAAGTGACTACTTTGTACGCAGGTTTAGGAAGGACGAAAAAAAAAAATCAGTGTTTACTGTTTGAAAAAGCTGGTTGGGATGGGTGATGAAACGGAATCTTAGACAAGCGCAAAGACACGGAGAGTTAAAAATACGCGCGGGTCAAAAGTAAGGGTACGTTTATTTTCAATTTTTAAAAATAATTTTTTGTTTTTAATTATTTTTAAAATAATAAAAAATGTATTTTATGTTTTTATTTTAAAAATAAATTATTTAAAAAAAAATAAGAGTATTTTTAAGTGTTTTTCCTTTACTTTTTTTTAAATCAATTTTTTAAAAATAATTCTAAAATTTATTTTTTTATAAAAAATATTTTGTTTGTTCTTAAAAAGTTTGAAAATAGTTTTATACAAATATAAAAAAAATAATGTTTCTTAAAATTTAGTTTTTAAGTTATATTTTACAAAATATTTTTAAAAAAATAATTTATAAAAACAATATAAAAAATATTTTTATTTTTGTAGAACAAACAAATAAAAAAATAGTTTTGAAAATTATTTCTGAACAAATTATTATTTTATTTTTTGTTTTTATTCTAATAACACCTGAAAAATAATAGATTTTTAAAATAATTTATTAAATATTTTCTTTTATTTTTTTTACAGAATAATTTTTAAATAATAAGATATGTGTTGTTTTTAATTTTTAAAATAAAAATTTTGTTTAAAATTTATTTTTTGTTGTTGTTTTAAAAATAAGTTAAAGAGTTATTTTTATTTTTATTTTTATTTCTATAAGATCTAATAATAAAAAATAACATATTTTTAAAATAATTTATCAAACAATATTTTTACTTTTGTTTTGTAGAATAACTTTTAAAAATAAAAATAAAAAAGAATTTAAATAGATCTATAATTTTAAAAATAAAAATAAAAACAAATAAGTTTTAATTTTTTGTGATTCTCGTTTTACCATATAATGGATATTTTGGGTCATCGTTTTATGAGAATTATATTATATTTTTATATTTTTGAAAATTATATTACTTTCTCTAATTTAAATTAAAATAATAATTTTTTGAAATTTTATAAAATTTATATTATACTTAGCTTAAATTTTTTTAAAAAATTACACTAATTTTTTATTTTTAAATTTTTAAATATTAATTTAAAATTATAATAATTGATCTTATATTGAATTAAATTATTTATAAATTTTAAAAAATACAATTAATAATATTATTTTATATTTAATTACTAATTAATTAATTTTAATAATATATATATAAAGAATTAAATATATTAATATTCTTCGATAAGTTTTAAGGCATTGGTTAATGTGTGATCGACGGTTGTGTAAGTTTGTTTCAAATACAAATTCGTCCATACCTAAATCGTAAAGGCTAGACTTGTAAATTTACTCCGGCGACCTGTGTTAATTATTTATAACTGTTTCTGGGCATGCGAGAAGCAATTGACGGTGTGAGTCACGCGTTGGGTGTTATAGGGATTTGGGATACTGCGCGGAGATAGGACTTGAATGGAGCCCCGCTATTATACAGTGAGATCACACCCACGGTGATTATTGTGAACCCTAAGATCATCAGAAGGATCAGAACTTTGAAATAAATTTCACGATTTTCATTGAGTAAAGAGAAAAAGGGGGGGGGGGGGGGGGAGGACACGACACAGGATGATAAAATGAGGTTCCTTATTTTGGAAATGGCGGTACACATTTTTTGAACTTACGACCCCGCATATGATCGTTGCTAGATTTGAATGTTCTTTTTCCGTGTTTTCCGTCTATCATCTTTTTTTTTTAATACGACAGAGATGTTCAGATCCGTCCGAGTTTCAATTAAAACTACAGTAATTTTAAGAGCGACTTGCCCAAAAAAAAAAAAGCGTAAAATAAAATTATATTTTAGTTCAAGTGAAATAATTTGTAATTTAATTTTTAATAATACGACAAAGATATTAACCATGTATTAACTTCAGCCCTGTAGAACAATGCAATCAATGTTTGGGTTACCAATTCACTGAAAATTTGAGAACGTGCCTTGGCATGCTTATAATCCACAAAAGAGTGATTAAAAGGACATACAATCATATTTCAAAGAAACTCAAGACACGTCTAAGTGGCTGAAAAGCAAAAAAACCTTATTTTGATAGGCAAGGTCACACTCATGTCTAGTGTGTTCAGCAGCTTGACAAATTATACTATCCAAACCACTTTACTCTCTTTGGGACTCTGTGATGAAATAGAAAGAACAAGCAGAAAATTCATTTAAAGAGAAACAGAAAGCATCAGGAAGATCCATCTTCTCAAGTGGAATAAAATCTGTGAGCTTAAAAAAATGGGAGGCCTGGGCATACACAAGACACGAGAAATGAACCATGCTTTTTCTGATGAAGGCAGCATGGGGCCTAATTCAACACCCAAATGAGCTATGGGTTAAGACACTTAGATCCAAATACAAATGCAACAAGGATATTGTACCCAGACTCCATGATAAGAAAATTGATGCATTAAACCTTTGGCGGGGGATATCGAAAGTGTGAAAAGATATTGAATAGAGAGTGGTGTGGAAACTGGGCAATGGTAGAACCATCAAATTCTGGCAAGATGCCTGGATCCCTAGCCTTGGGCCTTTAGCTAGCATTGTCACAGGTCCGCTATGTGAAAGTGCAAAGCAAAATAAGGTGTTTGAAATGCTGACATAAACAGGGCAGTGGGACTGAATCAAGATGGGAGACATACTACCAGAGAGTGCAAAAAATTTATTGGCAACAATTCGGTCTAATGAGCTAGAGTTGGAGGAGAACCAAGTTACGTGGAAGCACAACAGTGATGGAACCTTCTTTGTAAGCTCTGCCTATGCATACAAAATGGGATGGCAGGGAAACACAAGCCCAACCTGGAAAATGATCTGGAAGTGGCTGGGTCCAAAGAAACTTAGAACGTTCTTCTGGCTCGTGAAAAACAACAGTACCCTCACGAACTAGCTCTGCCATAAACACCACCTGGCTAATAATGGTGTATGTCAGGGCTACAAGAAAGCGCAGGAATCAGCGATACATTGTCTAAAAGACTGCAGGAACACCAAAATCCTGTGGATGCAATTAGTTAGGACAAAACAATGGTCAGAATTCTTCCAATGGGATGTGAAGGAGTGGATTCATCAGAATTTGTCTCGAAAATTAGGGAAGGCAGAGTACTCCCACCTCAATTAGAATATTCTTTTCAGCATAACAGCTTAGTCGATCTGGGTCAGAAGGTGTAAGACAATCTTCCAACCCAATGTTAGGCAATCCTTTGAGCTTATCTTCTCCTATCTGGCCAGAACTAAAGAATGCGTAGAGTGGTTGAAGGCCAAAGACACGATGTAGGGAAGACGGAGGAGGACACAGAGAATAGCTTGGTTACCACCTTTGACACACCAAGTGAAATTCAACGTAAACGGATCTATTCTTAACTCTCGATCAG
This sequence comes from Gleditsia sinensis, assembly GCA_037074535.1. Taxonomy (NCBI): domain Eukaryota; kingdom Viridiplantae; phylum Streptophyta; class Magnoliopsida; order Fabales; family Fabaceae; genus Gleditsia; species Gleditsia sinensis. The sequence goes on along the minus strand of CM073467.1, from coordinate 53,463,061 downwards.
TAGGCTGTGGGGGAGCCTTGAAGAATGCGCCGGGGAATGGTTACTCAGATTCTCTAGGAAGATCGAAAGATGTAGCATTATAGGTGCCGAGCTATGGGAGATTTTAACAGCTCTACTATAGCTTGGGAGGAAGGATTCAAAGAAGTCATTGTCAAATGTGATTCGAAGGAAGCAGTGGAGCTTTGTTTGAAGAATAAAGATGTTAGGCAATTAGATGCTAACATTGTGAGTAAAATCAAAGATCTTATGTCACAAGAGTGGCAAATCACGGTGCAGCATTGCTACAAGGAAGGAAATAGGGTTGCTAACTAGCTCGCGAGAGAAGCCCACAAACATGATCGAGGGACGCAACTATGGGGGAAACCCCCTGAAGCCTTGAGAACGTTTTTGATTGACGATATGAAGCGGGGATCTATTCCTTGGTTTGTAATGTCTTAGCCATTTTTGGCTTTCTTTCTTACAAAAAAAAAGTGCACACGAATATGAGAAAACATCACAATATATAATAATTTCATTAATAATCTATATGTATACAATCACGAAGTGGAATTAAGTCTCGTTTTCTCTACATAATCTTTGAATTTTAGTGGTGGCATGCCCTTAGTCAAAGGATCAGTGATCATCAATTCAATACTAATGTGCTCTATGACCACTTTATTTTCTACTACACATTCTCTAATGGTTAAGTACTTAATGTCAATGTGTTTACTTTGACTTCCACTTTTATTATTCTTAGTCATAAAGACAGCAGCTGAATTATCCTAGAAAATTTTTAATAGCCTAGAAATTGAATCCATAACTCTAAGTCCTGAAATAAAATTTTTAAACCATATACCATGAGAAGTGGCCTCAAAATAAAAGACGAATTCGGTTTCTATAGTAGAAGTAGCAGTAAAGGTCTCCTTAATACTTCTCCAAGAAATAGCTCTACCATCCATCATAAAAATGTATCTCGATGTTGACTTACAAGAATCAACATAGCCAACAAAGTCTGAATCTGAATAGCCGATCACATCCAAATTGTTCATCTGTCTATACATAAAAATGTAGTCTTCGATTCCTTGTAAATACCTCGTGACTTTTTTTGCAACTCTTTAGTGGTCAATTCTTGAGTTACTCTGATATCACCTGAGCATCCTCACAACAAATGTAATGTCAAATCCGGTGCAAATTTAAACATACATAAGACTTCCAACGGCAAAAACATACATGATGTTTTTCATGGATTTCCTTTCAAGATCATTCTTCGGGTATCGATTCAAATTGAACCTATCATCCTTCACAATGAAAGCAACACTTGGTGAATAATCTTCATCCGAAATCTCTCTAAAACTTTATTGATATAGATTTCTTGTGATAGACCTAAAACACCTCGAGGTCTATCCATATAGATCTTAATGCCAATGACATAAGATACATCACTCATATCCTTCATGTTAAAATTTTTAGAGATAAATTATTTCACTTCACGAAACAAACCCTTATCGTTAGTTAAAAGCAAAATATCTTCTACGTATAAAATAAGAAAACATATTTTATTCCCACTAACCTTCTGGTATATATATTGATCCATGGGATTTTCAATAAATTCGAATGAATAAATTACTCCATGGAATTTAAAATATCAATGACGAGAAGCTTATTTTAAACCATATATAGATTTTTTAAGTTTGCAAACTAAGTGTTCACCATCACTAGAGGATAAACCTTTAAGTTGTTTCATATAAACTTTTTTCTCTAAATCACTATTAAAAAATGTCGTTTTCACATCAATTTCTTGTAACTCAAGGACAAAGTGAGAAACTAATGGCAAAATGATGCGACGAGAATCTTTCTTAGATACAGGAGAAAAAGTCTCTGTATAATCAATTACTTCTTTTTAAATAAATCCCTTAGCAACGAGTCTAACTTTATATCTCTTAATGTTGCATAATGAATCATTCTTGGTCTTAAAGGCCTATTTACAACCAATGTCCTTTGCCCAATTAGGCAACTTTACAAGTTCTTAGACTCCATTATTCTTTGTGGAATTTATCTCATCTTTCATGGCATTATACCACAAATTTGACTCTTTGCAACTCATGGTTTGTGAAAAGGTTTTAGGATTATTTTCAGTTCATATATTGTAGTAATACTCTTGTAGATACACTATAAAATCACTAGAAATAGCTTATATTTTTTCTCTAGTAATTTTTTTAAAGTTGTAACTGTATCCCTTTGAAGAGTTTATGGTTCAACTTGTTCAGAAACTACAGATAAATTCTAAACATTTTGATCTAACTGATTAACTTGTGGAAACTCAATGACTGTTTGTTAAGTACCCGTTTGTACTAGAGGAGTGCTATGAACACTAACCAATTTGTCACTTGAAGTGGAAGGTTGAGACTATATATGATCATGTACAGTAATTAGGTTCTTGAACTGATCACTCCCATTGATCAAGTCATTCTCAAGAAACTTAGCATTTTTTTTATTCCACTATTTTAGTTGTGTGAGATAGACAATAAAACTTGTAACCTTTAGACCTTTCAGCATATTCAATGAAATACCCACTAATGGTTCTTGGGTCTAGTTTATTTTCTTGTGGGTTATATATTCTCACCTTCAACGAACATCCCCAAATGCACATATGTCGCAAACTCAATTATTATCATTTTCATAATTCAAAAGATGTCTTTTGGACAGCATTAATTGGAACTCAGTTTAATATATACACAACCGTATTTAGTGCTTCAATCCATAAAGATCTTGTCACGTCCCTAATTTTAGGACACATGAAACACATACTTTACGATCATATATTTTTCATAACATGTATAATACACTCCTTTACATATAGATATTCCTATGTATACACAATATATAGACTAAGCTTATAAACATCAAAGTACAGCAGAATCAGGGATCTTGCCTGTGGCATTCAGAACATACTCTAGAGTACAAGTATAAAATAACCAAAAAATTTTACGAGGCCCGAAAACAAAATAGGCTTATCCAAAGATTATGTCGTCTAACTGATCAACTATCTGAAGGGGGAATAACCAAACTCTATATTCTTATATAAAAAAATATAGATATCATGTAGTGAGTTTGATAACTCAGTGAATAGATAATACCTCTTATGACCTCTTAGGTCAATATATGGATATACTCATATATTAAAATTTATCATATATACAATTACAGTTCAGAAGTACATCCATATGGGACTCGCATTTCAAATATTCTCAATTTAAATCATATTCAGATATCCAAAATCATATGTAATACGATATGATCATTATTCAAATATTGTTATACATCAAAAAATTTCTCATGAAAACATTAAGAGGATCCCATATTAGAACCACCATATCAAAATTCAAGCCCTTTCGTACTTTGGTGGTGCAAGATTTACCTATACTTAGCATTTCAATTAAGGTTTGCCCTACCACCATTCAAGAGGACATGAGAAGGGACTCTAATATGGACAATTTGTTAAACACATAGAAAATGAGGACAAATCACATATCATATAGTCAACTTCTCGCTCAAATAAGAGGTATCCCGCTCTCTTTCACATATCATATCTCGTGTGTTGGCCGTCACACGAGGCTAGCACCACCTCTGCTAGGTAAGGTGTCAAGGTACATTAGGGCTAATATCGCCTTCTGTTAGCAAACAGTGTTTTTAAAAAGATTCTTCCACAAAAATCATATTTGCATATATGACATATCGTTCAAAACAGAGGTTTTAGTATAATACAAAATTTTCAATTTTAGTACAACTTATCTGTTAGAAACTTCTCAATCAGGGTAATCACATATACATGCTCGTTTTCAAGGCAATCTTATAACTTTACATATCAATGCCACATGCATAATATATTTCATTTACCATATAATGGGAAATATAATTTAAAATCACATATTCAATGAATTCAAAAACCCATTTTCAAAACCATCATGTTCTTGAACTATATACCAACTTGTAAACAATTTAGATAATTTAATCTATTTCAGAGACATATAAAAGTATAAATAACTTATAAACATAATCAATTATATATTTAAAGTTCAAGAAGAGCTCCAAGTTATAGAAAGAATTATCTACTCACACAGTAAGGCTCCAAGTTGGACAACCCCAAAATATATATTTTTAATTCAAATTTGATAAAATAGACTTTAAAAACGAGTCCAAAGAGTCTAAAAACTTAAGAAATAACTCCGAAATCATTAAATTTGGCATCAGAGAGCTTGTTCAACACTGGTCAATTGATTAATACTATTCACGGTCAAAAATACTATTTACCGCCGGAATCACTATTCATATCGGTCGGATTTACTATTTATGACCCACAAAAAGTTGTCAAATGGTTAAAAAATTTAATATCTTAAGGTTTATCTATCTCTTAAATTCATCTACCGTGTCAGATTTTCAATTTGAAGTCTCTAAATAAGAATTCAGAGTTTACCTTTTTCTAAAAAATTTTACTTTCGATCTACGACGATTCTGTAGCTGATTTGAAAAATTATTCAGCCAATATTGTAGTACACTTTGTCCTGAATCTAACGGTACCCTTAATTTTGAGATCGGATGTAACAACTCTATTTTTTTACATATATACATATATATAAATTTTTAAAAGTCCTATAAAGTTATTACCTTTATTTAACTCATAATAACATTCAATTAATTTAACCAAGTATAATTAAGGTTTACACATTATTAATTAACAACATCCGTACACAAATCAAATACATATAATATCTACATCTTATTCATCCATAATGACCAATTCTGGGGATATGGGTGTGGTGGTTACACCTTCACCGGGATCTTAGCCAATTCGACCACAAACACCTTATTAATTTCTGAGATCTGCCCAATATAGAGTAACTCGATCCAACGTACACTAAGAGTCAGAGTTAAAGAAAAATCTGCAAAATTAGTTTTCTGAAAATGATATGGAAATATAATGAGAATTAAATCCCAATAGATTCAACAATAAATCACAATTATAATCAATATAAATCATCATGTCATGTTCATCTGTATAATCTACAGCAAATATCTTAGGTAAAATGAATGCATATAAAAATCATACAGTAATGACATGTATAGCATAAATAACTATTTTTCAGATTACCATATGATGGCTATCAACTTATTTTAATATCAAGCTACTCCGGTCAGGGTGAGTACTTTCTGCTCTCTAGTACAGACTTTTCTCGCTCCGTCCGACATGGCACACTTTCTTTTTCTTTTCTCATTAACATAACCATAGCCGTTGGTAGGGCGTCCCCTACTGGTGTACCACACGGATCGCCATGTGACCGTATTTATTTCTTTTCTTTTCTCGTTAATAGCCAAAAATATGATTTCAATAACAAGTATATTCATTATACTCACATGTCATAATTTTTCATCAAAATATAAATTATTACTAAAACAATTATTGGTAATCATGACATGAACATAATCGTTTCAAATATCACTTTATAAAATATTTTCATGTGAAAATTACACAGTTAAGATAGTAAGGAGTTCATACAATGGCAATGACTATGGCATACACTAATAATTTATTATTTTCATTTATAAGATTTTTTAAAAAAATATTATTTTTATCTCTTCATTTTTTTATACTTGACCTCTGGTCACTTTCCTCCTACTTATATCATTTCCAACATATGTTCTCACAAATTTAATAAGACATTCTTATTCAATTTGGTTTCTATTAATATCCTATAGTTAATGAGGTTCATTTAGGGTAGAAAAATATTGAAAATAAATTTTACCAATTTTTAACACGGCCTAAACATATACTATAACACGGCTTAGCCATTTCCTGTAAAATAGCCATGCTTTAGGTTTCAAAATGCCCTTTCCAGCACAGAACACGACCATGCTCTATGCTATGTTATTCCATGATGTAGGTTTTTGTCCTACTTGACCTTCTCTCCCTAATCAGAGCATAACTCCCTCATTTTAACTTCAAATTAGGTATCTTGGTGTCCATTTAAAGATAAAACAATTATTTAAAACTAATATGTTGAAAAGTTTAGTGAAACCTTAAGGAATCTTGGTAATATTACTCCCTCAAGTTAAATGTTATTTCTTCTCAGGTAGGTTCTGACCTTTACTTATTAATCTAACCATATCTCCCTCATATGAACTCCAAATTGAGTGATTCCAATGTTTACATTTTTGTAAGACATATATCTATTTTTTATGTAAACAAATTATTTTATTTCCCTACATAATTTTCTCAGAAATTCAAACACAGAAACTTTCCTAACAGATTCTTTCCTGATTAACTATTATCTGACCACTGCTTACTAATCTGATAATATCTATCTTATATGGACTCCAAATTGAGTTATTCCAGTGGCTAAAATTCCATTAGACATATATCTACATTTTTTATACTAACCATTTCTTTTAATTACTAACTAATGCTTCTCAAATTTTGAAAAATAGAAACTTTCCTGGTTACTCCGAAATCCAGTTTCCTAACCAAACCTTTTCTAAGATTTGAGTTCATCATTTTATTATGTCATCTTCCATTTTCTTCTTAATTTAAATCTAATCATATTTCATCAATTTTTCACCACATTTAAATATACAAAATAGCAGCATAAAAATCTTAAAATTTTATCAACCATAGCTATACCTATGCTGAACTTTCCATACCAACATAAGTATTCAAACATACATCACTTTTAATATCAACATGTAATATGATATAGCAACATCCATGGCCAATAATCTTGGTAACAAATATAGTAAATTTCAACAAAGTTCTAAATCAAAATCCCATGTAAATATTTCTAATTTCAAAGCTCTTAAAAAAAATATTGTTAAATCTACCTAAAAATCTCCCTAACTCACTTAATGAATTCTTTTTCTGGTTTCCTCTTAAAGGAAGTAACAAGATTCCTCCCTTCCCTTAACTTTTCTAACAGCTTAAATAAGAGAAGGAAGGTGAGTTTTTAACCCCAAGAATGAAAAAGAAAGATAGATTCAAGTGGAGATTAAGTTAACTTACCTTGAGTATTTAGTCCTCTAGACTTCTTTTTCCTCTTTCTTCCTCTCTTCTCCTCTCTTTCTCTCATTTCCTTACTCTACCTTTCTTATATTTTTTCTCTCCCTCACTTGGATGAAATTATAATGTTATAAGGGTGGTTTTTACTTAAATAAACTATCATGTGGTTCACCTTTCATAACTATGGGTCTACTTTATCATAATTAGGATGCACTTGGTTGTTTTTTGAGAAAAAAAAACTCATGTTCTTGTCTTCCTCTCCCTTAGTCAAGATATGCATAGCAAAAGGAGATTTTTATTTTAAAAATCATGTTAAAATGTTCTTAAGACAAGGGACAAGGTCCTTTTGATTTAGGGATTCATTTCCTTTTTCTTTTGTCTTAATCAAATATGATAGTTTACCTTTTAGGTAAAAAAATTTCAGCCTTTGAATCTCCCTTGCTTGACTAAAATTATTTATGTAGGATAAAGATGTTTTGTCATAATGCTATGTATTATTACCCACTTGTTGAAATTATGAATATAGAATATAGATGTTTTGTCTTAAAGCCATGTATTATTACCTACTTGTTGAAATTATGAATGTAGAATATAGATATTTTATCTTAATGCCATGTGACCTAATCTTGATTATTTTTACACTACTATTTCCTCACATGATTCTTATTTTTTCTTCTTGGGTTTGGGCTCGTTCTTACCCGTGTCCTTTGCTTTGGCTAAAATTCTATTTTTCATGAATGGTTTGGTCCTATTTTCATGATTTTTAGACTATAGGTCAAACTTCTATATCTTAGTCTAAGTCTATGTTTTATTTATTGCTTGGGCTATCCTATTGACTTGCTAGAAATTTATGTAAAGTGAAAAAACTCTATATGAACTGTCCATAGATGAAAGGTCAATTTATGTGTGGAAATATTAAACTTAGTAACTCTAACTCTTGAATTAGGAAAAATTACCCTAATCTAATATTCTTAAAATTTTAAAACATTTACTTACTTCACAAAAATTTATCTTCCTTACCCAAGAATTTCACCTCTCTTTAGTATGTTATTTCTAATTTTTTTTATTACATTTTTTCTCTTTACCTATTCTCTTAATGTTAGAAATATTTTCTATGCATACACATAATGTGAAGAATTTCTAAGAATTATATTTCTTAAATATCTAAAAATTGTCTAATAAATTTTATTTCCTTAATTAATTATTTATGTACCTTTATTAATAAATGAAACAAAATTAGGGATGTTACATTTCTTTCCCCCTAAAAGAAATTTTGTCCTCAAAATTTCAGAAATTACCTATTAAGAACAATTGCGGATATTTCTTTCACATGACTTCTTCCAACTCCCAAGTTGCTTCTTCCAGAGTCAAACATTCCTATAACACCTTAACCAAGGGAATGGTTTTATTCTTCAATTGCTTCACGTCAATGTCTAATATGGATTCCGGTACTAGCTGGTATGTCATGTTATCCTTTATTTGAATTGGTTCATTCTATATTACATGTGATGAATCTGAAAGATATTTCTAGAGCTGTGATACATGGAAAACATTATACAGGTTGGAAAAATTAGGTGGAAGGGAAACTTGATATGTTGACGTCCCCATTTTCTTCAAAATTTGGTAGGGTCTTAAAAATTGCAGACTTAACGTTCTGGTTTTGAGATACCTACCAACTTCAGTAGTCGGAAAAAGTTTCAGAAATACATGGTCTCCTTCCTCAAACTCCAGAGGTCTATGTCTCTTATCATAGTAACTCTTTTGCCGACTCTGAGCTGTAAGTATTTTGCCTCTTATCATCTTAATTTGTTTAGTGGTTTGTTGAATTTGTTCAGGACTCAGCAAGTTCTTTTTTCTTACCTCAAACCAACATAGTAGAGATCGGCACATCCTACCGTATAAAGCTTCGTAAAGGGTCATCTTAATACTGAAGTGATAACTATTATTATAAGCAAACTCCACTAAAGGTAGGTACTTATCCCATCCTTTACCTTGCTCTATCACATAGGTCCTTAACATATCTTATAGGGTTTGAATGGTCCGTTCTGTCTGTCCGTCAGTTTGAGGATGGTAGGCAGTACTGAACCGCAATTGGGCTCCAAAAGTTTCCTGCAACACCTTCCAAAACCTCGAGATAAACCTTGGATCTCTATCAAAAATGAGATTTAAGGGAATTCTATGTAATCTAACTATTTCCTAGACGTACAACTGGGCTAATTTTTCTAGTGAAAAGTTAATATTTAGGGGTAAAAAGTGAGCAGATTTAATTAATCTGTCAACTATTATCCAGATAGAGTTATGTCCAACTAAAGTCTTAGGTAAGCCCACCACAAAGTCTATCGAAATACTGTCCTATTTCTATTTAGGGATCTCAAGAGGTTGAAGGAATCCCGCTGGCTTTTGATGCTCTACCTTCACCTTCTGACAAGTTAAACATTTTTCCACAAACTCAGCAATGTCATTTTTCATCCCTATCCACCAATATATCCTTTTTAAATCCTAGTACATTTTAGTGGATTCAGAATGGACTGTGTATTTACTTTGATGCGCTTCCTACAAGATCTTATTCCTCAACTCTAGTTCTTGAGGAACACAGACCCTTCCTTGATACATGATTACTCCATTTTCCAAGACAGAAAAATAATCTTGATCATTATAATCCTATAAGTATTAGTCGTGAACTTGAGCCTCTTTAATCTGGGCTCTAAGGTCACACTCTATACTCAACTCATTGATGATTAGTTTCTTTGAGATAAAAGTAGTGTCCAGTTTCAAAGTTCGAAACTCTTCTAGCATCTGCATCTCATACACCATCATTCGACCTATGTGTAGAGATTTTTAACTTAAAACATCAGCTACAATATTCGCCTTTCCTGGATGATACTTTATCTCAAACTTGTAGTCATTGACGAATTTTACCCATATTCGTTGTCTCATATTTAACTCCTTTTGATCAAAAAGGTATTTAAGACTATTATGATCACAGTATACTTCAAATGTCGCTCCGTATAAATAATGTCACCAAAATTTTAAGGCAAACACCATCACCACCAATTCAAGATCATAGGTTGGATAGTTTCCTTCATGGGGTCTCAATTGCCTAGAAGCGTAAGCAACTACTCTCTTATCTTGCATCAGCACACACCCTAACATTTTCTTTGAAGCGTCACTATACACTTCAAAATGTCTTATAGGGTCTGGAATAATTAAAATAAGAGGAGTGGTCAATCTTGTCTTAAGCTCCTGGAAACTAGTTTCACATTGATCAGTCCATTTGAAAAGACTTCCCTTCTGGTCAATTGAATCAATGGTAAGGCTATACAAGATAAGTTTTGTATAAACCTCCTATAGTATCCTGCTAAACCCAAAAAACTTCTAACTTCTGTAACCATCTTTGGTCTTTTCCACTGAATCACTACTTCCATCTTACTAAGGTCTATGGCTACCCTTTTATTAGAGATGACATGTCCAAAAAACTTTACCTCTGTCAACCAAAATCCACACTTCTCCAATTTAGCATACACATTTTTCTCTTTTATCACTTGTAGCACGATTCGAAGATGTTGTTCATGTTCTTTCTCACTCTTAGAGTATATCAAGATGTCATCAATGAACCACAAATTGATCTAGGTAAGGTCGAAAAATGATATTCATGTAGTCCATAAAAATTACAAGTGCATTTGTCAACCCAAAAGGCATTACGATAAACTCATAGTGCACATACCTAGTCCTAAAAGTTGTTTTTGGTACGTCCTCCTCTTTAATCCTGATCTCAAGTCAATTTTAGAAAAAACAGAGGCTCTTTTTAGTTGATCTATTAAATCATCTATCCTAGGGAGAGAATACTTATTTTTGATAGTCGCCTTATTTAGCTGTCTGTAATCTGTATATAGTTTCAAGCTCCCGTCTTTCTTCTTAACAAACAACACAGGAGCTCTCCAAGGTGATACACTTGGTCTAATGAATTGCTTGTCTAACAGTTCATTCAACTGTTTATTGAGTTCCTGTAGTTCCTTCGAGGTCATTCTATAAGGTGCAATAGAGATAAGCTCTGTCCCGGGTAGGAGATCAATAGAGAACTCTATCTCTCTCTTGGGAGGTAAACCTAGAATATCTAATGAAAATACTTTAGGAAACTCGTTGGCTATTAGGATTTCATCAAGCTTCAATTTAACTTCTAGGTTTAATAAATACAAGAGAATGTATCCAAGTATTCTATTCTTCAACTCCTTATTGACTTGATTGGCATTAAGCATCAATAACTGCATCTCCTCTTTTGAAGTATGAAGTAGAAATTCAACGGTCTTGTTGCAACAATTCAGCAAGACCCGATTTCTAGAAATTCAGTCTAACCTTAGAATAACATCAATATCTTTTAAAGGTAGACATAAGAGGTCTACAGAAAAAAATTTCTCCTGAATAGTGACTTAATAGTTTTTACATACAGAGAAAGTTAAAACCATTTTCTTCGTGGGAGTTACTACGGATAGTTAGTAGGGGGTTCCAAAAATAAGATACTGAAACTCCCTAATACATTCTTTCGATATAAATGAATGACTAGCACCAGAGTCAAATAACACCATAAGAACAAATTCATAGATATAGCATGTACCTCAAATCATTTTGAGGGATTGAGCTGCCTCTTGGCCGCTTAGGGTGAAAACCCTTCTTTTCACCTGAGGTCTCTATTCCGGTTGCTTCCCTAAATTTTGTGGACAGTTCTTTGCAAAATGACTCTTCTGTCTGTAATTGAAACACACATCTAATCCCATGTAGCATGGCTGGTTACCATGCATACGTTCACACTTAGTACACTTGACTGTGAAAAATTTCTATTGGAAGGGTTGGGGACTTGCAGTTATTGGCATCTTGCCAATACCCTGTCCTTTTCCTCTAACATTTATGCCAGAGTTTTGTGGCTCGTTCCTCCTTTTCCAGAAGTTCCATCTTTGTTTCTCATCTGTCACTACCCTCAAGCTCTTCTCCAAGAGTCTGTATGTATTTATCAAAGGTACAAACTCCCTAATCTTCATAGCTATAACAACATTCCTTATCTCTGGATTCAATCCCACTTCGAACTTAACAGTCTTTCATGCTTCATCAGGGTTAAATCCAAGTAAGAGGAGAACTTAGACAACTCCTCAAACCTCACGATGTACTGGTCTACGGTCATGCTACCCTGCTTAAGTTGGAGAAATTCAATCTCCTTTTCTATCCGCACAATACTTGGGATATACTTTCTAAAAAGGTGTATTTGAACACCTACCAGGTGATCTGTCTTCCCTAGTGAGCTAAAAGTTCTCTAATTCTACGCTACTAGTATTCTACTTCATCTTTCAGCATATATGCAGCGAAGATTACTTGCTACTCCTCATTATAGCCTATCACTATAAAGATTTTCTCCAGCTCCCTTATCCACCTTTCAAGTACAGTCGGGTCAAAACCGCCTTGAAAACAAGGTGTTCTAATCATTAGGAACTTGGATATGCCGTTATCATTTTCTGTCATCTGATTATTAGCATAATTCTCACCATTCTAGTTATTAGCATTTTGAAAGTATTGTAGAATTTGGTTGGTGGTCGTGACTTGGTCTCAAATTGCCATGGCTAGGTTGTGCAAAGTTTTATTCGCATTGTTTGTCAGATTTCTCCTCGGTGGTGCCATTTCCTACTGTGACAAAAATAAAGTTATGCTGCTATTGAGGTGATCAAGCCCAATAGTTAGTTTCAAAAATATTTAACAGCAGTCATAACACCACCTCGGCATATAGATAGGAAACACTAATAATTTCTTACCTATATGAAATCATTGATCCCTTACACAGCACAACCATAACATACTTAAGACATTATAAGATCGACTCAGATAACCACCCACCCATTGGCCATCTAGGATCAACCTGCTCTGATATCAATTATGTAACAACTCCATTTTTTTTACATATATACATATATATAAATTTTTAAAAGTCCCATGAAGTCATCACCTTTATTTAACTTAACATTCAATTAATTTAACCAAGCATAATTAAGATTTACACATCATTAATTAACAACATCCGTACACAAATCAAACACATATATGTCTACCTCTTATTCATCCAAATCGACCAATTCCAGGGATACGAGTGTGGGTGGTTGCACCTTCACCGGGATCTTAGTCAACTTGACCACAAACACCTTATTAATTTCTGGGATTTGCCCAACATAGAGTAACTCGATCCAACGTACATTAAGAGCCAGAGTCAAAGAAAAATCTACAAAATTAGTTTTCTGAACATGATATGGAAATATAGTGAGAATTAAATCTCAGTAGGTTCAACAATAAATCACAATTATCATCAATACAGATTATCATGTCATGTTCATCTGTATAAGCTACAACAAAATCTTAGGTCACATAAATACACTTTATCTATGCAGATGAAAATCATACAATAATACATGTATGAAATGAAAAATTATTTTTAGATTACCATATAATGGCTATCAACTTATTTTCATATCAAACTACTCTGGTCAAAGTGAGTACTTTTTACTCTGTAGTACGAGATTTTCTCACTCCGTCCAACATGTCACACTTTCACTTTCTTTTCTCATTAATATAACCATAGCCGTTGGTAGGGCATCCCCTACTGGTGCACCACACGGACCACCATGTGACTGTGGTTATTTCTTTTTTTTTTTGCATTAATATCCAAAAATATGATTTCAATAACAAGTATGTTCATTATACTCACATGCCATAATTTTTTATCAAAATATAAATCATTATCAAAAAAATCATTGGTAATCATGACATGAACATAATCGTTTCAAATATCACTTTATAAAATATTTTCATGTCAAAATTATACACTTAAGATGGTAAGGAGTTCATGCAATAGCAATGGCTATGACATATACTAGTCGTTTATTATTTTCATTTATAAATTTTTTTTTAAAATATTATTTTTATCTCTTCATTTTCTTTATGCTTAACCTCTAGTCACTTTCCTCCTATTTATATCATTTTCAACACATGTTCTCATAAATTTAATATGGTATTCTTTTTCAATTTGATTTTCATTAATATCCTATAGTTAATAAGGTTCATTTAAAGTAGAAAAATGTTGAAAATAAGATTTACCAGTTTCCAACACGACCTAAACGTATCCTATAACACGGCTTGACCATTTCCTATAAAACATACTTTAGGTTTCAAAATACCCTTTCCAGCACAGAACACGGCCATGCTCTATGTTGTATTATTCCCTGATATAAGTTTTCATCCTGTCTGACCTTCTCTCACTAATCAGTATATAACTCCCTCATTTTTACTTCAAATTAGGTGATCTTGGTATCTATTTAAAGATAAAACTATTATGTTGAACATTTTAGTGAAATCTTTAGGAATCTTGGTGATAATACTCCATTAAGTTAAACATTATATCTTCTCGGGTAGGTTATGACCTTTATTTACTAATCTGACCATATATCCCTCATACGAACTCCAAATTGAGTGATTCCAGTGTTTACATTTCCATGAGACATATATCTATATTTTTTATGTTAACAAATTATTTTATTTCCCTACATAATTTTTTCAGAAATTCAAACACAGAAACTTTCCTAATAGATTCTTCTCTGGTTAACTATTATCTGACCACTACTTACTAATTTGATCATATCTACCTCATATGGACTCCAAATTGAGTGATTCCAGTGGTTAAAAATCTGTCAGACATATATCTATATTTTTATATTATCCATTTTTTTTAATTACTAACCAATTCTTTCCAAAATTTAAAAAATAAAAAATTTCCTAGTTATTCCGAAATCTAGTTTCCTAACTAAACTTTTTTTAAGGTTTTAGTTCATCATTTTATTATATCCTCTTCCATTTTCTTCTTAATTTACATCTAATCATATTTTATCAATTTTTTACCACATTAAATATACAAAATAGCAACATAAAAATTTTAAAATTTTGTCAGCCATAGCCATACATATGCAGAACTTTCTACACCAACCTAAGTATTCAAACATACATCACTTGCAAGATCAACATGTAACATGATATAGCAACATCTATGGCCAATGATCCTAGTAACAAATATAGTAAATTTTATCAAAGTTCTAGGATCAAAATCACATATAAATGTTTTTAATTTCAAAGTTTTTCAAAAAAAAAATATTGTTAAACCTACCTAAAGATCTTCCTAACTCACTTAGTGAATTCTTTTTTTTTTCCTCTTGAAGGAAGTAGCAAGATTTCTTCATTCACTTAACTTTTCTAGCAGTTTAAATAAGAGAAGGAGGGTGGGTTTTTGAACCCTAAAAATGAATAAGAAAGATAGATTCAAGTAGAGATTAAATTAACTTACCTTGAGTACTTAATCCTCTAGACTTCTTCTTCCTCTCTTCTCCTCTTTTTCTCTCCTTTCCTCACTCTACCTTACTTATGTTTTTCCTCTCCCTCACTTGGACGAAATTATAATGTTATAAGAGTGAGTTTTGCTTAAATAAACTATCATGTGGTTCACCTTTCATAACCATGGGTTTATTTTATCATAATTAGGATGCACTTGGTTGTTTTTTAGGAAAAACAACTCATGTTCTTGTCTTCCTCTCCCTTAGTCAAGATATGCAAAGTAAAAGGAAATTTTTATTTTGAAAATTATGTTAAAATGTTCTTAAGACAAGGGACAAGGTCCATTTGATTTAGGGATTTATTTCCTTTTTCTTTTATCTTAATTAAGTATGATAGATTTTCCTTTTAGTTGGAAAATTTTCAACCCTTGAATCTCCCTTACTTGACTAAAATTATTTATGTAGGATAAAGATGTTTTGTCATAATGCTATGTATTATTACCCACTTATTGAAATTATGAATATAGGATATAGATGTTTTATCCTAAAACTATGTATTATTACCTACTTGTTAAAATTATGAATGTAGGATATAGATGTTTTTTCTCAATGTCATGTGACCTAATCTTGATTATTATTACACTACTATTTCCTCACATGATTCTTATTTTTTCTTCTAGGGTTTGGGCTCATTCTTACCCATGTCTTTTGTTTTGGCTGAAATTCTACTTTTCATGAAGGGCTTGATCACATTTTTATGATTTTTAGGCTATCGATCAAACTTCTATATCATAGTCCAAGTCTATATTTTATTTCTTGCTTAAGCTATCCTATTGACTTGCTAAAAATTCATGTGAAGTGGAAAAACTCTATATGAAGTTTCCATAAATGAAAACCCAATTTATGGGTGGAGATGTTAAACTTAGTAACTCTAACTCTTGAATTAGGAAAAATTATCCTAATTCAATCTTCTTGAAATTTTAAAACTTTTATTTACTTCACAAAAATTTATTTTCCTTACTAAAAAATTTTACCTTTTTTTTAGTATGTTATTTCTAATTTTTTCTATTAGGTTTTCTCTCTTTACCTATTTCTTTAATGTTAGAAACATTTTCTATGCATACACATAAGGTGAAAAATTTCTAAAGATTATATTTCTTAAATATCTAAAAATTGTTTAATAAATTTTATTTTCTTAATTAATTATTTATGTACCTTTATTAATAATTGAAACGAAATTATGGATGTAACATCGAATGCTTGAAAGTACTATAGATTTAGAGAAAAAAATGATGAGAGAGAAAATACTATTCATCCAGTTTACGAAAATTTCGTAGATTTCTTGTATCTTTCCTCCTTTTCTTTTTATTATTATTTTATTATTGAATAGTTGAAATTTATTATTTTTATTTTTATATACATAATAATATTATTTTTCATCTTAAATTATCTCAAAAATTTTTAAAAATTTATATTCTTGCAAAACTTTAGTTGAACTCTTAAATCATGATTTTTCTTAATAAAATTTTTAATAAAACAAATCATAATATAAAATAACTTCATGCATGTTTAAAGAAAGAAATTTATAAAAAATAAAATAAAAATTTATTTAAAGCCAAATATAATTATTTTAAGTAAAACAAAACTATTTTAATTAAAAGCGTATTTACTTTTAGAAAAATATAATCATTTAAAATAAAATTATATTTGTTTATAGTAAAATATTATTATTAAAAAAATTATGATTTATTACAGATTTAAGAAAATTAGAGTTACTAAGCATACTCCGTACTATGTTCAAAAATATTTGATTTTTTTTTGTAACACTATTCCAATTTAGAGAACTAAACATAGTATATTAAGTGATAATTTCAAACTCTTGAAGAAATTTAACAAAGGGACAAAGTGTTTTTCTATTATTCGTGTATCTACCATAATATTTTTCAAATTTTGTCTCTTTTATTTAAAATGGTGTAGGATTTATAAATTTTTAAAAGAAACAGATTTAAAGATTAAAATTATTCATTTATATGTTTTATCATAAAAAATGTGAATAATCATCACTTAACCACTAAATAATGGTCATTGAGGGCCATTAAATTTGAAAATTTTAAAACTTTTGAAAAAAAAAATATTTGAACCATTTTAATGTGAGTTAAACATTCTAATAAATTAAAAACCATTTACATTTTTATATTATTTGGGTTGGATTGACCAGTTTAAGGTTGATTTTAGTTTTATTTAGGCAGATATGATTGTCTTGGGGGCTGGGGCAGATTCGGTGTTCTTGTCAAATCCAAGGTTCTGTTTTTCTCTTTGAAGCTCTCAAAGCTTGCTTATGTTTGGGTTTGTTTCTTAAACTTCTTAAACTTAATTGGAAGATTGAGAGTGCGGAGATCCCATACTTTCAGGGGTTTATTTTTATTTTCCTCCCAAATTTGGGGAAGTACACAAAATAAGGTTACCTTTCATCTCTCATTTTTTAATTTTAAAAATAAAAAATAATTATGAAAACGTATTTATTTATTATTATTATTTTTTAAAAATATTTTTGAATTTTTAAAAACATCAAAATAATATTTTGAAAATTTTTAATATTATAATGCACTGTAACAATGTTATTTTTATAATTATTTTTAATTCAAATATTATTTTATTATTTATATAATTAAAAAATAGTAAAAATAAAAATAAAATTATATAATTAAAATATATTAAATATAAGAAATGAAACAAAACAAAAAAAGATTTTTACGTACTAAACACCCTAAACATTGAAGAGTAGGACTAAGCTGACAAGGATACAACAAATCCTGCGTGGATTGATGATTTTTCTTCTAATGCATTATCACCTTCTTTTTCTTTGGGACGTGATATTCTTTACACTTTGATCATGGACTGGATTTGGATTTATTCGAATCAAACTTTAAAAAAAAAAAAAAAAAAGCTCAACGACAGTTACGTTTTTAATATTTAGATTCTAGCTAAGCCCAATCTATATCTCAATAAAATATTATTTATTTAAATTAATTTTATAAAATTTGAATTTTTTAGAAAATATTTTTATAGAATAATGGATGCTTTTAAACATATATTTTTATAAAATTAATTTAATATAATATTTTTGTATAAACAATATAAAGTTGTGGGCCAACGTTTGATTTTTTTTTCAATTTAAATAAAATTCAAGTTTAAATCAAATAAAAAATAAATTCGGACTAAAAGACTTAAATTTAATTTGAGCTACAAATGTTGAGTTCTTTTTTATTGTTATTGGAGTCATGCTTAATCAAGAGAAATAGATTATTCATTTATAATTAGTTGAATTATGTCTTTAATTTTAATTTAAAGTGTATTTAGTAAGTTAAATAAATTAATTTTATTTAATTAATTTATAAATTTATTTAATTAAATTAAAAATATTTAATAAATAAATTTATTTAAATAATTTAAATTAATTAAAAATTTATAAATTATATAATACTTTAAATTTGTAAATAATATTTAAAATTTAAATTAATTTATAAATTATTTTAATTAACAGATATTTTACGAGGTATTTATAATAAAATATAAAAAAATTTCAAAATAGTTAGAGCATCAATTTGGCCCTCAAAAATTTGTGTCAATTTATTATTTTAAAGATTAATTTCATATTTTTCTGTTTAAATATAAATCCTTAACATTTTAACTTCTTAATTATTATAAAATATGAATTATATTCTTTTATAATATATTTTAAATCATTATACCAAACATAAAATTTTAAATATAAAAAAAATCTCATATATTGATATTATATATCACGATATTTAAAATATCAAATTGTTCAAAATATATATATATATATATATATATATATATATATATATATATATATATATATATATATATATATATCAAAATATCTAAAATATCAAAATATCTAAAATATCAAAATGCCTTAAATAATAATATACCAAACCGCTCTGAAATATCTCCTATTTTTCATAGACGTAGACCTTATTCAAATACCATCAACATGCTATTTTTCCAAGTAATTCTGGCACTCTTCTCTTCACCAGTTTCTTCAACCCTTGTTTGAACACATTTTTCTGATATTTCACTTAACTAACCTGAGGCTTAGTTTGAGCATCCACTAGCAATTTCATGGATATGGGTCTCCCAAAAAAGAAAAAGAAAAAAGAATATAAATCTAATTAATTAGCAGATGTTTCAAATATACAGTTCTAGATGGTTGAATAGCATTGATTAAGAGAATCAACAATTAAACATAGGAAATTCAACACATAATTAGATATAAAAAAAAGAAAAAAATTTATAAAACTTCATTCCTAAACCAACAAAGAGAATAATATAATTTGATAACTTGTTCTAATTCTATCTTACTCAACTCCGTCACAATAAATAGAGATACTGATACGGATACCGACATAGTCATAGCTGCGACGGATTTGGAATTTCCTTCCTCAAATTCCAGATATCGTCGTCCCAAACAACATCACTGTACAAGTTATTAAAAGATTCGCCCATGAAATCCATATCCCAAATAGGCAACCAAATGGAGCCCCATGACATTTGCTCATCCCAGATGGGCCAAAAACCCTCCCAATTAGTCCAACCCATCACGTTATTTCCTGGTCCACCCACTAACCCGAAATCTCTGTTTTCTTTCCTCTCCTCCTCCTTCACCCTGTCAACCTCTCTCTTGGCTTTCTTCTTCCCCATTGTAGCCATTGCTGCCGAACCATCCCCACCCGTACCCTCTAATTTTGGAGGATTCATGGAGTTAACCCCATTCACAATCACACCTCTTTGCCTCTTCATCTTGATGCCGCTACCTGTTAGAGAGAAGGGATGGAGAAGAAAGAAGGGTTTTTTAGGAGGAAGATGGAATTGGTGGGAGAAGCATATTTATAGAGAGAAAAAGAGGAGGGTTACCTACCAATAGCGAAAGGGAAGCTCAGATTTTTTTCCTGAGATGCTTGCCGTCGTCTCTTCACTAATTTATAGAGTTGCGTAAGATACGAATAAATAAATACTTTACCGATTTATCCTCACCTATTAATTTTTTTTATATATATAATTTTATCTTATAAAGTAAGATAGTGCCAAAAAACCCCACTCTTGGGACAACGTAGAGGGCAAGTATCCTAAATTCAAGTCAAACACTTTATCTGGGCCAGTTTTTAATTTTTATTTTTTACAGGCAGAGCTGGTTCCATGTGTGTTTTCGGTGATAAGGAGGTGGGGTTAATAATTTGTTAGATTCACATTCTTTTAGCTTTTTGTGAAATTGAATTTGCAACTTGCAAGAAATTTTTTTTATTCGTAAAATTCCGAGACATCTGTAAAGAGCTTCTTCTTTTTTTTCCTTGGAAAAAGTTCTACGAAAGAAGGAGGTTGAAGAATAATAGACAATCGAGGTTCAATTTATTGTCCAAAAATTATTTTTTAAAAAAAAATTATGATTAGGGGTGTTTTCAATTTTAGTCATGACTAAATCTTTTTTAAACAATTTTTTTGCTCAAAAAAAAAATTCTTCTGAGAATTTTTAAGAAATATTTTTTTTTAATTTCATATTTTTTTAATTAAAAATGTAAGTTTTCAGCCTATAAAACTAGCTCAGCCCAGCTTTATTTTCGCTAATTAAACTACAAGTTTCATGATATATATTACTTTTTAAAAGTTGGATTTTAAAGGCATTGGGGATGTTGGGCGGCGTAACTTTATTTTTTGCCTAAAAGTTTGTAGCGAAGTTATAGACGCTTAGAATGGATTGGAGTGCAGAAGGGAGGATTTTTTTACAATGGAGAAAATTCAAATATAATTTTAAGGTCTTTTTTTTATTATCAAATTTCTTAATAAAATTACGGTACCTGAAATTTTTTTAAAAAAAGTAATATTGTTCTAAATCATAAAAGATATTGAATTAAAAAAATCATAAAAGATATCTATCAGTTATTACTCTATTAGAAAATTTGACAATAAAATATCTATCACCTAAATGTTTAGATTTAACTGTCGTTTTTTTTAATAAATAAATAAATTCATTAAATTTATTATTTATTTCAATATTAATTTATAAGGTTTTATATTAATAAAAAATTTAATATGTGATGTACTAGTTTTTAGATTAATTTTATTGAAAATAATTAAAATTCCATTTTCATAAAAAAATTTCTTCCAAATATTATAAAAATTATTTATGTTTTTAATTTAAATTTATTCATTACATAAATAATAATTTTATGAACGTAATGGGGTCGTTGCCCTAAAAAAAAATCCCGTGACAGATGGTGGGTGAAGGGGGGTGCATGAGGAGCACAAGTGGGGATTCGCCAATGCGGTTGGGTTAGTTGAGTTGAATTGAATTGAATATAATAAAATAAATTGCCAGCTTGAATGCCGTCAACTTGGAAGCCCAAATAGCATCCCCAGTCCCTCCTTTACTCTGTCGGCATGAGGCTCCAAGTTAGTGTTTGGATTTGACACTTGACAATTCTCTCCCCCCTACTTGTTGTTCACGTTTTCGCAAGTTGTTCAGCAGGCCTGGGTTGTTAAAAATTAGGTTTAATTGATTTTTTAAAATTTTAATAAACCAATCAAAATAATAATTTTTTTGAATTTATCATTCATTTTAATTTTAATTTACCATTATTAATATATATTTTTAAATAATTAAACGCAATAAATATCATTTAATTATGCACAAAAATATATTAATAATGAGTGAATAAATTTTAAGATATAAATTTTTTTTTAAAAAATATTGTTTATGTACAAAGAGGAATAACAGACAAATTTTTTTAAAGTACAATAAAATTTATTTGTTTTGATAAAATAATAAAAAATAGTAAAAGATGTTATATAGAGTGAAGGACCACCATTTAAATGTTATAATAAATTATTAAATAGGACTTGGATTCTTTGCTGTAGAAAGGGATACAGCATCGCGTGCTGTGTCTCTCTTCACTGTCTGATCAGACAATTGATTGGTGTATTAGTTGTTTGATTGAACAAAATAATCAGGCGACTAGTTGGTATATCAATCGCTTGATCAGACAGTAGAGGGAGTCTCCCTCCACAGTGCCTCCCTCCACAGTAGATGATCCAAACGCCTATTAAACATCATTTCAGATTCCACGTTATATTACAAACTATTTAACATTGATATCTTTAAAAATCAACGAAAATTCGTCATGAAAGGAATATCGAAGTAGAAGAATGATTCTATTTGACGGTTTAAAAACGATCATTGTGTGAGAAAATAGGTCAGCAATATGGCGGACTTTTAGTGCTCCCACGTTGCTAGGGCAATCAAAAATTCAAAATGGGCCGACTGCAAAAAAAAATATTCATGATCTGGTCAAAAGGAGTCTATTTATTGGGGTCTTGGAAAAAAAAACCCTTGTGCCGTGAGAGAGTTTCAGATTAACGCCGCCAGTTTTTAGCTAGGGGGCTGTTGTTAGTCAAGGTCTTCTCCATCATCTCTTTTATATTCTTCTTAATTTAAATTTTTTTTTGTGTAGCTTTTTTTATATAATTTTTCATTATTTCTATTAAGAAAGATTTATCTTCTTTATTATACTCCTCTACATTTAAATTTATAATTTTTTATTGACATCTAAATAAAATAAGTTTAAATTTATAATTCTGTACTCATATATTGAATAAAATAAAATTAAAAAATTAATTTTTTAAAAAAAATTGTAAGATGTATTTTTTTTATGTGTGTTTCTTTATTTATTTTTTGTTATATTAAATGTATATTTAATATATTAAATTATAATATTTTGTAAATTAATATTTATAAAATATATTGTCTGTGTTTTCTCTAATTCTAATATCCAATTATTTGTATATTTAAAAGTTACAGGATTAAATTTTTCTTATTTATTTCACTTGCTATTATCACCTTGATGCCTAATATAATTCTTTCCAATGGATGGTAGTTCTTATTTGTCCAAAAAGAATCTATTTATGTAATGAGATACGAACCGATCCTTAAAAAATTTTAATTAAATAATATTATATTAATATAATAGCAAAGTTATGGTAAAACAATAAAAAAAAATGTAAATATATATAATGCTTATTAGAAAGATTAATAATACTATCTTATTTAAATTTTAAACTCTAATGCAATTACTCAAAAAATAAATAAAAGTAACATAAATTATCTATTTCCATATATAGGCTAAGAATTTTTTTTTTATTTGTATTGTGGTTGAAAATTTATATAGAAAATATCAAAATAAAATTTTATTTGTAAATAATAAAAAATTACATTAGCCAATATAACCCAACTCACTTTAGCCCAAGGATTGAAAGTTCTTTAGCCCATGGGTGTACTTAGAAGAAGTGATTAGGTGGGCTCAAGCCTAGATGCACTTTTTTAAGTTTAGTTCACATCCACTGATCCAATGACCTATACAAGAATAATGCTTTTAAGATAATTGTTAAAATTACAATTTCTACTAGAATTATTAATGTCTTTCTAATTTGTGTATGACTATATTTTTTTGGGTAAGGAGTTTATCAAAATTTAATAAAAATGAAAGGTATTCATATTTTAATAAACATGTGACATAGAGACTAAAAAAATTATTATTTTTAAGTCACATGCTACTTCATTATTAATATAAAGCTACCGTTTTTATTAGGATTTTTACATTACTTAATCAATTGATTCAATGTATTGAAGTCGTCAAAAAAATTAAAGATTTAAATTCAAATTTCACTTCAAAGTAAATTAAAGAAAAAAAAAAGACAAGAGCTCTTGTAAATCACTATAATAAAATAGAAAGACATATCTCACTTTGGAAGTGGGGGAATCATGCCATACAATTCACTGCTTTTCACCATTCCGCAACCACAATAATTCAATTAGTTATGTATTTTTTTTATAGACATTATTACTATAATATTGCATTTGCTTCTATATTAAAAACATAGTGATTGCTCTTCTCCATTATAAACACATAAAATTTTAAAATAATCATTTTCACATTTGAAAAAAAGGTTTCAATTAATTTTTTTTTTAGTAAATTACATTTCTTGAGGTTTTTGAAAACTATATTCAAATTCTCTATAATTTTAAATTATATGAAAATCTTCTCTTCATTCAAAAAATTATTAATAAATATTATATTTTATAATTTTTTTAAAAAATTATAAATAATTTAATTCAATACAATACAAATTATGAAAAATTTAAATTGCTGCTTATGAAAATTTAAAAAAGGGAGGTTAGTATAAATTTTTTAAAAACTTGAGAGAATTTGAGTATAAATTTATAATTTTTAACAAATATTTTTGTCTCAATTTAAAATTAAAAGAAGTTAGTATAATTTTTACAAATTGAATGTAATTTATTCTATGTTTTTGGTTTATTTATTTATTTAGTTCTTGGAACATTTTGAAAGTAGGGCCAACCCTTCCCCTGTAAGCCCAATATCAAAGAAGACGAAGGGAGGCTTTGAAATGATCCAACACTTTACAAGATCTCAAAATGAAGTTGATATTCAGCCCAAAAGAGGATATTTTTAGTAAGGGTGCTGTGGGCCCAATTGAATAATTGCATCTGCAAGTGTTTGTTCCCACCTCTAAGCTGGTTATAGTATCTTGGGCTTGTCATTGGCCTGGTAGTGCAATGGCCCACCCACTCATTCCCTAACTAATATATATTAGTATAACTATCAAATGATATTTGAATCAGTTTGTACTTACCTCAACTAATTTAATCCGGTCAAAGATAGAAAATTGATGTTAAAAACCAAGAGATTCACAAGAAATCTTCTTATTGCCTAACCCCAAGAAATTAACAAAGCTAGAATTTGAACATACCACCATGTATCTAATTTTACTTGTTCTATCTCACCACTAGTCCAACTTATTGTGGTTTAAGTTTTAGCTAATTATTGGACTTGTTTGGGAGCTTTGGAGAGGATGGGTTGGGGTGGGGTAGAATTACCATCCCTTTTTGCCAACCCTTGCTTGGTAGCATCATGAAAAAGGGATGGTAAACCTTACGTACACTATTGTTTGGAAGATACCATTTCATTAATAGAGTAGGGTAGCTTGAATGATAAAAGAACGTAAAAATTAGAGGAATGAAAAAGTAAATTAAAAAAAGGAGATATCTTAACTCCTTGCAAACCCTCTCCTTTGTCTCTTATCTAGTATTTGGTTTGAGAAATTTAAAGAGAAGGGGAGGGAAAATAGAGAGATAAAATCTCTCCCCTCCTATTTTTTTTTCCTCCAAAAATAGAGAGATTTGAAGGGGAGAGAAAATATAGAATGAAAAAAAAAATCTTTACTAAAATAATTTTATTTTATTTTACTGCATATTTATTTAAAATTAAAAAAATATAATAGTCATTTTATTTTATTTCTCTCTCTTTTCTTTCTAAATCAAATAAAGAAAAATTTATTTTTTTCTCTTCCTCTTAAATTAAACTAAACAAAAAAAATTTATTTTCTTTCCTCTCTCCTCCGTTGAATCAAACAAACTCTTAAAAAAATTTGGAAGAACTTGAAACTTGAGATGTGGAATTGATTGAAAGCCAATCTTAACCCACCCCACTCCATTACTTTTTAATATCAAAACAATGATGGATATTAAACCAAACCCTATCCCTAATTTATCCTCTGAGTCAAGTTCTAACTATAAAATAAAGAACTATATAACTCTTTTTTATATAATATTAATAACGAGAAGTGTAAAAGTAATGTGAATTTAGTGGTGTGAACTAATATAAGTGGCATACTTATATATCATTATTATTTTGATTATTGAATTATTAAAAATTATTATATTATCCAAATATAGGGTTGATTCCTTTGAGAAGCAGAGTAAAATACTAAATGCATCCAATGTAAGAATTTAATTTGGAGCAAAACCTGATAGCACCGCTCATCGTAATACAAAAATAAAAATTATGGTATAAATCATGTATGCTAATCTTCAAATAAACTAATTATAGATAAGCCCAAAGTTTGATTAATCAATAATATTTTATATTTTGAAAATAATTTTATACATTAATCTTACCATATACTAATAATTATAAATGATTTTGTCAATACGAGTTGGCTTAATTGACAAAAGAGATTTGATAAAACCTTTGTAGTCATTCATGTTACATAGGTTTAATTTCTCCTCATGTCCAGAGTTTATATTGGTGGTCAACCATTTTAAAGAGATTATTTCCTGATATTCAGTCTTTTAAGTGTACTTTTGTTCATTTAAGTCTTATGGATTGGATAGAGATGGGTGTGGGATTGAAAAATAATTCATAGTATGCCACATGTAATGTTGTATTGGAGTAACTTATTTTTATTATCATTTTTTTACCACAAAAAGGTATAAATTATTTTTATTTATAATGAAATTTTATGATCATGATTTATAATTTCCTATACAACCTACATTTTTAATTAAATGATGAATTTCAAATAAAAGAAATTAACTTTATAAAAAGTTATTAGATGGTGTGAGTTTGTGTTTCTTGTTGCATATTTTTATTTTGGGTTTTCCAAGATATCTTCAGAGACTATTAACACTCTAGGATTAATTCCCTTCGAGTTTTGTTACGATGAAGAAACCATTCCATCAAGTGTTTGTTCTAGAAAATATGTTTCTTGTTGCTAATTGGTACATATTTTTACAGTCTAATTTTCAGGTTTAAAATATTTACAATTAGATATGTTCTTCTTATTCTAAAATAGGGCACACCATAGTCAGTGAACACTTACTAATAAAGAATTGCCAATAAAAATTAAATAAAAAACCTTCTGATCAAGACAGTTCTATCCAAATATTCATTAAACCCCATAACCAGGGTCTGTCTATTTTTCTACAAGGAAGTGAATTTTATTGTGGACTGCAATGGTACATCAAGGTAATTTTTTTTTTAGGTAAAAGAAAATGTAAAGTGAAAAAAAGACTATTCCATAATAAAATTAGAATATATCACGAATTTCAACAAAAACTTATATTAATATTTACAAATCTGCTGAAATGAACTGCTAGTAGCGAGGTCTTAACTTAAAATAAATTTAATATCTTAGGTTTGATCTCTCCTCCTTAGCCACTCACTCCACCCTGACATCTTGTATAACAAGAAGACTAAAAACTTAAAGTGAAGAGCAACCCTTAGTGCTCGCATATGGAGATGTTTGCGAGAATATTCAAAGCTGTGGTTTGATTCTCTGCGGGGATGTGATGTTCATTAAGATTGAGAGTGATTGCAAGCAGCAAGTTCACATGGTGAATGGCCCTTGTGTTTCAGATTCTCTGGTTAATTTGGTTTATGGTGGAAGAAGCTCCATCCTTGCTTCGTCCCTTCCAGGAGCTTGTGTTCGTTTCATGGAGCCATTAGACGTGGCCAAATACTTTGCCTCTCGCCTCTGCCAGTTGGATACACAGATTGAATGTGCTGACCTTTTCCTCCATACTTTGCGCTTCTTTGTTTTCTGGTCCTGCTTGTTTTCTTTTATGTTGTTTTCTTGCGTCCCTATGCCTTTCTATTTCAAAAAAAGAAACAAAAAAAGGGCTCACCGTCAATTTTTTTTTTTTTTTTAATTTTGTTTTAATTTATTAATTTGAAATTCAATTTATATAATTTAAAATCCCGTTTGATTGCCCATAAAGAAGAAATATAAATGAAAAATAGAAATAAAATAAAATAAAATATTATTATTAAAATTATATTTGATATAATATAAAAATAAATTGAATCTCCATTATTTTTTTATATTTAATATACTTTAAATAATCTATGAATGAAATAAAAAATTAATAAAAAGACAAATAATCTTAAAAAATAATAATATTAAAATAATATTATTTTGATTAAAAATATTATTTAAAAATAATAATATAAAAATTTAAACTAAATTTTATTAAAAATATTAATAAATTATTTAAATTATTTATTTTATTTTACTTATCAATAATAAACAAAATATTTTAATTTTTTCTATTTTATTTCATTCTTTTTTATTCTATTTCATTCATTTTGTTCACTTTTCATCACTTGTTGAAGATAGACTATTTTTTCACTGATGGAATGAAAGTCAAATTTTTATTCCATTAGTTTAATTCAGTATACCAAATAAAAATATATCGAAGACTATTTAATATTTATTAATAGAGTTAGTAATATTGAATGCTTTTTTTCAATCATATATGAGGTTAATGCAGGGTGATGTGCACTCTCAGTACACTTCCTCTTTCATTAATTATTAAACAAAAACTTTTCTTTTATCAATATATATAAATTAAACGAGCATTTTGATCAACATATGCTTTAAATTTAAATAGTTTAACGCTTCTTTTGTGAGAGAAAAAAACATGTTGACCGTAATACATCATAAAAAAATTTCTACATAGTTAACTTTATTAGTTCTGTAAACAAAAATTGAACGAAGAAATAGAAGTGATACAAAATTAAATTTTGAAATTGTAAATTAAAACAAACAAAAAATGTGTGAGACAGCAAATCCGCGTTACATTCATTTTTCGAATGATCAAAACAGTACTGTTTTACTTTAGAAAAAAATACAAGAGGCCTACTAAAATTTCATATTTTCATCTTGAGTTTGCCATCTATTATCTTGGTTCATTAATTGTAGACTTGTCAAGTGAAAAAAAAAAAAATTGATACTCCAGTAGTCCAACCTCATCATTGAGTGTGTATTTTAATATGGTATAGTCAATACAATTTTTTTTTAATAAAGAAAATCATATTTTAACTATTGATAGACAGCTAAATTTTTAATTTAGTTTTTTATAAATTAATTTTTAAAATTTAATTACTTAAATACAAAAGTACTTGTAATATCACATTTCAATTAAATTCTGTCTAAAATTTAATATCAAACTTAAATTAATGCCAAAATTATATTTATGTCACATTTATTTAATTTGATATATAAATTAGCACTCACTTAATATTAAATTAATACTTTAATAATACCCATAGATAGAAATCTTAATTTTTAATTAAATAATCCTATTTATAGATTCTGTCTATGAGTTTTATATTAGTATTAAATTAATATTAAATAAGTGTTAATTCATATGTTAGATATTAAATAAGCATAGTAAAAAAATGTAATTTTAATAGTAATTTAAATTTGACATCAAATTTTATACAATAGATTAATTGAGCGATGACATTATAGACACTTTTATCTCTAAAATATTAAATTAAAAAAATTAACTTGTGAAGGGTTAAATTAAAAATTCTCTTATTTGTTAATAGATCAAAATATGATTTTTTATCTTTTTTTTATTTGAATGAGAACAACATAAAATTATACAGAATTTGTTTCAAGATTTATTAAACCTATATTCAGTAAATTATATAATTAAATTATATAAAAATATGCTCTACCTTGTTTTTTTTTTCCCCCTCGCCCACGCACATCCAAACCCACTTTGGTATGATTTAATTGCCAGTCAAATGGCATCTTCCAAGGATACCGGCGAGCATCCTTTCAGTCCTCCGGACCATATTCAATAAGAAATTAGAAAACTCAATTTTAACACGTACCAAAATTTTTTATCAAAGAAAAAAAATCCACCATGTATTTTTAAAATTTATTACAAATTTATGAAATTAAAAATCTCAGTCTTAGGGCTATCAATTATGTACCAATAAACTCTTAGTATAGTTTTTATATTGTATGGATATTATGTTACTTTTTTTAGAGAAATTCGAGTAAGAAGAAATGTCTATCCCCTTATTTTTATTTTTAAAACCAAAAAATTCACTAATTGGGATACTTTAATTTTTTACCATTGCAAACAATTTTCTCAAATTTTAAAACTGAAAATTATCCCGCAACTTTCATTAACAATAAGCATTTAACAAGTTAATTATATTTTTTATTATTGAAATTTTAGCACTAACACATACCACGTGACTTATTCTAAAATATATGAATTTATGATTCTATTATTATATATAATTATACCTAGTTTAACATATACCTTTATAGTTCATGGAAGAATACTATTTTAATTGAACTACCTCAACGCAATTGAGTCACGAAGACAAGTGACTTAGTGCCCGTTTGGTACACTGGAATGAATTTAAGTGGGAATGGAAAATAGAAAGGAAGTGGGAATGGAAATCCATCACCTCGTTTGGTATACAATGGAAAAATTTGAAGTAATGTAATATTCCATCGTTTGGTACAAAGAAAAAAAGAAGGAATGGAAAGGTATTATAGTTAAAAAGACTAAAATATCCTTATAATATAAAATAATTAAATATTTATTTAATTAATAAAAAATATGAAAATTATAATTTTTAAAAAATAAAATATAATTTTAAAAAATTTTATTTTTACGTGTATCTTTTTTATAAAATATTTTTTAAATATAAGATGATTTAAAAGGGCAAGAAATTTCTCACGGGATTTCTACAGAAATCGTGCACCCTTCTCCATCCCGGTGTGGCTCCATCTTCTCCAGCAGGCTCCATCTTCGTCCTGAATCCGAGTTTCGTTGAGGCTCTGAGGCAGATTGCAAGCAGCCCTCCTCCTTCGCGTCATAGATCCGATTTTCTACCAGAGAGATTGCAGGCATCACTTCGCAGCTCTGATTTCCAACCAGGGAGATTGCAGGCGTCACTTCTCCTTCTTGCTGCTATCGGGTTTGATGCAATTTTAGTTTTTCTGGACCCTTTGTAGCTGACATTCAATTTAACTTCTGGGTTGCCCATATTTTTGCTTTGCTTGATTCGTTCCCAGAAAATTCCTTTCAGTTAAAATTGGGTTGATGCATTTTCAATTGGTTGATTGTCTGATACATGCCCATCACTCCTTGATCACTGAAATTTGTGCTCCTATCCCTTTTGTAGATATGTTTGTTCTATACTATGGGGCTAAATTTTCTTTCTTTGTTGTTGTATGGCTTGAACGAGGAGACCCCTGCATTTGGTCTGCTTGCATTGGGGGTTCACTCTACCAAAATTATTGTGGTAATTTGATTGTGGGGTTGATCATTGTGGGTTGATAGAGGGGTGTTCTTCTGTATTGTTATCTAGATTATCACTTTAATGTTCTTCTGTATTGTTTTAGTTGTTGTTATGTGGTTTACATGCTAGTCTTTAGTTATGCTTGTCCCCTGAAATTGTGATGACATTCAACTCTGAAGCACATGTTTACAATTTTCAGCTTGGAAGTGGCTATACCTTTTGGGAGTTATTGCTGATTTTAAAAGTTCTACTTTAGGTGCAACAGCTGCATTTGTTCTTGGTAGAACAATGAGAGTCTCTTAAACCTGTGATATGTGGCAGGCAATATTATTTAATGAATATGGATGCCACTGCATTGTTACCTTCTCTGAATTAGCTAACTGGAACTTTTGAACACAATGAGATGTATTTACATCCTGGTCCATTTTATAGATTTGAGAAGTATCACAAACTACAGAAAACACACAAACTCTTGTGAAATGTGGAAAACAACTATCAGCTCAGCTCTGTGCATAATAGGCAAATTAGAAACAAAAGGAAATTTGGTTTAAGCAATGAATAGACAGAGGTGAGCGTAGTGAAAAACTGAATATTATAGGTGAAAAGTGGAAATTCTAGTTCAGTTTGTTCTAACAAAAGAATTTTCATACTAGTTTCTAACCATATTTTATATCAGAATAACAAAAAATTGTTGCAGCTGAATAACCACGTTTCATAAGAAAATAACCACTATGAGGGACTAAAATCTAAAACTTTCAGCTAAATGCAACCTTAATTGAATTTTCACTACTCTTTAAGGTTTGTATACTTCATATTGGTTAATACTTAATACTGTTTTGAATTCTTGAATCTTTTTGACACGTACTGTCTCATGTTCCTCTTCTTTTTACCTTGTTTGTCTGTATGGATTCCTGTTTCCAATTCACAGCTCAGGGTGGTGTGAGTGGGTTATGAAATTATGTTTACTGTAACATGCCTTTCATTGTAATATATAAAAGTAGTTTCACTGGATCGCCACTTAAAAGAAACAAGAAAGCTACTCTCTGATTAAAAGTCATATTGGAACATTGATTACTATTAATGAGGTTTACTGGACTAGAAATACTGTCATATCCATGTTTCTTTAGGGGTAGCAGCTCACATGCAGTGATATGATCTGCTTAGTTCTGTCCCCTTTATCTGGGCCTATGCACAGAACAATACTTTTCAATTCATAAATCTTGATTAGAGTTATTGGAACTATAAACGTATTGGTATCAGTAATAAGGATATTTTTGGGGAGTAACATCCATCTGAAGTACCACATACCAACCTTTGTCATACTCAGTTACTTGGTTTGGGTATTCTTATGTATTTCCTCTGTGTTTGTAAGCTATATTTCCCTGTTACTCTGTAGGTGGTTAATTACATGACAATTACTAATTATTACCCAACAAGGCTATTATTCAGATAGATCTTTGCTTACAATTGGTTTCATTGGTGTTTCTTTCTGTTGTTATTTTTCAACTGAATATCTAGGAACTCGTTTGTTATGAGCTGATGCATACTGATGACACCACATTAGCCACTTAGCTTGAAGCATGTTCATTGATATCCATATTGCTACTGCATGCATACTGATGACACGCAAAAAGTGCCATGTAGGTTATATTGATTTAATAAATAACAATACCAGAGACCATGCAGTGAAAACAAACCATGGTGACAAGTGCCATGTAGGTTAGCCTATGGCAGTACTGTTCATCATCCAAAAGTAGCCATATTAACATATTGCAAGAGCTTCGAGTCTGATAATAGCTTAGAAAAAAAAACTAAATAATCATCAAGCTTTTGTCTACGAAGAAAAAATGTTTTCAGGCAGAAAAAGGATAGGATAAGTTAAGAGACCACATAGGCCTGAGCCTGGCCCAACCAGGGAACCAAAAGCACATCCAGCTAACATAAATGAAGTGAGGAGACCCAGATAAAATGGAATAGATTATTAGAGGGCTGTGGCTTATGCGTGCCTAGATATCTTGCTACCTATGCAGATTAGCCAATCCATCACGGAACAGATAACATATATGCAATAGCATCCTTCAAAAGTTATGTTTTATGTGATTTGCTGTGATTTGTTGCTTCTTGTTGTTTGCATTTATTTAATGTAACAAATTAAAATAACAGTCATTTCTTCTAGCTGGTGTTTTATGCTAAACTCTGATTTGTGTTTTTTTTTTTTTGCAAGATTGAGGTGCTGAATTATGTCAAGAGATTCAAGCCATCAGAGTTCTACAAACTTGCAGAGAAGCACTGAATTGTGTAATTGTGGACAACGAGTTTGTCTTCTGATTGCCTTTACAAATGAGAATTTTGGAAGGAGATTTTTAAGGTGTGTCAATTATCGGTCAAATGAGAGATGTGATTTCTTCAAATGGATCGATCCACCTATGTGTGAACATGGAAGACGTGTATTGCTCAAGCTTAGGCAACTACGAGATTTACCTGGATCTAGTCGAGAGAGGGTGACACTAAATGGCAGGAATAGAGAGAACCCGTGGAAACTCAGTTGTCTTGCTTCATGGTGTATTTTGTTGGGAGTTGTAATTGCTTTATGGATGAAATGGTTGTAATTGGTGTATTCCTTGTGTACTTTGTAAAACTTTATCTTTTCTAATAAAAGGTGTTGTATATCTTAATTGTTATGCATATAATTAAGTTATTATAAATGTATACCATCCACCTGAGCACACATACAGTAATATAATGGATTATACATGAGACTAATGTAAAGGTTTAAAAACAAAAGTAACACAATAAGCACTTGACACATAATTTAAGGCAATAAAATTAAATATCATCCATTGAACCCACAATACTAATGCGCAAGAGTTTAAATACAGAAGTCAACACAATAAGCACTTGACACATAACTTAAGGCAATAAAATTAAATACCATCCATTGAACCCACAATACTAATGCGCAAGAGTTTAAATACAGAAGTCAACACAATAAGCACTTGACACATAACTTAAGGCAATAAAATTAAATAACATCCATTGAACCCACAATACTAATACGCAAGAGTTTAAATATAAAAGTCAACACAATAATATGATCCACTTGACACATAACCTAATACAATTGGTTAAATATGAAACTTAAGGCAACAGTCAACACAATAACACATCATCCACTGGACATAGCCTAACATAATGGAATATAAATACAAAATGCAATGTCACCCACATAACTACTTGATGTAATCACGTATCACCCTTGACTTAACATTTGGTGGGAGTGTAGGGAACGCGATCAACATGGACTCATCCTTAAGTAGAACTGTAAACGCCTTCGTCATTTCCTCTTCAGTTAAACCTGGAACCTTTGTCAACTCTTCCCACAGCTTTTCCTTCTTCTCAGCTAAGTTCGTGTTGTGTGCCGAATGTCGAATTTGGGTTGCCATCTCCAATGTGGCTTCCTTGAATCCCTTATCCATCAACTCAAAACCATCAGACAGTGTTTCTAGAAGGGCATCAGTACTGTTCCGACGTCTTTTGCGCGAGGTTGAAGTTGCTTCACTGTTTGCATCGTTATTCAATGTGTCATCCATATTCAAATCTTGATCCGTATTCAAATCTCCAACGCCAACAGTGTCTTCAGCAGCAGATGGATTTGCATCATTATTCAATATGTCATCCATGGTCTCAGCATCTCTTCCTGAAGCCCTGTCTTTTGCCCAAACAATGCATAGATCATCAAAGTGAGGAAATGGCTTAAATCTGAAAGGGGCTGCTTTCTTGTGCGACTGCATAAAATAATTAAAGGTTCATTATAAACTATATATCTAAAATTTCTTGGGAACAATTGAAAAAAGCTAATCTTCCAATGAAATAACATGATTCTAACCTTGAGGTAATCATCCCATACTGCATTTGGAGCTGTTACAGTCTTTGTGTTTGTATTCCAACCAAATCCACTAGTGTTTGACCCATATATCATGTCATACACAACTTGCCAAGTTGTTTTCAGTGTTTTCAGCCTCGATTGTATGTGGGGAGTTCCTTTAATCCCACACCCAGGAACTTTCTCATTCATGTATCTTTCTATGTAGTTCAAGTAGCCTGATCGAAATCCATTGTCCACCATAAATTTTCCATCATTTTTCATCTCCACAAGAAACTGAACCAGTATGCTATCTTGCTCATTAGTCCAAACATGCTTGCCTCCATGGTTGTTGCCCGCGTCCTCCATGAAAACACTACATCAATTATACAATGGTCAAAATAAACAATATAAATATAGGGCAACAATAACACATAAAGGACAAACATCGTAAATATAGATCACAAACACTGCTTAAATTATATGCATCCATTGCAAAAACAACAAAATGTCATACTACATAAAATAAATATCTAAATTCATACAACATCTTACAAATAATATATGAAAATAATAATAAGACATCCGACAAACATTCTAAACTCTTCCCCGACCACTCCTAAAATCATCAAACATTTCATTAGCCAAGGTATCGCGCCAATTGCTCCAAATATCAGATGTTTCCATAGTTAATATTTGGTTGTCATCCTCGAATTGGTTCTCGATCTCAGACTCATCCTCCATATCATTTATTGAATCACATCCGTTGTATCTCTTACACAAATTATGTAGCATGCAACATGCCATGATCACCCGATTATGTGTTCTCACAGGATAGAACGATGGGTGCCTAAGTATTGCCCAACGATTTTTAAGCATACCAAAACATCGTTCAATGATGTTTCTTGCTGATGAGTGTTTCATATTGAAATACTCATGTGCAGTGTTCGGTTGTCGGCCTTCTCTCCACTCATTCAAGTGATATCTTTGACCTCGGTATGGTGCTAAAAATCCCTCACAATTTGTATAACCAGCATCAACCAAGTAGTAAAATCCTACATAAAACAAGTGTGCGAAATCATGTAGTCAGCAAATGTAGTTCAAGTAAGATATTTCATTTACTTTTAAAAAATATCAATATACTCACCATATGGAACTTTTAGGCCACCATTTGATCTACTAATTGCATCACGTAAAACTCTACCATCTGCTGCAGATCCTTCCCATCCAGGCAAGACGTAAATAAACTCTCCAGTTGGTGAGCAAACTCCTAGTACGTTCGTAGATATTACCCCTTTTCTATTACGATATCTTGCTTTGTGTTGCACTGACACTTTTATTGGTATATGAGTTCCATCAAGAGCACCAAGACAGTTCTAACAAGAAAAAAACGATTCAAGTCATAAATAATAATTCATATATCATAAAATAATCAGTATAAGAAATAAAAGTAATAAGCCAAGGATTTTATACTCACCTTAAACCATTTCCATCTACTGTCGTCTGAATTCTCTGCAATTGGTTCTGGAATTTTAAAAAGCTCTTTATGCAACCACATCATAGCTTTGAGAACCACGTTAAAATACCTACTAATTGTCTCTCCAGACCTCCCAAACTCATACTGAATGACTCGATTTTTAATGTGATGAGCGAGAATGTGAAGAAATATTGCAACTTGCTCATCAACTAACATGTTCTTTGAAGGTTTTAATCCCCCGATATTATCAAGCATAGAACAGAGACGATCAAATGTTGATCTATACATTCTTATTTGATTAAAACACATATTATCACTAGAGTGAATCATATTTCTAAGATGAATCCTCTTTTGATCGAAATTCATTTTGTATTTGACAGGTCTATTCAATAATTTACGATGATGGAGGGCAACTACTATAGAAATTAAAATGCGCATTTTACGCATTACATTAGCCATATACAACCACCAACATAATACGCCAATCAAGACTTGGTCATTTGTTTGCACCATTCTGTAAGAAAAAAAAATATACTTTTATGATATATATGCATTTATAAATCATTCCAACAATAATGTATTAATTTGAATACAAGAGACAAAGATAAGTAAATGTGGGTAAACTTTCTCTGTCCCTCTCATTAACCACCTCACATTTTTTTCACCAATTTCACAGCCATCAGCATAAATAAAACAGAGAACCAATACATTGTTCTACATAGGAATTCATACTGAAGTTATTGATATTAAGCTTTTATTTCAAGAAAAGTCTCACACTGGCTTCACTCATCTAACTCCAATTCATTGTCCAACACACATGACACTTCAATTAAATGAAAGTGAATATATTTTTTTTACAACCCACACAGTAAATAGATCTGCAAGTCACTCTCACGCAGTAACAAGAGAGAAGTGCAGAAGCAGAGCAAGAATCATAGATTACAAATCTATCTCACAAAGCAAAGGCCAGGCAAATATGTACGATAAGGTAAGAGAAATTTTACCTTTTTCACACTGAACAAGATGGACTGCACGAAAGCAAAATCAATGGAACGCAGGAAGGAAGCACAACCAGCACAAACAGCTTCGCCAAAATGCAATGGAGAACCAGCACAACTAGATGTAGGAAGGAAGCACACACCAGACGCAAGAAGGAAGCAGACCCAGGAAAGAACCACACGAAGAAGAGATGAGAAGCAGGCAACGCACAAAGGAAGCAGAAGCAGAAGCAAGAACGACGGGCTCGGAAGCAGACCCAGGAAAGCAGGAGCAGGGGCGCGCGAAGGAAGCAGCCGAAGAAGAGGATGAGAAGCAGGCCAAGCACGAAGAAAGCAGGAGCAGGGGTGCGCGAAGGAAGCAGCAGAATGAAGCAAGCAGCGGCGCACAGGAAGGCAAATGAAAATGGGAAGGGTAAAATTGTGTTTTACAGGAAGGAATCAGACATTCCTTCGATTGTTCGAAGGAATGGATTTTATGAGGTTTAATGGAATAGAGCATTCCTTGGAATGCTCTATTCCATTCTTTTTAGACTACCAAATGTTGGATAAGCGCATTCCCTCTCCCTTTTTTTTTCCATTCTATTGTACCAAACGGGCTGTTAATCATCTTCAAGTAGCATGTGAAGAGACCCAAATGATCAACCTCAAGTGTTTATAAATATGTCTCTCCTAGTCTATTGGTACTAACTTTTTTCTATTTACGCACTCATATTTTATACTGTATCCGTGGTGTTTCTCTCCCTATATAGCTATGATCTTTGCTAACTTAATCGTCAAATTCTTTTTATACTTAAATAGTTGTTTAGCATAGACATCCCCCGATGTAAGTTTCTCTTTTGTTTCACTTATATCGTTTGTCTATAAATAATTAAATATGTATCGTAATTAAAGAACTCACATATTTTTCACTATAAAATTTGATTAATTTTACACAAGAGATGATTATTTTTTTCACAAATAGAAATTACTTAAACTTTAAATGTTATACAAGGAGGAATCAAATTTATTAATATTTAAAAATTTAAATTTTATAATATATTTTATAAGATACAAAAACAACATAAATAAAATATATTAATTTAAATATAAATTCTACAAATTATATCTCTTCCTCTGACTTTATTCTTTAAATTTTTTAAAAAACTTTAAATGATCTCAATATAATATTTAATGAATAAAATAAAATTCAATGCTAATCTTGTAATTTTTTTTCTCTTTAAATTTATCTGATAAAATCCGATCGTGGCAAACAGACGCTAAGTGGTTGTACGGCATTGACCTCCATTTCATGCTTTACAACTAC
Organism: Gleditsia sinensis; assembly: GCA_037074535.1. Taxonomy (NCBI): domain Eukaryota; kingdom Viridiplantae; phylum Streptophyta; class Magnoliopsida; order Fabales; family Fabaceae; genus Gleditsia; species Gleditsia sinensis. The sequence continues at coordinate 53,424,048 of CM073467.1, read as the reverse complement.
AAAATAGAGTAACAAGTTGAAGAATCCACAAGCTTTGCGAACCAAAGTCAGCCGCAACAAGCAAACAGCAATGATGAAACTTGGACAACCATCGCAGTGAATAAAGTTGCTCACAGTTCCCAACCGAAGACTTATAGGAGAGACAGGTTAAGCGTAAAACATAAGCGAAACCAGGGCCTCTGACCAAAAGCAAAAGAGGAACTACGCAGGAGGGGACAAAGCGACAATTCAACAGAATATTACTTCTCTTCTTTACGTAACTAGTTTTGTTCACATTGCAAATGACAGAACAAAGTAAACTTCGATTAATCAAATAAACCATCTTTTGTACAGATTTCCCTTCCTGAGCCGCTACCTACATTTCAAAAGGACCCGAAAAGAGATTATCAAATTGAAAAATTTCCCAGTTACACCCCTCAAAGACGTGTACTTACCTACAATGAAGAGAGGACGGCAAACACTACTAGACTAGACTCAGAGGGGGCCAATTCTAAACCCTCTCATTGCAACACCTTCATTGACCAAAGTTACAAGACACAACATTATGACATTTACAGACACTTTCTGAACATATTTACAATAGGGCAAAAGATGTTTTTCTTTCACTCTTCAGAGACTTCCAAAATTCTTTCTCCCGATATCAGTGTTTCTGTGGTTACTTGTGGTGAGTAGTTACTACTAAAGCTTGTCCTGTTCTAATTTGATCCTTTTTTTCTCAAGATGTGGGTTGGTTCTATCTAGGCCAGAGCAGGGATGCTGCAATTTCGCCTATCCCTGTCAAGGCAATCGAACCCCTCGATTCTCACAGCCGGGTTGTTTCCAAAATTAGCACGAACACAGCCTCCTTTCCTTGCGGAAGACGAGGGAGACGATGACAGACCAGAAGGGGTAGGAACTCGTGATGATGGTGAGACGGGGGAGAACTTCTCATCCCCAAATCGAGCATCTTGAATCAATGGGTTAGCTACTCTGCTTGGCGGTGACCCGCAGAAAAATGGGGGCGACGAGGCTACCTGTGTGCATGGTTGTTCAATACCACAACCACCCTGCAACCCCAAAAATAATATTGACTTTAAAACGTAAAGTCGACCCGAAAAAAAAAGTAAATCAATCGAAATTAAGAACAGATTATGAATGAGGAAATCAACTTTAAAAAGACCTACCTTGTTGAGGATGATCTCCAAAGGATCACTATCAGATTTTGAATCAAATAACTCTGCCTGGCAACTACAGAAAAAAAGAGGGAAAAGTTCAATAAAATGTTTTATTTGGGTTCTTAGCAAATCTGAATTTTGAATATACAAGGGTAAGAGAGCAAAAAAGTAAAATATACCCGGGGGGGAGTATATAAAGGAGGAAAGAGAAAAATGACCTGAGATGCCACCGGAAGGACCTAACAGGGTGGTCGTTAACGGCGAAGTTTAAGAGGCCGAGGCGCCGAGGTTTGGGACAAACCACAGGGTCTCTGCTGCTCATCTCTTCAAGGGATGCGACGACGTTTTGCTGCTGGATCCCGCAGTGGTTCATTTTCTTCCTTAACAAAACCTAGCCACAGCAAAATGATACAGGGTAAAGAATTTAGGACGGAATTTAAAAATTTAAAAAAATATAAATGAATAAAAAATAATGAATTTGAAATTATCATCATCATGGATAAAATTTGCAAGAGATCCTTAACGCGCATAAAGATTTGAAGTTTGAAAAGCTCAAAACCAAGATCTGGTCAAACAGAGAAATTAAATAAATATAACTGCGTAGCTGTACAAACCATGAGTTTTTTCAGCTGGATAAAGCAAGAGATTGAGAAGTTTTTGCATAATAAGCGAAATTTCAGGGCGCAAGAAAATCGAATTCCTTAAATACAAAAAATCGAGATAGCAATTGACCTTGCAAAGCTAGATCTGGCAATTATCACCATAAGAAAATTGTTTCCACAAAGAGGGGGAGTAAATTGTAGTTGAATTTGCAAAAGTGGATGGCAAAAATTAAGAGGAAAAGGTACAACAATTTTTTCAAAAAAAAAAAAATTCGAAAAACGATTGGAAAAATTCATTCTCAAGGGAGATCTGAAAACCTCCAACATTCATCTCCATAAAGCGAAAATCGCATGAACTAAAAAAAAAAAATACGAGAGAAACAGTGGCAAAAACAAACAGAGAAGAACAAAACCAGCGGACCTGAGAACGCAGCTAGAAAATCAATAACAGAAAGGTGTAGATTCAGAGTTTCATGGAAGAAAGGAAAGAGGACATACCTTTAAGCTTCACTTTACAGCTCCTCTCAGAGGTTGAAAACCAAACTCTCCAATATTATTCACAAAAGAAACAAAAAAAGGAAATTAACAGGAAACGAAATCCAGAATAGAAAGTTAGGAGAAGGGTTAGAGATGAAAAGAAGAGGGAGAAGAAGAAGGGTATGATTTATACAAGCGATAGAGAGAGGGAGAGAGAGAGGGGGGGAGACGAAGTTAGTGTGGTTGAGGTGCTGAAACTGCAGGTGTCAACAACACTTGGCTTATATTTATTTAATTATTCAATTATATAAAAAAAGGTGAAAATATAAAAAAATTCTTTCATTTTGAATCAAATTGACTTTAATTTTTTTAATGGAATATTTTTTTATGTTTTTAGGAGTGAAATTTTGAAAGAGTGGATTTTTTTGGAAGGGAATTTAATTTGTAGTTAGTTCATGCGGACGGTGCCTCCCGCGAGAGATCGCATCGGTTTTCGCACCTACAAAACTTCAACTCTTTCTCTTTCTTTCAGACAAAAATAAAATAATATTATTTAAGGAAAATATCTTAAACACCAACGGATCCGTTCAGAACGAGCTTTTCTTTTTATGCAGGAGCGTTTTCTGACTCGCTACGTCACTCCTACACGTGGCAGGGTAAAACGGAGTTTTGGGACAGGGTCGGCAAGGGCTATAATTTAGAGTGATGATGACACGTGTCCCCGTTTCTTTTTATGTTACAAAATTATATTAAATTAACAAGTAGGAAAATAATATTATTCTTTTTGTGGTGAGAAAATGTGAAAGCTAGTGTTCCTTTTTTTTTTTTTTTAGCGTTATTCAAACATTTAAAGAGAAAGAACAACAGCACCAAAGACAAGGCCACACAACCATACTAAGAGTGCTTTGAATTTATAAAAAAAAAAAAAAGAATTTTGATACTTTGAGTGAAATTAATTTTAAATTAAAAATTTTAAAATATTTATTTGAAAAGAAAAAACTAATATCACAAATGGTATAATATCTTGGTGGATATTTGTATGAAGTGATTTTAAAATACAATAAAAATATTTTAACAAAAAATATTTTATTTGTATAATTAATTATATAATTTTAAAATTTTAGGTGATTTATTTATAAAATTATTTTGATAAAAATAAAAATATCAAATACTTTGCTTTTAAAATGTCAAAATTTTTATTATAATTTCTTCTAATTAGCTAATTCGAAATAGATGAAATTAGACCCCTTTTTCAACTTTATACTAAATCCAACCCAAGCTTGGACTCGAATTCTACCACCAAACTCTACCTTCGGATTATGGCCACGATTGAAAACAATTGAATTCTGACCTCACCTCTATATCAAACTTGGATTAGACATTAAAGTATTCTTGAACTCTAAGTTCGGACTAATCCTCAATTTGGCCCCAAGCACAATTTAGACACATAATGATTAAAAGAAAATACTATATAAAAAATAGAAAAGGTATAAATTTTTTTGTAATTATTAACCAAACAATCAATTTTTCAAATGACAAGAATTGAATTACAACTATTTAATTTACTTAATTTCCTTACATTTTAAATTTATGAATTTTCAAAATTGTGCATCCAAATACATCAAAGTGTGAGAAATTGGTAATTATGTGTTTCTGAGTAGATGTGGATGTTTAAGATTTTGACTTAAGAAAAATTCATTCAGTTGCATTGAAGTGAGTTATCAACACAAAGACACAATTTTAATATTTGGAACAAGTACTTATTGAAAGATATTTTTTTATTGCGATATAATTTAAAACAAAATTAGTTTTACAATATTAATAATAAATAAAAATATGTTTTAAAAAAATAATTAAGTTTATAATTTAAAATAGGATGCTGATCCACGCTAGCAAAGTAGTGTTGGAGGTTGACCCATGCTTTTATATGGAAGGTTTTTTTAATTTTTTTTTTCAAATAGTCACATTTTTATATCATGTTTAATTTATTTTATAAACATCGAATTTACAGAAAAATAAAAAAAAATACATAATAAAAGAGAATTTAAATAACAAAAACAAACAATGAATATAACATGTTTTTTTTTTGTTGGACAGCAATATAACATGTAATTAAAGAGTGGAAAAATTGATGGATTATATTGTGGAGCCCAGATCGTACGCAATTTGACCTTAAAGTTGTTTAGGCATCATAATTAAACTTGAAGTTTAATTCAGGATGTCTTTGTCTATATATTCAAATAGATATTTCAGAACCAACAAATTTTAGTATAGTTCTTATATAGCCGGGTCTTAAATATGTTGTCCTGAATTTGATTTACATTGTGTGTATAAAAAATGATTTATTGGTAGAGATATATTCAATTCAGTGATTCTAAAAAATTTTTAAAAATTAATCTCTGACTATAAGACGAGAGATACCTACTTGATTATTGTACATAAAGTTAGGGAGTGATTAGTGATGTGTGTGTGTGTGTGTGTGTATATATATATATATATATTGATAAAATGATATCATAAAATGTTAAAAATGAAAAAAATTGAATTAAAAAAGACATAAATGGAGTGACTTGTTTAATTTCTTTTTTTTAAGACTACTCTCATGCATTGACTTGTTTTAAGGCATCATCTTCTTGCAACGAACCCTAGCATTTCTCTCTTAAAAAAGTAGTGCTGCAGGGGGAGATGGCTGCCATACCCCCCCCCCCAACGCTTTTCTCTCTTCTTCTTCTCTCCCACAGTGCCGCTCCTCTTCTGAAATCTTAGTCTAGCAAAGTTTTCCCTCCCCCTCCCCATCTCCTTCTCATTTTCTTTTTTCTCTCTATCCATTTTTAAATTTGTTTGTTTCTCATTTTTTTTCTCAGCCTAGCAACAACAAAGTTTGGGGGTAGTTGCTAATGGCAGCAATCCCTTCTCTTTCCTTTTTTTTTTTATTTAAAGTTGAGTCTTTTAAAAAATTTCTTTTTTATTAAAATTTTATTTTCTTCCATTAGTGAAATTTTTCTTTTACCGTAAGAGAAATCTCTTCCTTTCTTTAGAAAAAGATTTTAGGGGATTTTTTTTCCTTCTTACTTAAGGAATACATTGCTAATTAAATTTTTTAGATCTACAATTTTTTAAAATTAAAAGAAGATTAAATATAAAAGTCTTAATCTTTAAAAAAAATGAGGGGTGTGATGCCTCTCCTTGAAATTTTTTTTGTCTTCTTATGGATTATTTAACATATTGTAGTTTGGTGAAAAAGATTATATTTTTTATAATATTTAATTAATAGTAATTAAAAGATGTGTTGTCTCATGATTTAAAATTTATGTACTCTTCAGAAATACATGTTTAATTTATATTTTAATATTCTTATTGTGTCTTGTTAAGAATTCTGTAAAGTTTAAATTTTTATACTTATTATTGAATACAATAATTTGATGATCTAACTAAAAAAAATATCAACTTGTTTAAACTATTTTTCAAACGACCTTGATATGTTGTCCAATAAACAAATTAAATGGAATAATTTATTGTATCTTTTGTTATTTTATTTGGTGACTAGGGAGAGTGTCTTTCTATTTAATTGGATGGAAGATTAAAGGTTAGTTTACTTATTTCGTGTTTTTATTTTTATTAAAAATAAAAAATATGATTGAAAATGTATTTGATAGAAATAAAAAAAATAGAATGTGTCATTTCTGTAATTTTAAAAGAAAATATATAGTAGTTATTAAATAAAATAAAAATAAAATCATAATTATAAAAATTTAAGTAATATTTATAGTTATTTACATTAATTAATTTTAAAAATAAATATAAATAAGTTTTTTATTTCATAAAATAAATATGTTTTTAAAATAATAAAAACATATTTTAAAAATAAAAAAATAAAAACTAAAAATGTAGAACTTTCTTAAAGTTTAATCACGTGGTTTATGACTTGATGAATGATATTATTTTATAAAATCCCCTCTATCTGCAAGAGGCGGGGCGTTATTTTCAGTGTTGTTTGGTGTACTTTTATATGTAAAGAAAAGAGGTAAGGACAAATTATCAAGGAAAGCAAAAAAGCTTAATAATGATTTAATTATATCCTCGTTTGACTTTTCTACCAGAATGATTTTCCGGAACTTGCAAGCTTTCGGAGCGGTCATTTTTTAAATTGCTTTCACGACTCGTGCAATTGTGGAAAATAATGTGTCCGATTAGTCTTTTAACTAAATTGGAAAACTTGAAAGCTTAAACAGTCCTTTTTAGATAGTTTATCGTTGAATTTTCGGGCCAATTATTTGACAAATTGTGGAAAATAAACATAAAATTGGTGTCCCATTGAATCTGCCCTTTTTAGATTTTCTCAAATTTCATGCAAGAAAAAATCATTAAGATCTTTTTTTGTACACAAAATTAAACTGATAAAATAAAAATTTAAATTTAATTTAATCAGATAATTATATTTAATTGACAAATTTTTTTTATATAAAATATACATTCTTTTTTATATAAAAATAATAATTTACTTTTAAAAATGAATAAAAATGAAAGAAAATAAATAGAATGGTAGTAGAAAAAATTAAAATATTTTATTTATTATTGATAAATAAAATAAAATAAAAAATATTTAAATTATTTTTTAATATTATTAATATTTTAAAATAAAATTTCTTTTAAATTTGTATATTATCGATTACTTATTTTATTTATTATTTATTTTTAAAATAATTTTTTATATATAATACTTTTATTTTTTAATGATATTAGAAAAAATCTAATTTCAAATTTAAAAAAGATACTTAATAGGGACAGCAATGCCAGGACAAAAACCACGTACACAATAATTGTAGAAGCTTTTCAAGGCACGTGCCTATTTTAATTGAGTTAAATTTTTGTTTTTGTAATTTTTTAGAATTATTATTATGTACCCAGGTAAAATAAAATATAAGTATCCTCATAAGAGGTTTAATTTTTTTTTTCGACAAACAAAATATATACTATGGATTTTAATTTTTTAGGATAAATAGTTGTAATTTTTATGAATACCCTCTCTTTTTTGCTTAATATTTTAGAACATGAGAAATCAACGGTCATTATTGATTGTGTACAATGTCTAGTAGTTCAGGGAATTGTGCTTAATCATGATTGGTTAACCATCTATTAATCACCCTGCTGGGCCCTTTTGACTTTTCTTTATTCATCCACTTAAAATTTTATATTAGCAAAATTATATGCTTTTGATTTTGGCCCCGTAGCAAAATTATGCGCTTAATGAACTGTTCCCACCACCATTCACTTTTTTTTTTTTTTCAAGTCTCGAGACTCATTTTAAATATAGTTTTTAAAATATAGAATTAATTTTGTTTAAAACATTAAAATTAATTTTTTTTCGTAAGTATTTTTTATTAATTCAACTTAAAATTATTTATCACTTGAATTGAAAGTTAATGAGGCGACCATAATTAATTTCGTCATTTATAATTTTGAGTAAATTACAAGTTATTTTATGTAGTTTGAATTAAAATTAGTTTATTAATTTTTATTTTGTAGATTGATGAATGTTTAACTCTTCTAATGATTTATTATGTAATCACCAGATCATCTTGAGGCATTTTTTATTGAAATTTTAATAAAATAATAAAAATTGAAATTTTAATAAAATAATCATGTAAATTAAATTTTAAAACAATGAATATTTTTAATATTGAAAGTATGTTTCATTTATATATTAGACAACTTTATAATAGTTTAAAGTTATTATTGAAATTAAAATGATATTTAAACATTAAATTTATTAGTTTAATATCAAAAATAATCTCATGACACTAAAAAAGCATACAAAATATAAGTAAAATAAATTTTTAATAATTAAAATATTCATTATTTTAACATTGTACTTGATTATTTCTATCAACATTTAACTAAAAGATATCACAAGACCATGAAGTGATTATCAAACCACAATAGCACATATTAAATAATAGGGAGCTAAATTAATTTTTGGGTCAAACACAAAAGAGTAAATTATAATTTACCTTAAAATTAAAATTGGCAAAATTTTATTTGACTTATAATGCAATTTTTTATTTTTTTTGTTTTTAGTTGAAACTAAATACATATTTAGAGTGATTATGATAAACTTTCTATTTTTGTATTTTGTGGGAATCACATTCCAATTTTCATTTTTATGAATAAAATTAAGTTACCTTTAATAAAAAAATATTAATATTGAATAATAAGAGTTAATAGTATTTGAAAACTGATGAATAATTATATAATAATATTATATTAAATACATATATATATATATATATATATATATATATATATATATATATATATATATATATATATTAGTGATAGTTCTATTAAAAATTATTTAAAATTAAGATTACAATTATTTTAAAGTGAAGTAGACAATAAATTAAATATCAGTTGAAAAAAAAAAACAAGTTGTGAATGATTATAATAATGGAATTGCACTTAACGTAGGAGGAAGTGAATAATTAGATAGGAAACTGGTCTAGATTTATATTTTTTTAACTATCAGTTGGGAAATAACAATTTCTCTACCTTAAATTTATCCTATAAACTAGTGTTAGTCTGTGCGTAGTACGATATTATAAATAATATTTGAATTAATTATAATATTAATTAAATATTTCTTGAATATTGATATCAAAATTTTTAAAAAGAGGATTTTTTTTTTTCACTTTTGTTCTTAGTTAAGTGCATTTTTTCCCTACAATTAATTAATTTTTAAAATCACCTCATTAATTTATCTATAATTTTTATAAAAGGATAATTAATAATTATAAAAAAAAGTCTCTGCTTTTTTTAGTTATTTATATTATTTTTCAATTAATTTTTTTTTTGCATTTTGTTTTATTTCTATATTTGTGTTTATTTATTATTACATTTATTTTGCAATTATTTTCGATTTATTTTATGATTTTTTTTGCTAACATTATATACATATATATTCTTATTATGGAATGTAATTGTAATTTAAGTTTTAAATTTTTTTACTTAAGTTAATTTATATATATTCTGGTGATCATTTTAACATATTTATGAAATAGCATTATTTGAATTAAAATATTTCTTAATATAAATTAAAACAAAAATATGTATTTTATTTTTTTGTTCTTTTGGTGCATTATTTTTTAAATTTTTTTATAAGTAGGCCAGGAGACACGAGAAAAAGGAATTGCGAAGGGAGCTCACCACCTCTGTAAGTATGAGTTTACAAAAGAAAAAAAAAAATCCTCTTATTAGAATTTTTCAACTAGACATTCATATCCGTCAAACTTATAATATTTACATCCGTCACTTTAATATAGAGATTCAATTAAGGGTGCAACTTACTAAAGGGTGGCTAGAAGAGATCACCTGAAGATTTTATGCTAAGAAATCTCTCTTAAAAGGAACGAGAACAAACACAAACTCTTAACATTAAGAAATTAAAATTTGCTTTATATGAGTGATTATAAAAAATTTATTTGATCTCTTTTGCTAGTTATAATATGGGTAAAAAAATTGTTGTACCATCAATTTAGCAATAATTTTCACATATAATATTTAGAGTAATTTAATTTAATTAATTGAAAACAAAATTAATTTTAATTTTTTAACTTTCAAAATTCATAAAATTTTAATTTTCATAATAATATTCTCAATTTTTTTTTATATAAAAGCCATGGATAAGAGATGTTTTGATTGTGGGTGGCCATTCAAGAAAATTTATTAATTTTAGAACGTGAGTAATTTTTATCAAAGCCTTAATTTGCACCATTAAAATATATATAAAAAATCTTATTTATTTCTTAAACCTTTCACTTAATAATAGTAAAAAGAGAAATTTAAAAAAAATTATAATGTCATTTGTCAATAAATGAGAGTTTGATTCTAATAGCAACTTGATGCTTGCAGATTATTGTGAAGTTTTAAATATTTCTTTGAATGTTATAATTATATATATATAATTTTTAATTTATTAATCAAAATTTTAAATATTAAGGAAAAGAAGAAAAAAATGATAACATGACTTACTTAAATTTCATAAAGCGGAGAGATTTGCGAGGGAAATGACGGTTATTAACAAAAAAGAATTCTATGTTCATTAGAGTAGAGAAATTTGTGAGAAATGAAACGATATAAACAATAAGAAAAAAATAGCTCAAACGTTGGCCCGGACGGTCTCGAACCTGCGTCGCGATATTAACAAAAAAGCGGAAAGAACTTTGGTTCAAATTTGTGAGGGAAATGACGGTTGTTGACAAAAACGAATTTGGTTCAAATTCTACGTCGAAACTAAGGAAAAAATAGCTCAAACGTACGTTGGCCCATGCAGGTCTCGAACCTGCGACCTTCGCGTTATTAGCACGACGCTCTAACCAACTGAGCTAATAGGCCAGGTGATAACAATTTGGAAATTTACTTTATTATTTCTTTATTCACATTCCTGAATTTTTGGTTTAAGTTATTTAAAATACAGGGTTTCATTCTAAATAATAATGTAGAGTAATATAGACACAAAATAATTTTATTAAGTAAAAAATTTATAAATTATTTAAAGTATTATTTTTTTTGGTAAAAAAAGTTAAATGATTTATTTTCTTAGCCATAATTACTTATCTGCACTTTTTTTTCAATTAATTTATCTAAAAAATAATATGTAATGAATTTAATATTTTTATATACTAATTAAAAAACTTAAAAAGATACACAAATTATAATTAAATAAGTGTATAAATTCAAATATCAAATTATTAGTTTATTATCTAAGCATATGAATGATTTGAAATTTTGAATATTAAGTCAATAAATCAATTAAATAAGAACACCATTGGGTCCTACCTTAGAAAAATCTCAGATGGATAATTCCATGAAATTGACAGTGTTACGAGCTAGGAAAATGCTCTAACCGTAAATTTTTGGTACATGACGAAAGAGAAGTTTAACCTTAAGATGTCTGACTACTTACTCATATTCCTCACTGTTATATCACGTTTAGTGAGTTGTAGCTATATCATAGAAATTTAATTTTATTAACTGCAAGCGTATATTATTATTGTTAGATAACAAAATTTGTAAAAATTAAATATCAAATTTGTAAAAATTAATATTATTAATTATTGTATTAGTAATATTATTTTTAAGTGAATGATTCCAATAAAAGTGTAATTAAAGGTGAAAAAATAAAGTAAAAAAAATTGTAATTTAAAGAAGGCACAAATAAATCAGAAACACACAATTAATTGAGATTTTGAAAGTTTCGATTTTACCATAATAATTTATTTTAAATTTATCTATTTTTTTAATTTATAATTTATAATTTTAATTGTCAATCAAGATACTTTAATTTATTTACTATCCTCTCTTAAAATTTAATAAAAATAATTTTAAAAATTATTCACTATATCTTCACATGAATTAAAACAACAAAAAATTTATTAAATTTTGTGATTCTCACTTAAAGACACACAAGGTATACAAATATATCATATTTTACATACAATTTATAGTTAATTATATAATAAATTAAATATATAAATTTTTTTAAATTTTATCATAATTAATAAATCATCTAATTAATGATTAGACAAACATAAGTATTAAGAATATTGTAAAAAACATCAATTTAAGAAAAATAAGTCTTCAATTAAATCAAATAAAAAATATAAATATTCATAATTAAAATATATCGTGACCTTATAAAATAAACTAATTTATAAAGTCCTCTCCTCTTCTTTAATTTTATAAATCAATAGTCATCTTAAAGTATAAATAAGTCGTTTAATTCGATTTAAATTCTTATTTTAAAAATTAATTTATTGACCTAGTGTTGTAATACCGAAATTCAGAGTTATAATACTAAATCTTTTAAAAATCAAAACATAAAAATTATATATTTTTTTTAATTTTTTATAATCTCTTAAATTATTTTAATCAAAATTTAAAAGAGAAATTTTTTCTTAAATTAGTAAAACAACTTTAAAGTTGTTCAAAATCTATTACTTTTTTTTTGTTTCTCTAAATCTTCTCGCTCCTTCAACTTTTTACAAAAATAAATATATAATCAAATATCATTTCAAATTATTTTACTTAAAAATTTAAAAAATCTTAAATTAAAAATATTATATTTATGAATATAAAATTTAGATTATTGAAACAATGTTAAAAATCTCTAAAATTTACTATTTTTTTCTTTAATTTCTCTAAATCTTTTCATTCTTTCAATTTTTTACAAAAATAAACATGCAATCAAATATTATTTTAAACTGTTTTACTTAAAATTTAATAAAATTATAAATCTAAAACATTTAATTTATAAATATAAAATTAATTTAACACGTAGCTTGTTAAATTATTGGACTTTATTAGAAACAAAAAATTTATAAATATAAAATTGATTTAATACGTAAATGACAATATATATATACCTTATAAAAAGAAAAATCACCTGAGAATTTGGGTAAAGAGTCACGGTTGTAGCCTTTTCTTGTACGAAAAAAATTGTTCAATAAAAAAATTATTTACACATCTTACCGTTAAATCTATCACAAATCACATCAAGTGACTTAACACCAGCAATGCATTTTTTTTAAACGATTCATAAACTTGCAAATTATTATCCTTATCATAATTAATATGAAGATTTTATTCCCTTTTGTTTAATTAATCAATTAATTGAGAACTAAATTATTATTTTGATTATTTGAAGATTATTATTTTTAATTTAGTTTCTCAAAAATTTATTTTCTCAATTTAATTCTTTAAAAATTATATATTTTTCAAAAAAATTTCATTAAATTTTTTTTAACATATTTACTTTGATGATCAAAATAAAAATGTATTCAAATCATATTTTCACTTAAAATATATAAAATTTTAATTAAATAGTAAAAAATGTAATTTAATCTATCATTTAATATGTTAAATTTTCACTTAAACTATATAAATTTTTACGTATTTTCACTTAAATTATATAAATTTTTAATTAAATCAGATTAATAAATTTATTAAATATTTTAATAAAACTAATGTGAAAACACTTTTAGAGACAAAATAAGTTTTACAAAATTAAATTGAAAAAATCAAACTTTAAATAATTAAATTTAAAATATATGTATTTTTTGAGAATTAAAACAACTATTTACTCTTAATTTATTTTTACAATCTTGGGGTAAAAAATGAGTTTTAATCTACCATTTAATATGAAAATTCTTAATTGGATTTTGGAAACAAACTTTGGGCGTTAAAGTTTGGCTTGATATTTAGTGTAAAGGAAATATATGGTAGGTAAGATTCACACTCAAAATTTTGCCCAATCCAAGTTCTTGTTGGTGCAACCACCGTTTTGCCTTTGCTTTTAGCGTTTGCTATTAAGAGAAATAAATCCAAGTGATTATCACTAAGTAACTAATTAGAAAATTACAAACCCCTCGTGTCCTTTTTCCCCTTCGCATCATTCCAGTCACCTACGCAACTTCCTAGGTTTTTTTGTCTTGGCAATGATGGTGATCTGCACAAGCTTAGCATCCAATTATTAACAATTATTTTTTCACATAAAAAATTAATAAATTTGTCGACCAATTTCATTGAATTATCAAATTCGAATTTATTAGGCTAAGAAACAAAGTCAACACAAAAATAATAATATAGTGTTGCTAAAAGCTTAAATTGTAAGCCCAAAATGGTGCCAAGATTATATATTGTTAGCGAGGTTTTGATATTACGTTATTAAAAATTTAATTTTATAAAAAAAATTTATAAATAATTTTATTATTGCATCTAACAATATAAAAATAAAAATAATAATAATTTTTTTAAAAAGAACTTTATTGTATAGTTATTAAAACTGAACGAACTATTATGAATCACTTGTTTGTCAATGGGTTGAATTTTTTTTAATTAATATATATTTTAAATTAAATATAATATAATATATTTATAAAAAAGATATGAATGTATATATGAACTCGTTCTGTATATAATAGGCAAAACAATTATCATAATAATAGTCAACTTAAAATATTTTTAATACACTATTAATATTTATATATATTAAATTTTAATATAATTATGAATACAACTAATATAATATACTTTATTTAAAAAAAGTAATATATAAATATAGAATTATATCACCTAATTTGTATGCAATAATATTATAAATTAATTATTGCAAAAACAATGTCCAATTTAGTTTAATTATCTCGCTTCATAAGTTCAATTTGAGTTAATTTATTTAAATTGCAAAATCAATATAATGGTTGGCCCAACGGTGAAGCCCAACATGTGGTCTATGCTTAGGAGGCATATGATCACAATTTTGAATCTTTCTTATATTGATTTACTAGATAAGGTTGCACAAAGGTTTTTTTGTAAATCTCTTAATCTTAACGTGAATAACGCGTCTTTAACTGAAAAAATAAATAAATAAAAGTACGTTCAAGCTATTCTAGACACCTTGACTTTAATACCAAAAAGAAAAAAAAAAAACTAGACTGGATCTTCTAAGTGTGCTGCACTGTTGATTATCATATATTCCAACTTTGGATTTTAATTCAAGTAATGCTTGCTTGGTCTAAAAAAAAAATTCAAGTAATATTTGCTAACTTGGAGATTTTAATTCAAAGGAGGGGGGGGGGGGGGGAGGAAAGATGTCAGTTCACAGCTGTGTTTTGACTAAGTAACATGGTGATAAAACACAAACAAGTTTCGGCTGGGATTACGCTAAAGGCAGTAAGGTAGCTTTCAGTTTTCACCAAACGCATGGAAATTGCATCACTGGACAGGGAAGCATGGGTTCGCCAAGGAAATAAACAACTTAAATGCTAATTGAATTGGTTTAACTAGTAAAAATCAAAATATTTTATTTATAAAAGTTATGTTCAATTTTTAATGTCAACAATTTCATTCAGTTGATGATTTGTAAATACTATTATAAATATTTATTAAAATTTGTAACATGTCCTAATATTAGAATGCGGTAGTTTTGCCTAATTTTATACTTTTTTTTCACTAAAACACAAAAAAGAAGAAGAAGAAATTCAATATCCTCCTTGAACAAAAAACAACAAAATATATGCACTAATTTCAGCCACGTGATAGAGTTGGGTGCAAAGGGTCATGTATAATTAAACAAGCTAGCATAAAGTGCAAAAACTGGCAAACGAAATTGGACATTTTTCATCCTTTGCACACAGCGGGTTTAGATAAAAAAGAATAAAAAACTGTAAGGCTTTATTACACTTCTAATTTTTTTAGTATTCAATTTAATCCCTTTAATTTAAGTGATGCATTTACACTCTAAATTTTACAAAATATGAAAAATCATTCAAAATTTAACGGTCTATGAAAAATCAAAACAGAGGATGCTGATATGTCAAATTCTTTTGATGACTTGGGGATCACGTAAACCATTAAATTTTGGAAAAGTTTGCATCTTTTACGAGAGATAGAGAGAGTATGTGATTTGAAAAGGCGCAGGCTTCTATTGTCTTCTTTGTGCTTAGTTTCCCTGAAATCCGAAACCATTTCACAGCGAACTTTTATTTTTGTTTAGATCCATTTCCATTAAAAAATTTTATACTATTATGAGAAGTCTTGTTAATAAATTTATTATAATTTTTAATATATTCTTTTACATGAAAGTTCACCGTGATTAAAATATAGATAAAGTATAGACATATAAAAAAAAAGATCATTACAAGAATCTTATTTTTAATCATTTGATTATAAAAACTTTGATACCATAAAAGATTAAGCTATTAAGTGATCAATGAAGTTCTTATAATCTCTAATAAATTTCATTCTTTCTTTACTCAACTCTTATATGTTGGGTGTGTTTTTGGTCCTTCTAGGCCGAAGATATATATTTAGTTAAAATTTTCATAGTACACACCATATGTTGAATTTGGTATTACTAATATCATATCAGCAATTGGCACTATTAAGACAAGGTTCGAAGTAGACATTTCAAAAGAGTCCCTTTATTTTATTTTATTTTATTTTTTGCTTGTCAATATTTCCCAATGTTTGACATCAAAGATTGCTAAACTTGGAGTTGCACATGTTTAACAAGAAACTTAACATGGAAAAATTTATGAAAAATGGGATACCAATATTCAAAACCAAGATTTCACTGAACAGGAGTGTCTGAAATCTATCCAATGAAACTCAGAAAAAATAAAGTCTTGACCTTGGAATAGAACTTGGAAAAATAATTAAAGAATGAAAGGGCATAAAGTCTACGCTAGACACACATGGCATACGCGCGCGCGCACACACACTATCTTACACACATACACGTCAAATTACTACACGACGTGTGTTGAATATTTGAAGATTTAGTCACTAGTTTACTGTTGATTTATTTCCTATTTTATTATAATTTATTAGGAAGTTATTATTTTCTAAGATTAAAATAATAATATTCTCTATAGTTAGGGAGATAATATTTCCTACAATTAGGTAGATTGATCCTAGAATATATATATATATATATATATATATATATATATATATATATATATATATATATATATATATATATATATATATATATATATATATATATATATAGACTCTTGTATACACTAATTCACCAATTAAATATATTAGTTTGTTTTTCTCTTTCTATTTCGGTACTGCGCGAATGGTATTAGATTCGCAGTAGGCTTGAACGAACCAATAGAGGAGTAATGGCTCAATTGGCCATGACCAGGGCAGCGGGAGAGCCGATATCGTCATCATTTGGTGTCTAATAAGGGAGGTGAGTGTTGTTTAGGTCTGTACATCCTGGCAGCACCGAAAATAGCCCCATCCAGTTAATTGTTAACCAATTGAACGGAGTGGCACTAATTTTTAGTGAGGAACAATTACAACAACTAGATAGATTTTTTCAATTCACACAATTTTCAAAATCAATGTCCCCTTCTTGTTTCTTAGCTCAATCTGGTAATTATCTTTAATTTATTGCTTTCAATGTGTCTACTATTCCCTAATTTTTTTAAATATTAGATTTAGGTATCATAAATCATATAATAGGTTGTTTTAAATTTTTTTTTTCTATAATCTTTGTGCAGGAAATAAAAACATTAAGATAGTCGAAAGTACTCTCTTGACTATAAATAAAAAGATTAATATTTATTTCTAATCATATTATCCTTTGCAATGTTCTTCATGTCAAATAACAATACTGTCCGATAATCTTATCTTTATATATTTGTAATCAACATCATATTATGACATATCAAGATAATATCATATATTTGAAAATTTTCAATATAACTAATTATACATGCCAAGTTTATATTTATCAATTTTATAGCGGAAACAAAGATCCTGCCTGTGACGTTCAGAGCAACTCTAGAGTATATTTATATTACAATTTAAACATGGATAGTCAAGAAACAATTTAGCCTCACCACGAAAGTACAACACTTAGTCTATCAAGAAATCACATGACCAAACTCTAGGTCTTTATCTGAAAAACATATCAACAACGTATAGTGAGTTTTATAATTCAGTGAACAGATAATACCTTCTATGACTTTTTAGGTCAACATATGGATGTACTTTTTATTTTAAAATTTTTCACATTGAAAATCACAATTCAGAGATACATTTATATGGGATTCGCATTTCAAATAATTTCTATTCAAATTCATATTCATATTCAATTCATAAGTAAAGCTGTAAAAACGATAATAAAATCATGATATGCATCAAGATAATTCTTATAAAAATATTTGGAGGATCCCATATCAGAGTTTAACTCCTTCCGTACTTTGGTGGTATAGGATTTACTTAAACTCAGCATCTCGCTGAGGTTTGCCCTACTACCATTCAAGAGGACACGCGAAGGGACTCTATATAGGTATTTCTCAAGCACACAGCAAGGAAAGATAAATCACATCTCATATAACTGGCATCTTGCCCATATAGGAGGCATTTCGCTCTTCTTCACATATTATCTTCCGTGTATTGGCCCTCATACGAGGCTAACACCACTCCTTACTAGCTGAAGCAATCAAGGTGCACTAGGGCTAACATCACCTGCTGTTAGCAGACAGTGTTTCCAATAGAATTCCTCCATAAAACCATAATCTCATATATTTCATATTAATCAAAATAGAAGTACTATTATAAAATAACATTTTTATTCTCAGTATATTCTTCTATCAAAACTTCATAATCAGGGAAATCACGTATACATACCTATATCCGAGGCAAACATATCATTGTATAAATCAATATCATATGCATAATATATTTCTTTTGCCATATAATGAAAAATACATTTAAAAATCACATGTTTAATATGTTTCAAAATTAATTTGAAAAGTCATACTCTTCTTAAACTAGATATCATATTGCAACCGTTTCAGATATTTTAAACCATTTCAAGAACATATAAAAGTATAAATAACTTGTAAACATACTCATTTATCAATTTAAAATTCAAGAAGAGTAAAGGCAAGTCATAGAAAAATCATCTACTCACAGGATAAGAGCCCCAGATTGGATAGCTCTAAAATGCACTTTTTTACTCTCAATTTGATCAAAGAGACTTCAAAAGCGTATTCAGAGAGTCCAAAAACTTAGAAAATAACTTCGGGAGTTTGGTCACTGTTCACGACCGAAAAACACTGTTTACGCTGGCTGAAATCACTATTCACTCGCCGAAAAATACTATTTACTCGCCAAAAATCACTATTTACGATGAACAAAAAACTGTCAGATGACCGAAAATATTTATATTCTAAAGTTTATCTAACTCCTGAATCCATCTATGATGTCAAATTTTCAATTAGAGATATTTAAATAAGATTTTCAGAGTTTATTTTTTTCTGAGATTTTCTATTTCAGATATACGGCGATTCAACGGCTGATTTGAAAAATTGATCTGTCAAAATCGTAGTATTCTCTGTCCTAAATCCAGTGGTACCCTTAATTTTGAGATCGAAAGTCAATAGGCACTTAAGATCTAGAAAAAAAATTTAAGATCACTATTCACTCTCACTATTCCTTCTTCTTCTCGGATTTTTTTGACCAATATAATTATTTTAAACAAAACAGTAATTATTTTTCGTAAAAATTTACTTACTTTTAACAAGACATAATCATTTTTAAACAAATAAAAATATATTTGTTTATAGCAAAATACTATCATTTAAAAATAAAAATTATACCCCATAACGTAAATTCTCATATATTTTTTTTGTATTTCTTTAACACATGTAGTAAATATATATATTTTGTACAGTTCTTATTTCTATTTTCAAAATTTTTTCTTTTATTTTAATTTTTTTTAATTAAAATTTTTGTTAAATTTTACAGTTATTACAAAAATTGTGAGTCATTTTGACATTTTAGCTCCTATCATAGGAACAAACGATAAGACACTGGTCCAAATGCTCACCAATTTATTGAAAATTATGAATTCCCATAAGAAGATGACCGATTTATGAGAATTATTGCAAATTATGAATGCCAAAAGACCTATTTTCAAATGATCATCTTCAATGCATGGCAGTTATTCAAAAAACAAACCTCAGTCTAAAAATGCTTTGGGATCTTCTTAATTATCAAGAATCTGACAATTGGATCGAGATGGTGAAAGGTACACAACTTAATGCCTTCTATTCTTATGTTATTCTCTATTTTTTTTTAATATTTTAAGAGCTAAGTACTATTTTGGTCTCTCTAGCATAGTAGAAGTTTCACTTTGGACCCTATGATTTTACTTGAGACAATTTTTCCTTCAGCATTAAAAATAAAATAAAATAAAATAAAATCATTTCATCTTAACTCTTTTTGTGTAGAAACAAAAAATAAATAAATAAAAATACTTTTCCATATAATTAACTCACATACATGGATGTAATTTTTGTTAAATAGAATCGTCATGTGACAAGTAATTAAGTGAGATCACTATAAATTTTAGTCAAATTTGAGAGAAAAATACCTTGAGAACAAGATATTACGTGATTACTTATAATTCAATTAATCCACTTGATCTAAATCATGTCTATATATGTAAGCAAGTTATATAAACAAGTATCTTTTATGTTACCAACCTGGGTAAGTAAAAAATAATATATAAAATTATAAAAAATCATTTCAATTTAAAAGTTTAAATTATTGAATAAAAATCTATCAATAAATTTATTATGTTTTCTAACAAAAATTAATCTGGTTAGTTTTGGGAATTTAAAGCATGATTTGTTGTTCTCCTCTGTTTGTCAGTTTGAAGCGTATGATGTTACCTATGAAAAGACCACTGTTGTTTTTTACCAAACAAGGTTGCCCTTATTGCGCTCGCTTTCTCCCAAAGTTCATTGAAATGTACCATGAGATTAGGGAGAAAGACCAAGAATTTGAAGTTATCTACATTCCAAGCGAATCAACCCTTGCCGCCTTCGAAGAATACTTTGCAGGTATGCCTTGGTTAGCCATTCCTCACGGGGGCCCGAGGTTGCATCTATTGTTTGAAAAATACAACATTCGGGGCCAACCTGCAATCCTTGATCCCTTTACTTGTCCAATTACTGAAGATTCTCAATTCATAAGCTATTTTGGGGCAGCTTCTTACCCATTCACCGGAGAGACTATTTTTCAAGCGTTGGAGGATGATCTTGATAAAGTAGCCAAAAAATGGCCACAGCGAATGAAGCATCATCTTCATGAACATGAACTCCCTTGTGAACGCGTCAAAGGATTTATTTGTCATATTTGTGATTGGCTTGGATATGCTTACACTTATTGGTGTGACAAATGTAACTTTTGCCTGCATCCCAAGTGTGCCATTGATAGAAAAAAAGAAAAGAAAATACAAGTTTGAAGATGGTGATCAAACCCAACAACCCCCAGAAGACAGTCATGTTCGGTGGGTTCAGATTGAAGGAGGATTTGAATCACTTCACAAATATGAAGATAGAGATTTTCTGGTTGACTCCATCGATGTCAAAAAGGTACAATGCCTACCTGTTAATCTTATACTAGTTGCCAGTGTCTGATCTCGCTGGAAAATCCATTCTATTATATTTTGCATCTAATGAGGAGAACCCACAATGCAAAGCCTTTTTGGACAATCTTGATAATGAGATTGGGGAAATTCCGAAAGATGATTCCAACAACTCATTTGAAGTTGTCATGGTGGCACTCGATCAACCTGACCAAGAGTCCTTCAATATTTTCTTCAAGAGGAAGCCTTGGCTCGCCATTCCTTTTGGGGACCCAAGGGTGGAGGCCCTAATTGAGAGGTTCGACAAGCCTGCCCTTCCTGGAGTGATAGTGATCGACCCCAATGGGCGAGCCACTGATGTATCGCAACTCCTACCAATTATGGAGTGGCCAAGGCTTTCCCATTCACGGAGGAGCATTTTGGAGTACATTGCGCACAAAATTGATTTGTCAGCAATTGGGGGTCCAGACTGACTCAAACATGGCCTTCATTTGGTTCATGAACTGGTTCGAATTCGCGCCACGTGGAGTACGTTTGTGATATTTGTCGGGGCGTGGGATATGCTTGGGCTTACACATGTGAGGACAGTTTGTTTGATCTTCACATCGCTTGTGCTTTTGCTGATCCCAAAGAAGACGATGGTTCCAAGGATGAGGAAGAGCTTGGGTACAGAACAGCTATAAATTCATTGATATTTTGATATAATTTATTTAATTATATAATTTAAATAATTTTTTATGATTTATTGGAGTGATCCCACCTGAACAAAACTTTAGATCATGATATTTAAAATTATTATATTTTGTGTGACAATTAAAATTTGTCATAGAAAGAACGCAATAGATATTTTATACAAATTAACATAGCTGAAATGGTAGAACTCTATAATTCTATAATTTTGAGTGATATAAAAACTACTCAAAATTATATTATTTTACAATATTTTGATATTTAAATATAAACATCTAATTGACAAGTGTTGGTCAAATACCAAAATCAAATGGGGTATATGAAATGCCTTGTCTTTGAAGAAAAAATCTGTTGTAGGAAATGAAGTATAGATTAAAAAAAGAGAATCAAATGAAAACCAGAAAAATAACATGAGGATTATATCGTTAACACAATTGGTACATGTCCAACCAACCTCCTAAGTTGTCACATGCTGAGTTGGATAAAGATGTTTTTATAATTTCATACAAAATTGATAATATTACTATCAGAAAAATTAAAAATTACGATAAATGTCAAGTTTATATTAAAATATTGAAATAAATTAAATAATTGTTGAAGTTCGCATATTATATATATTTTTACAATTACAACTTCAAATGGAATAATGTTATTTACTCTTATTATATTTTATTTTGATTAACAAGGATGCTTCTCATGTATGTCATTGGCAATTTATATTATTCGATTAGAACGAATTCATCAAGAGAAGAAAAAAATGCGCAAAAAATAAAATAAAATTCCATCATGATTATTTTTTCAAAAAACCAACTTTTAAAATTTTAAATTATGGCCTGATTATAATTTTAGTACATTAATTTTATAAAATAACAATTTCTCAACAAAAAAAAAGTATAAATAATTTTTTTTAATCTTTTACAAAAACAAAAACATTAATTTATCGTACTGTGAGAAGCACATAATCTTTTATCTTAAATAACACCTAAGTTAGTATGATTTTTTTTTCCTTTTACTTACTAGAAGGGCGTAAAAACAAAGAACCTACATAAAATTAGAGCGATTTCCTCCAATATTGAAGATAATTGAATGCTGATAGATTTTAGGTGAAAATGGCAAAACTAAGGGCATAATCCAAGTGTTGGTGTTAAGTTAAGAGGCCACCGACTCCTTATATATAATTAAAATGTGCAAATATTATAGGTATTTTATATTTTTAATTTTAAAAAAAAAATTAAAGGCGTATTTTGTTAAATTTTGAAATTTATGTACTAAAATTATAATTTAATCATAAAAAAGGTAAAATATATTTTTCACATCATATTTTTTTTGCCCGCGACATTCGATCTAGTACTTCTTTGTTTATTATTTTTAATCAATTGAAGCGATTAATATCTTGAATGTTCTCGGGAAAGCATCAAGTCTAGGATTTGGAAAACTTGAAAGCGAAAGTCGCCTTCTTAGTTTTTGTTCATTTTGTTGTAATTTTTTAAATTTATCATGGTACGAGTTGTTGAATCCATCAAAATTCATTAAGCAAATATTAAATTTTATTTTAAAATATCATCTCGATAATTTAAAAAATAAAAATATTTTAAAAATTTTATAAAAATAATATTTTTTAAAAAAATATTTTAAATAATTTTAAATAATTTTTTTTAATTTTAATATTAATGATATATATATATATATATATATATATATATATATATATATATATATATATATATATATATATATATATATATATATATATATATTTTAAAATTAATTTAAATTAGTATTTATAGTTAAATAATAAGTAAAGTACACATCTACTACAATAGAGATTTTAACTCAAATTTTAACAGCATTTAACAATAATTTTTTTTTTGTATTTATTTTTTTATCTTCTCAATTCTTTCGTAGTTTCTATCTTTAAGTTTCTCTCTCTCTCCATATAACTATAACTCTATTTCTATCTTCAGATATTTCTCTCAAGTACCCTATAAACTCATTTAGTAGTCAGGATAAGATAAAGATGAATATGATAGTAAATTAGATAAGAGTAGAATAAGATATGAATCTAATAAGTTTCTATCCTATCCAATATTTGATGCGCATCAGAATAAGTATTATGCTATCATATTCTGTATTTAAAGTAAACTAGATAATAGTAAAATATAATATAAATTATATAAAACGATAAAATTATCTTTATAATAGAATTATATATATAATTATTTAAAATCAATTTTAATACAATTTATTTT
Source organism: Gleditsia sinensis (assembly GCA_037074535.1). Taxonomy (NCBI): domain Eukaryota; kingdom Viridiplantae; phylum Streptophyta; class Magnoliopsida; order Fabales; family Fabaceae; genus Gleditsia; species Gleditsia sinensis. The sequence goes on along the minus strand of CM073467.1, from coordinate 53,399,921 downwards.
ATTATTTTAAACATTAGAAACAATTTTAAAACAACATTCTACATATATTATTGAAATGAATAAATACGTATTATTTTTAATATTTTATTTACATTTATTTTTATTTCAACTTAAAATATTAACTTATTAATATTTTAATTTTAAAATAATAAATATGTAAAAATTTTAAAACATATTAAAAATAATATAAATTTAATTCAAATAATATTTTGATAACAATAATGCATTGTACATCCAACATTAATAATGGTTTGAAATTCTTTTTTTATTCTTAATCATTTTTTAATTCAAATAATATTTTTTATTATTTTTTAAAAATAATACAAATTTAATTCTCTTATTTTTTATTTTCTAAATTTTTTAAGGTTTTTATTATTGTTGATATAAAATTTGTGGTCTTTGATGCAGAAAAAAGGAACAATTTTTTTAAAAAGTTATCCTATTCATAATTTAACTTATTTCATAAGATAACAATTTTAATTAAGAGATATGATAGGATAGGAGATCTAATAGGGTTATCCTATCCTATCAATACTCTAAACATAAATAAAAGTAAAATAGAATATATTATCTGACCATCAAACGAGTCCTATAAAGATAGAAGAAGAAATCAATCAGCGAATCAAGTTGGTATGATTTTTCAATTAAAACAGCGACTTTCAATAAAAGAAAGCAACAAACTAAACCTACGCCAAGGGATGAACCTTTAATTAAAGCAGTTTGAGACACAACATCAGAATTTGGATCAACATTTTGAGTACCTTGAACCTACAATAAAAAAAATATAAACCAAATTATATATAAACTGAATTTGGATCAACAAAGCATCACACGCAAGTAGAAGAGAATTCTGTTTTCTCCCATGAGCAACACTTTTTGTTTTATAAAAGAAAAATATAAATCAAATTATTTTTAAGTCAAGTACCCTAAGTTATAATACGTTGTAATAGTAGAACATACAATTTGAATATGTTGCATCTAAAATTTAATATCCTTCATATCTAGAATATGCAACAATTTGAACATGTTACACCTAAAATTTCACCAAGTTTGTGCTAGTTCAACTGGTGGCACATATTTGAGAGAAGCAGAACACCGGCATTAAAAGTACACAAGAAATGAGAATTAAGTCCAGTTTAATATTAGCAATGTCATAGATTGCCTTTAAGGCTATAAACCAATACGACAAAGCAGACAAGGGGGAGGATATTCTAAGACATGAAGCAAACAATCTACAGAGTGGTTTCCTTTTCTCAAAGCGCGTTCAACCTGGATCCTCTAATCTCTAGCTAAAAAGATCTTGATCACTATTTTAATTATCGACAACATTAAGATTGAAAGCTACTTTTGGTAATTTATAGGCTTAACAACATTAACCCTGTTACATATGTTTTCAACTAAGGAAACTGAGCTACTTACCCTGTTAAATTAATAACATTAACCTAATGTGCAAAACAAGTGAAGTTATGTTCAAAACTTTAATGGGACCACCAACCGAAGAGGCAAAGACAAAGAAAACCAACATGACTATGACCGCAATATCACATCAAGCAATCAATTTCTTGAAAGAAAGTATGAAAAAATGAAAGCAGTTCTGAGCAAATTATCAGGACAGGATTGAAGATTAATGCCATACATGAACAAGAATAACTTCTGGACAGATTTCAGGACAACAAGGGGAGATTTTCCACAATTTATCTATTCATTTGTTATGTAAAAGGAAAAAAAATGACAATAGAATACCTTTGCTATTGCTTCAACAACCTCTTTGAAGTAGACACATCTTGAGATATTAGATTTAGCTAGAAACTCATCTATAAAATGTATTCCAATATTTTATCCCCCGAAAACCAACCAAACAGTCAAGTTATATAATTAAGCCAGTGATGCTAAGTTAAGCTTCAAGGAGAAATGAACATGTTCAAAAAAGAAAATGTGCAGCAGTTAGTTTTACAAGTAAGCATAAAGGTTCAAGAACATAGAAATAAGCAAAACCCAAAGGGATCTTTCAATGAATCAAAAGAAGCCATTTAATGCCGTCATCTACGTGCAGTAGCCGCAGAAATTTGAATTTGTCAGCAAATAAGGTAACGTCACCACACAGCTTGTTAATGTTTCATGGCTTAAGAGCCAATGCTTCTTTGAAGACTTGGAAACAATTGCAAGGAGAGTAGTCAAATCTTCTAAAGTTATAATATTCTCTCGTTTTACTAGTAGTTCTTGAGTGTACTGGTAACTTTTTTAGTGTCTCAATAGAAAGAAAAGAAAGAGAATAATTTCGAAAAAGAAAAAAAAAAGCGATCATAAAAATGCATAAAAACTGTGCACTTTAAAGTAGCTTTTTTGTCTTGAATTTACAGTTTTAATATACCAGTCAAATAGCATTGGCATTGAGGCCTCTTGACCTTTATACTATTAAAAGGTCACAGTTCTAGCGTCAAGACTCCTATACAAGATAAAGGAGAAAAAAACACCCTTTCAGTTTCAATAAGAGATTCGGCTCCTTTAAAGTGCACTAAAAGTAAAAGTGGGCATTGATTCAGCTACATCATTCAAAAACTATCCTAATTGAACTAATAAACTTCTTTTGCATTAATGTACATCCCACAAAATGTTGAACTCATACCATGATTCTGCTGAACCACGTATTCATTAAATTCACAGAGAAAGCCTAACCATTCCAGGAAACTTTCGCCTTCTCTCTACAAAGCTTTCTTGGGTTGCTGTGTTTTCCTGGCCTGCATTGAAAAACAACAGAGAGAGTAGCGCAATCGCGGCCCACAAGGTCGGAAAGACAGGAAGGGGAAGAAAAAGACAAAAGAGAAATTACCAATACAAATGTCATCTTCCTCGGAAAAGAGGATAATGAGAAGAGAGCTGTTTCCATTTCGTTCTTCTGCCTCAGTGGGCACAAGTCAGAACAGGCAGTAGACCTAATAACTTCGGCAGTTTGGTCCTTTTTCCTTCCGCAGCTGGTTATAAATCCATTGAACTTATAAAAAAGAAAATGTGATTTTGGATTTGATCCATGCATATGAAGAAACCATTTCGCACTCAGATTCAAGCTAGAATCAATAGATCAATTCATACTTTACCCAGAATTTTAGCAAGTCTTGGTTTAGTGAAGTGACCCGAGCACACACCAACTGCTTGAAAAGAGTCCCGACTCGATGAATCACACCCATAAGGCTTCGGTTCAACGACCCACTTGTAATTCTTCCCCTCCACTCGCTCGATTCAAAGGACTTCACTGTTGAAGCGAATCAACCCATGAAGCTTAAAGTCCTTCGCGAACTTGTTCATTCTTCCCCTCCGCTCCACTCTCTCGCAGCTCCAGCGCTTGCAGTGCTGAAATTTGAACCCTCCCACGTGTTTTTTTTTTTCTCTACGTTCTTTGATGACTCATTAATGTAGTCACTGAAAATAAATATACCTAAATAAAATAAAAATTAATTTTTTAGTGATAGTCCATAAAAGTCATTACATTCTTTAGCCGCGAAAATGTTGTTTTTAATGACGATCACTTTGAATTATTACTAAATGAGATTTTCAGTCGGCCGTTGTGGAAAATTTGCCATAAAAAACTCTATTTTTTGTAGTGATATAATTGGCTCTTCCCTTGGGTGACTAGAGGAAAGAATTCTTGAGTCACAAGTTTAAGGTATACGTGGCCATTAATCAAGAAAGTAGCCCAAGAAGCTAGAGATCTTGTTATGCTTCATGAAGCAGAAGCTTATCCTTTCGTGGAGGAGAAAGTAAAAGAAAGAGGCAGAATATGAAGAGATGGCCATGGCTGGCCTGAGAAGTTGATGAAGCCAACACATAAGCACGTACTTGGGTTAACATGCCGTAGAATTTATAACTGTGAAAGTTTTGATGAGGAGGGGCATACATGGTGATACATAATTTCCATTGCTCTTAAAGGGCTTTTAAAATACGTATTGCTAGTTTTGTAGAATAATTTTGATCTCGAACGCGTAAGTTAAACTTCCAAAAATTGTGGTTATGCTTCTTCCCTTTGTCACTTCTTCAATCGAGTTTATCTGCATCTAACATCATTTATAATATAACAATAGAGAAATGGAGTCGAAGTTTCGTTCTCACCAAGAGATTTAAACATTTTGCATTTTTTTTCTTTTTCAATTTAAATGCTTATGACATATTTTTCTATTATTAGGAAAAAGAGAGCACAAACTATAGTGATTTAAGAAGGAATTAGCACAAAAAATAAGGAAACAACAGGAAGGGAAGGTATGGCTATAGCACTACAAGAATCGTGAGATTTAGGGACGATTTTCTAAAGGCTAGGACATAATGATGGTTATAAAAATCCTTGTGCATCCAATGCCATTGCCATAGTTTCGGCTAACTGAGCGAAAATCATCATTAAGACTAGTCATAACGATAGTTACCATAACCGTCATTGTGACGAAGAAAAATGACATTTTGAAACCTGCTTTCATGACAGTGCACACTGACGATTTCGTAACCATCGTTGTTACATGGAACAACGACGATTATGTAATCATCGTAATGGCATTGTTTTAATGACGGTTATGTTAAAACTGTTGTTAAAGATATTTCCTTTTTTTATATTTAAATTATTGTAAGTGTTGTAATTTGAATATAGTTTTTTTTATACTTTTGCAATCATATCTGTAAATAATTTTGTACTCTTCAACTTTTGTAAAATTTTACTAATGTTTGAAATAAAAAAACAATATGCAAATTATCATAAAATATAGAAAGAAAAAAAATGAAGAAAGAAATAATTGATATTCATTGAAAAATTTAAATTATAATGCACATGTTACATAAGAATCACATAAAATATACAATATACAGTTAAACTCATTAGGGGTGTGCACAACCCGTGCAACCCGTTTGAACCCATTCTAAACCGACTAAAATATGAGTTTTCAGATGGACAGATTCGGGTCAGTGGGTTATATCGGATTAAATTTTTTTGAATTTTCGGATTCAGGCGGTCGGATCGGGTTGGGAGATAGTAAACCGTTTGAACCCGACCCGACTGAAGAAATATAATAAATAAAAATTTTGAAATATGATAGACAAATGAATGGCTGTGGCTTATTGGTTTGGAGGCTTCATTTCCACCGGTGGGGGAACGGGTTCGAGACTGCGCCATTTTCTCCATTTTTTTAGGCAAAACAACGTCGCTTATATTAGTTATATATTCTTCTCCCACAATTCACAAACCCTAATTCACAAATCACAACTCCTTTCTGCTCATTTATTGCCGCTTTGAGGCATGCCACCTCCGACTGCAACTCTTCGTAATAGGGCCCAGAGTTTGAGCTAAACCCAATAGAGCCACGACCGAATATTTAGAACTCTCGCTAGTGAATCAACAGTTGAGAGCTATCGCTAGTGAATCAACAGTTAAGAGCTTTTGGGAAGAGTTGTCCTCCTACTAGATCGAGACAATCTTTTCCAATAAAATCAAAGAGCGAACAATAAAATATGTCAAACTTTATGGATAATAAATAAAATAAAAATAAGTGTGTAAAATAATATTTAAATACTTACATTGACTATTTGAACTTCGTCATTAATGTAGGATCCATCAGCTCTTTTATGGACTGCTTTCCATACATAGCTTTGGGTCACTGGACCCCCAACCTTAGCCTCCTAAAAATTTGAACAATTAAATTTAGTGAGTGTTATAATAAGTATAATATTGAACTTCAAATAAAGTATTGAGAAATGCAAGCTTACCATATCAGCATTCTAACGTGTAAAGCTCTTTGATCCAATGATATGCAGCATTGTTTGACATTTTCTATTTCGTTTATTCTTATCAGCCACATCTTAGTCATTTACAAAAACAGATTATTTAGTAACCTTGTGTGAAAATATAGATATATTGATAGATGAATATAGTTATCCTCCTCTTTACTTCAAGGTGATAGTCAATGAAAGTTACCCACTGATATTGTGGAATGCCAGTTAAGATATCATTTTGCAACTCCTTCTTGATGTTTGTCTCATCTTGCTTTAGCCTAAACACATTGTAATGTGCAACTATCCACTTTTGTCCTAGTGACTAAAAAATGAGCTTCTTGTGGAGGCTTGGCATGGTAAATTTTGACTACAAAAAAGAGAACAAATATCAATAAAGATTCAAAATGAATCTAGTATAATAAAAATAAGTGTTTGTATATGTACAATGTTTATGAAGACATTCTTCTTGTAATCCTCGAGAATGGATCTCCAATCTCGGTACAAGATCAAGAAGAAGTTGAAATTATCTCCTATAGTGCCGAGATAAACACATAGTAAACCACCGCTATCTTTGATAGGTTGGTGGGTGTCGTTGAACTGGACAATGACTTTTTGTCCATGGACTGTTAACTACATGGCAAGTCCTAAATGGATTGAAATCCTAAGTGTTAAGTTCTAAATAAGTTCTAAATGTACATTTTGAGGATCTGATACAAATTGAAAATTCAAAATGTCCAATCTCTTCCATGCTGTAAAGTCCTTTGGATGCCTCATCATGTTGTCATTATTCTTGCCTGTGGAAAACCATTTCATATAATTAACAGTTTTAGAAGACATCAACAACCTCTGCAATTGTAGTTTGAGTAGAAAGTATCTAAGATTTTTGTTAGTTACCTTCTTCTACTTCTCACATTTCTGTTTCTATTTCCACATAGGTGCTCTACACTTAGTACAAGCATCTTTATTTTCATCCACCCCTAGTATAACACACAATTGTTGGGACATGCATGAATGTTTTTTGTAATTCAGCCCTAGCTTATTAATAGTTTTCTTTGCCTCGTAAAATGAAAGTGGAATCTTTGCATTTGGGAAGACATCTACTAATAACTCTAGTATTATCGATATGACTTTGTCATTTATCCTGCACATACACTTGATGTAAACAAATACACCAGAAAAGATAATTTAGAATATTTATCTTACCATTTGTATAGTTGTTGTTGACCATTCTTGAGTAACTCATAAAAGTCTTTGACACTATCATTCATACTTTCTCTCGAAGGTGGCTTTGGCATCTCTACAGAATTAATACTTTTATTTTCACGATTAACCTCGAATGCATCACGGACTATGTCCTAGACATGGTCATCCCAACTAATCGGTTCTGTGACATGTTGTGGTTTTATATGAAGTTTTGTAGTAGTTTCTTCTGTTTCCTTCTTCCCGTGCATACTCCAGAAATCGTATCCTTATCGGAAATGTTTAATGATCAAGTGTTGACGTACAACCTCTGTAACTTGTCATTTCTTAAATCTATACTCAGGACATAGACATATTATTCTACCTTTTACACCTGAGTTTGCGATTGCAAAGTTCAAAAAACCCTCTAGGCCGTCCAAATATTCATGGGTGTGTCGAGATTTATAGATCCAAGACTGATCCATATCTGAAACCACTATGAAGTTAAGATATTAAATATTACATCCACTAATTACAACACTAATAAACTAACTAATTTATCTTGTTTCCATTTAACTAATAAAGAAAAAAAATTCATTAATTTATCTTAATTAATTACAATCAATTCAATCTAAGTAAAAATATGTCAATTTCAATTTTCTTTTCAATTTTACAATTTATCATCGACAACTCTGTTGTCTCGTATCTATTTCTATCATTCGTTTATTATATATATATATATATATATATATATATATATATATATATATATATATATATATATATATATATATATATATATATATATATATATATATATATATATATATTCTAAATGTATATTGCATACTTATTAGATCAATTGTACTAAATTTACTTATAGAATTATTAACTATTTTTGTATCTTCTAATAGAATTTGACAATCTTTTGTTCCATACCAAATTCTTTCATTCGTCTATACTTTCAATATATTTTCATTGTATATTGCATATATACTACCCCTTTATTATGTCATAATTAATTAAATTTATTTACATAATTAATAATTATTTACTTCATTCTGAAATAAAATTTCTCAAACTTAAGCATACTATTTATTTCACTCTGCTTCTTCCATTAAATTTTTTATATACATTAATTAATATTTTTAATAGAAAATTCAAATCTTAACTATTAGTTTAGCTTAATCTCATTTTATGCTCCACAATTAATTCATGTCGTTACCTCTACTAATTTTTTATGTTCTTTATTTGATTTCAAAATTATGTACTTTCATCTAAATAATTATATTAATTGTATCACAACTATTCTAAATAACTCTTATCCCAGAATGAGGTCTTCTTTATTCTTCTAAATTAATAATTATATGCATTTAATTTTTTATTTGGGATTTTATAATAACAATTAAAAACATTAGATATTCATTACTCCCAATTTTAATATAAAAATATAATACATACAACACATATAACATAATTAAAAAACGTATCAAAAGCAATACATATATATTTATATATATGCATTACAAAATAATATAATTTTAAAATTATGTTTGCAGCAATACATTACATGAAAAATTATACAATTCAAAAACTAAGAACTCATAATGTACAATATAATTTATATAAACCATTTATAGCAATACGTTCTCATCCAACTCATATACTCATTTAAACATGTATTCTATTAAAAATATTAACAAAAAAAAATTCAAAGACTCATCTTTAGCGAAACAAAATACAAATGAATTGGAAAAATTGGAAGCATGCAAGGACCGCAATGTAAATCTAAGACAAGGAGATTTATCACAAAAAGAGAGAAGGAATCAAATGAGAGGGCAAGACGAAAAGGAAGGAGGAGCCAAGTATATAAAGGTGATAATGACGGTTTCCAATAAACCGTCGTGCTTCCATAGTTTGACAACGGTTTAAGAAATAACCGTTGTAAAAATACGATTTGACAATAGTTACTGTAGAGAACTGTAATCCAAATCCGCTTGTTATAACTACGATTACAATAATCATAACTAAACCGTTGTTAAAATTCCTCTTTCCAATGAATGGTTAATTTATTGTGACAGTTTAATTACAACTATTGTTAAATAAAAATGGTTCTGAATTAACCATTATTAAACTACACTGATTCTCATGAATGGTAAATTTTTCTATGACGGTTATTGACTAACCGTCATAAATCCATGATAGTTTTATGTAAATCATCATTAAATAACGATGGTTAAGCATAATCGTTGTTCAGTTGTTAAATAACGACCGTTAAGTATAACTGTCGTTCACTATCATTGAGTCTCCACCAACGGTCAATATTTAATGACAGTTTCTATTAAACATCATTACTTAACAACGGTTTATATAAAACTATTGTGGAAGCCAAATAAATAACAACAGTTTATGAACCCTCGTGGAACCTTGTCTTAGAGACGATTATTTTTTACTGTCGTTAAACTACCGTTGCTAATGACCCGTGTTTCTTGTAGTGTAGGAGACACTTTTGACATTGTTTTGCTTTATAGCTCAAAATTTAGAGACTACCTCATGTAAAACAATGGAGGGAAGGTAAGAAAAATTTACCCATACTCTTTGAAATTAAAATACGAGACGAATTAAAATGCTACTTTTATTTTCTTCCATGATTTTAAGAGTGCATATAAATTTAGTTAGAATTAATTCCAAGTTTATAAATGAAATGTTATTTCTCTACAAATTGAGTTACCTCTTTATGTAAAATAATACAATATCAAGTAAAAGAAGAGAAAAGAAAAAGCCTTTAATATTCGTTTTTTTATCTCTAAAGAGTGATCAATTGGTTTTCAAGTTAGCTCTATATACAAGAGAGTTGTGAAGAAGCTTGAAGAGATTATGGTCTAAAAAAATCTTAGCACAACAAAAATTATATGTTTTTTTTTAATTTTCTTTTATACATCTTTGTGGGTGTCTATGGTATTTATTAATAGGTCAAAATCAGTTATCTCAAAGGGAAGATAGTGGGATTATACTTTGCATCACCATCAGACTTTCCAAGTTACTCGTTTACCAAAGGATTGATAGAAGTTTATGATGAGCTGTCTTCTAAAGGTTATTTCGAAGTTTTTTTTATCTCCTTTGGTGATGATAAGAAGACATTTGATGGACACTTATTTTGAATGCCTCGGGAAAGTCTTAACTAAAGATGGGATGTCTTAAGACTATGGACTAGATGCCTATCCATTTACCTTTAAAAGAATCAATTTTTTGAAAAAGGAAGAGGAAGCTGCTCTAGAGAATCAAACCGTGACCTCTCTCTTGGTTTCAAAATCTCTCGCAAAAGACGGACATAAGGTAAAATCCTTCATTGAAATGTACCATGATATGAGGGAAAAAGACCAAGAATTTGATGTTATCTACATTACGTGCGAATCAACCCTTATCTCCTTCGAGGATTACTTTGCAGGTATGCCTTGGTTTACTATTCCTTATGAGGACTAGAGGTTGCATGGTTTGACTCTGAAATCCATTATTTCACTAATTGGTATTGACCTACGATCCTACCCATTGGTTCGGATGGCTGTTTAGTTAGGGAAGATCCTCAACTCATATACTACTATAGGGCAGCTTCTTACCCATTCACCAAGAAGCCTTTTCAAGCCTTGGACGATGATTTTAATATAGTAGCCAAGAACTAGCCAAAGAGAATAAAACATCATCTTCATGAACATGAACTTGTTCGTCAACGTGCCATTCGATATGTTTGTTATAACTGTAATGAGTGTGGATATCTTTGCCTTTTTTGTGTGTAGCCAATGCTTCTTCTGTCTGCATCCTAAGTGTGCCATCGATAGAAGAAAGAAAAGAAAATACAAGTTTGAAGGAATTGAAGATGGCAATCAAACCCAACAAAATCCACAAGACAATCATGTTCGATGGGTTCAAATTGAAGGAGGATTTGAATCACTTCTTAAATATAAAGATAGATATTTTTTGGTTGCGTCTGATAGTTGCGTAAAGGTACAATGCCTACATATTAAGACACTTTTCTTTGGTATATTAGTGTTCAAGATACCAAGTGGCATATTAAGCCTAATGACCAGCTTGGTAACTTACAAATATAAGAAATGGATATTTTAAAGTTCGAATTAAATATGGGAGTGTCATGTGTTTGGTTTTGAAAAATAGATTAAGAACAGTTTAAAAATTATATACGTATTTTAAATTAATATATATGGATATCTGTGTGTTTATATATATATATATATATATAACACATGTTTTTGCCTGATGTCGTTGAAGAACATTGAAAACTTAAATTTATGATAGCTCATGATGCTTGGTCTCAAGTGTCAGTGTTTGATCTTGCTGGAAAATTCATTCTACTATATTTTACTTCTAATGAGAAGAATCCACAATGCAAATTTTTTTTGGAAAAGCTTGATAATGAAATTGGGGAAATTCAGACATTTCCAACAACCCTTTTAAAGTTGTCATGGTGGCACTTGATCAACGTGACCAAGAGTCCTTCAATAGTTTGTTTAAGAGTAAGCCATGGGTCGCCATTCCTTATGGGGAACCATGGGTGGAGGACCTTTTTTAGAGTTTCAATAAGCTTGCCTTGCTTGGAGTGATAGTGATACATCCCAAAGGGTGAGCCATTGATGTGTCACAACTCCTACCATTTTATGAGGTGGCTAAAGCTTTCCCATTCACGGAGGAGCGTTTGGAGGACATTGAACACAAGCTTGATTTGTTAGCAGTTGGGGTGCATAGAGAAACTCAAACATCATTTTCATTTGCTACACGAACTGGTTTAAATTCGCCATATGGAGTATGTTTGTAATGTTTGTCAATGAAAAGTGAAAAGCAATTGTGAGTACGAAAAAGTAAAGAAAAAATTGATTTGTGAAGTTGATAATTTTATTCAATTATCAGTGTGTATATATAGGCAAATTTACAAAATTTAAATATACAAAAATATAAGAAAACTTTGTTACTGTAAGCAAAGGAAACAAACTCTGTTACAACAACTAAAGCCTAAGATATTGCACTGTTATGAACTCCTTGATTCTCGTCCAATACTCTCCCTCAAGTTGGAGTTGGGATTGAAGTGTCAAGAACACCCAACTTGCAAAGTAGTCGATGATAAGCATCACCTCCAAGTGGTTTGGTAAAAATATCAGCTAATTGGTCACTAGATTGTAGATAGGAAGGAGTAAGAAGACCTGCTTAAATATTTTTTCAAATAAAATGATGGTCAATTTCAATATGTTTGGTGCAATCGTGGAAGACAAGATTTTCAGCAATGTGAATAGCAGCTTGGCTATCGTAATGAACTAAAATTGGTTGTGAATGATTAATCCCAAGATCCGAGAGAAGATATTATAACCATTGTGACTTAGATGCAAGTGTAGTGAGGGAACAATATTCTACTTTTGTAGAAGAACGAGAGATTGTTGATTGTTTCTTGGTTTTCCAAGAATTAGGACTAGATCTTAACATGGTAAAATAACTAGTGGTGGAGCGATGAGTAGTTGGACAATTGGTCCAGTCAGAATCAACATATCCAACTAAAGTAAGAGAACTAGATGCAGAAAGCAATAGACCTTTACCAACACTACCTTTAAGGTAATGTAGAACTCGATTAGCTGTATCAAGATAAGAGGAATATGGAGATTGCATGAATTGATTGAGAGTATTTGTAGCATATTGAATATTGAGTTGTGTTACTATGAGATACAAGAGACGACCCACAAGTCGACGATAGATCCCTAGATCGGGAAGGGGAGTACCATCTTTTGGTTTTAAACGAAGATGTTGTTCTATAGGAAAATCAGATGATCGAGAGCTAGTCATACCAGAATCCGATAATATGTCAAGGGTATATTTTTGTTTACATAGAAAAATTCCTTGTTTAGAGCAAGATACTTCAATACCTAAAAAATACTAAAGATTGCCAAGATCTTTAATGGAGAAAGATTGAACAAGAAATTGTTTGATGTCAAAGATATCATCATCATTGTTTTCAGTGATAATAATATCATCGACATAGAGAAGAACAAAAATGGAAGTCTGATTATGAATATAAGTGAAAAGACTATAGTCTGAAGTAGATTGACGAAAACCTAGACGAACAAGAGTGGCTGAGAATTTAGAAAACCATTGATGAGAAGCCTGTTTAAGGCTATAGATAGATTTATTTAATTTGCATACACGATTCTCCCCTTTATGATAGAATTCGGGAGGAAGTTTCATGTAAATCTCTTCATTAAGATCTCCCTGAAGAAGTGCATTGTTGACATCAAGTTGGTGTAATAACCAATTTTTAATGGCAGTAATGGAAAGAAGAAGGCAAACAATAACTAATTTGGCCACTTTCCTTCAACTTGAGTATAACCTTTGACAACTAAATGAGCTTTATATCTCTCTTTAGAACCATCAAATTGGTATTTAATTTTGTAGACCCATTTACAACCAATAGGTATTTTCCTTTGGGAAGTGAGCATAAAGACTAAGTATTGTTTAATTCAAGGGCTTGAATTTCTTTGGCCATGGCATCACGCCATTCAATAGATTTCATGGCTTCAGAATAAGATCTTGGTTCTTGATTTTCAATGATATTAGTTAGAAAGACACGATGAGAATGACTTAGATGGGACAAAGAAAAATAATTTGCTAAGGGAAAATCAGTTGAGGAAGAAATATGATTACAAATGTAATCCTTGAGATGACTAGGTAGACAACGAATTCGTTGAGGGTTATTATTAATGATAGGAATAGGTGCTGTTGAAGGGGAATTCTAAGAAATAGATGGAGAATTGATTGAACTATCAAGCTGAGAAGATGTGGAAATAGTCACTGGAAAATCATTTGAATAATCAACAAAAATAGGAGGGATACAATCATTGGAAGGAACACCAGTGGAAACATTTGGTGGTGTAGCGTAGTCAAAAGTTCCATCATCATCAATTGGTGTAATGGTAATTAAATTTTTTAATGATGGAGATGAAAGATCATGATATGGAAAAATTGACTCATGGAATACGACATCTTGAGAAACATAGATTTGATGAGTTTTGAAATCATATATGCGATATCCTTTTTGACCATACGGATGGCCAACAAAAAGACCAGGTTTAGCTCGTTCATCAAATTTATAAAGAAAGGTAGATGCTGCTGCTTACATTTTACAATGCCATTTTGTTGGGGGAGGGGGGGTCACAACGCAACTACGTTGCTAAATAATTCCATTGTCATGAAATCATGTTTGAATTTGTTTAGAAAGAAATTCAGAACCATTGTCTGATCGAATGGTTTGAAGTTGAGGAAGAAAGATATCCCTATTACCATAGTTGATACGAGAAATTTTTGTGTTGAATTGATGTTTGATTTGGTTAAAAAATGAATTAACATGTGGAAAGTTTCATTAAATAAATCGAAGTACACCTAGAATAATCATTGATAATAGTTAAAAAGAAGCGTGATCCATTTTTAGAAGGTATAGAGAAAGGACTGTAAATGTCAACATGAATTAATTCAAAAAAAATGAGAAGAACAAGATGTACTTTGAGAAAAGGAAAGACGTGGTTGTTTAGCATGCGAACATATATGACAAACAAAATCCTTATTTACAGTAATATTTGGAAAATTTTTAACAATGAAATCAAAATGAGATTTAGATGGATGACCAAGGCGAGAATGCCACAGATCAATTTTATTATAATGCTTGAAAGAAAAATTAGAATGAAAATATAAATCTGCATCTAAATAAAAAAAGACCATTCCGAGCACTACCCTAACCAATCTTTTTCTTCGTTGCTCGGTCTTGGAATATAAATTCAGAAGATGAAAAAATTACATCACAATTTGTTGACTTTGTTAATTGTGAAATAGATAACAAATTGAATTTAAATGATGGAATGTGAAAAACATTCGTCAGAGTAAGTGATGATGAACAATGAACAGTGCCTATGTGTGTCACAGGTGCTTGAGAACCATTAGGCAATTGAACTAATATATTTTTATGGATAGTAAAATATGAAGAAAAAAATGAAAGAGATGTACATATATGGTTAAAAGCACCTGAATCGATAATCCAACAAGACGATAAACATGTGAGAGCTATACCTGCTAAATGAACTGATGATCCATTGGATTCTTCTTTGGCTAGAAGTGAAAGAAGCTTGTTGTATTGTTCAGTGTTATCTAATTAGCAAGGTTAGCGGAAGTTGATGGTAGTGGCCCTGGTTTCTTCACTTGCTTGTTTGGGAAGCCATGAATTTGGTAGCATATAGCAAGAGTTTGACCATGTTTATTACAATATTCACAGAAAGGATGTTGGCACTTTCCTGCAGGCCGATATCTGAAGTGCTGCAGAATCAATGGTAGGAGTTGCTCGAATATTAATCTCTTGTTGCTTTTTCTCTTGACGTACCAAATTGTAAATACGCTAGATGGAAGGAAATGGCTCCATCAAGAGGATTTGACTGCGAATGGCTGCAAAATCATCATGGAGCCCCTGAAGAAACTCCATCGCATGATCTTGATGTTGTTGATCAATAATGCTTTTAGCATTACCATAGATACATGGAGTGACAGAGATAGTGGATCTGAGTTCGTTCCATAAAGATTTGAGTTGTGTGAAATACAATGAAATAGACATACCTTCCTATTTGAGAGCGGATATAGACTGCTTTAATTGATAGATCTTGGGAGCATTTGATTGAGAAAAACGATCCTTTAAATCTGTCTAGATTTGTGCTGCAGTTTCAACATATAAGATACTTAAGACATATTTTAGGTGAGACATAATTAAGAATCCAACTTTCGACCAAATCATTACATTGTTCCCAGTTGATAATATCATCTTTCTCTTTTGGAACTGAGAGTGACCCATCAACAAACCCAAGTTTACTTTTTGTACGAAGGGCCATTGTTACTGCACGACTCTAAGATCCATAGTAGTCTCCTGTCAGCAAAGGTGTAGCAAGAATGGTAGAGGGGCTATTTGAATTATGAATAGCGTAGGGATCTACTTGGATAGAAGTTGATGATTGTGGGGATGGAGATGATGTGACATTGATGGCAAGGTTTTCATCAGACATGGTGAAGTAATAAAAATAAGGATGGAATGTGATATATTTTATTGCTCTAATACCATGAAAAGTAATATTGAATATGAAAAAGTAAAGAAAAAATTGATTTGTGAATTTGATAATTTTATTCAATTGCTATTGTGTATATATAGGAAAATTTACAAAATTTAAACATACAAAAAGATAAGAAAACTTTTACAATAAGCAAAGGAAACAAACTCTATTACAACAACTAAAGCCTAAAATATTGCACTATTATGAACTCCTTGATTCTTGTCCAATAGTCAAGGCATGGGATATGCTTGGGCTTACACTTGTGAGGACTATTTGTTTGATCATCACATCGCTTGTGCTTTTGCTGATCCAAAAGAAGACATTTGTTCCAAGGATGAGGAAGAGCCTTTGGTACCTGCTAGGAGGTGGCAACTGGGATGGCAAAGGAATTTCAAGAAATTAAAGCAATTTTAGTCACTAAGATTTATTAATTCTTTTTTATTTTAACAGAAAGTAATGGAATTTTATTTATTTTTTATTCTACAGTCTACAAATTTGGTATTTTTTTCATTAATGTGATAGAATGAAGGTCTAATAATTACATACTAGCCTGGTAGCTTGCTTCTAATAGACCTAGTAAAAGTCTACAAATCAAAAGGGTACATTCATCCTTAGGTATTTCAGCTAATACAATCTCAATGAATCTACCTTTGATCTTGATAATATTCTCTCTTAGACCATATAATTATGTTGGCACGACAACTCCATTGTTGCATATGTAGACAATCCTCGCAGCTTGTAACTGTAAATAGACTATATATATTGATAATTCAAGTTGTAGAAGTATCTCCCAAATATAACGAATGACTTTCAGCCAAACTCTATCTTTTCTAGCTCTATGAATTGAATTATAAATTGTAGGGGCAAAGTAATTAGAGCAGGTGTTTGTAAAAACATATATGAAGAAAGTTCTTCTCTTGCATGATTACTTCATATAGAGTCAAGCAAGGTTTGCTTGATACTTCCTTGGAGGGATAGCAAATATTAAATGCTTCCGAATCCTAACACTATCCTGCCTGCATATAAATGAAGTATGATTTCCTCCAATGTAGCTCTTAAGTAGTATTGTCTTTCAATACTATTTCTGGTGATGAATCATAGATGGTGTACAAAAAGTACTAAATGCTTGTGTTATAAATGCACTAGCAGAAAGCATCCTATTTCCTCATCATTCATTACAATCATGTCTTTGCATGAGCTATATGAATCCAAGCTTGTATTCTTTATACTTGAATGCACAAATCCAATTTCTAATGTGCAGCATTGTGCTAGTAATTCTTTTTGGCTAGTTTCTTCACCCAATCTTTTTCCTACTCATCCCATGGTGACTAGAGTTAAAAGATGGTATCTTTAAACCTCGAGTTTATTTGACAAAAAAAGAGAACCAGCTACTATTTTCAAGGCTTCAATGAGTGACAATTCGAGCCTCGCTTAAAAACAAAACTTGGTCTGGTGTAGACAAACCTCAAGGATGGGTTTTCAGGGTTAGATATCATCCTGATAGTAGTGTTCAAAATTATAAAGTTAGGTTAGTGGCCAAAGGATTCAATTAAGTTGAAGGTTTTGATTTTAATGAGATTTTTCTCTACTGATTAAACCTATAACTATTCAAATTATGCTTACTTTGGGTTTAACCAATTAAGTAACGGAAAATACATTAATTATATGTAAATAATGCTTTTCTCAATGACATTCTTCACGAAAAGTCTATATGCTTCAACCTCCTAGTTTTGAAGTAAGTAATGTAGGGAAATTGTATAGGCTACATAAAGCTCTTTAGCAGCTCAAGCAATCCCCTAGGGCTTGTTTTGAAAAGTCAGCTTCCACTTTGTTTAAATTTGCGTTTCGAGGTGACACATGTTGTCACGCCCCTACTTTAGGAACACGAATACCTTTATTATCCGTTAAACTTTATTATCATGCAATTGTAAATCGTTTCATAATACCACATATATGAATAATATCACACGTTTTCAAGTTAACAATACTAATAGTTATACATGCCAAGTCTATATATATATCAAGTTTATAGCGGAAACAAGGATCCTGCCTGTGACGTTCAGAGCAACTCTAGAGTACAAATATATTACAATATAAAACACTAAGAGCCTAGAAACAATTTAGGCTCACCACCGAAGTACGATCCCTAATCGATCACGTGGCTGCTGGACCAAACTTTGTGTCTTTATCTAAAAAATAGATCCACATCGTGTAGTGAGTTTTACAACTCAGTGAGCAGATAACACCTCCTATAACCTCTAAAGTCAACATATGGATGTACTTTTCATTTCAAAGTTTCTCATAAAGAAAAGTTACATTCAGAAGTACATTCATATAGGACCCGCATTTCAAAACATCTCTGTTAACAATTCATATTCAAAATCATATACAAAACTGTAAAATCATTTATCAAATAATGTTATGCATCAAATATTTCTCATATAAATTATTCGAAGGATCCCATATCAGAACCACCATATCAGAGTTTGACCCCTTCCGTATTTTGGTGGTATAGGATTTGCCTAAATTCAGCATCCTGCTGAAATTTGCCCTACTACCATTCAAGAGGACACGTGAAGAGACTCTGTATGGGTCTTTCCCAAGCACACAGCAAGGGAAGACAAATAACATCTCATATAACTGGCATCTCACCCATATATAGGAGGCATTCCGCTCTCCTTCACATATAATCTCCTGTGTGTTGGCCCTTACACGAGGCCAGCATCACCTCCCCTGCTAGTTGAGGCAATCAAAGTGCGCACCAGGGCTAACATCACCTGCTGTTAGCAGACAGTGTTTCCAATAGGATTCCTCCACAGAAAATACCGTATGCATATATGCCATATAATCCAGTATAAAATTCTTAATATAAAACAGACTTTTTAGTCTCAGTATATTCATCTATCAAAACTTCTCAATCAGGGGAAACATATAATCATGCCCATATCCGAGGCAAACGTATCACTTTATAAATCAATATCATATGCATAACATATTTCCTCTGTCATATAATGAGAAATGTATTCAGAAATCACGTATTCAAAACATTTCGAAATCTATTTCAAAAATCATACTCTTCTTGAACTAGATATCATTTCTCAACCATTTCAGAAACATATGAAAGTATAAATAACATGTAATCATACTCATTTATCAATGTAAAGTTCAAGAAGAGTAAAAACAAGCCATAGGAAGAATCATCTACTCACAAATTTGAAGTATAAAGTTGGACACCCTTAAAATTCTAGTTTCTGATCTGAATTCGGTAAACTAAACCCCAAAATCGAGTTCGGAAGGTCCAAAAACCTTGAAAATGACTCCGGATTTGCTAAATTTGGCCTATAGGAGCTCGGTCAACGCAAGTCAATGGAGAAAGATTCTGTTACACGCGCCGTCGAGGGGGCTGCGCGTGGGCGCCACTCGCTGAGATAGATTAGGCGTGTGGGGGCACGTGTGGTGGTGGGTAGGCCTCAAATTTGAGATCCAAAGGTTTCGGTGCCTTTTAGATTGATCTACGGTGTTAGTTTTTGCATTTGACAACTAAAAATAGGAGTTTCGGGGGTTACCGTTTTGGCCAATTTTCCCTTCAATTTTCCAGCCAATTCTCCAGAAACCAATCAGATGGATTTGAAGAACTCTTCGTCCTGAGTCCGTTGGTGGCGGTGCTATCGAAATCTGAGGTCCGTAGGCAGAGAAATTTTAGAGAGAAGTTAGAGGGCTTTTGAGGAGAATTTTCTAAAGAGAGATGAAAACAAAATCTGCAAATGACCAACTTCTGGAGTGGCTGAGGCCCTTAAAATATTTCGGGAGACCTTTCTGCAAAATTTTACTTTTAGAGGGAGGTCCTTGCAAATTTTTTTTATTTACATTTTAACCCCGAAACTTTTAAGAAATTACATTTTGGCCCCGAAACATAAATTCTCATATTTCTTTTGTAATTCTTTAATCCATGTAAATAATAAACTTATTTTCACTAGTTCTTATCTCCATTTTCAAAATTCTCTTTAATTCCAAATTTCCTTTAATCTAAATTTAATTAATTTTACGGCTATTACACATATGACTCTTCTTTGTTTCTTGGTCATTGGGGATTCTCCCCAAGCTATTTTTGATCATATTTCATATTTAAACAAAGTAATTTGCTTTGAAAGGCTTTGGAGAGATTAGCTACTTCATGAGCATTTAAGTAAGACATTTGAATGGCGTTGTCTCTCTCAGTTCAAGTATTTTAAACATATTTTAAAGAAGGAAAAAATGGACAATGCCAAGGCTATTAGCACGCCTATGGTTTCTAGTTCAAAGATTTCAAAGAAGGGTATTGATTTGATAATTGATCCCTTTTTTTTTAGGTCTATTGTGGGTGCATCATAGTATTCAACCATCATAAGGCTTGAGATTCCCTTTTCTGTTAATAAACTTTGCTATATATGCATTGCCTTCTTAAATCTCACTTGAAAGCTGCCAAAAGGGTTCTGCGTTATCTAGCAGGTTGACACTTGATTTTGGTTTATATTTATAGCCATCTACTAACTTGAGGTTTGTCAATGCAAATCAGGGTTCTAACATCGATGATAAAAGATCCACTTCTAAGAGTCATATTTTTCTCGGAGTAAATTTAGTTTCTTGGTCTTGCAAGAAGCAAACTGTTGTTTCAAGATCCAATACTTAAGTTGAGTACTAGAGTCTAGCAAACACAGTTGCTGAGTTAATTTGGATTCAATCTCTTATGAAAGAGCTAAAGTTTTCTTTGTCCAAGCAGCCCATACTTTTCTATGACAACCCTAGCACAATACTGCTCATTGCTAATCCAATGTTACATTTTATTTGTAAGGGAAAAAGTGGCAATGAAAGAGATTTATGTAAGCCATATTCCTTCTCTGGAGCAAATTGTAGATATTTTTACAAAGTTTCGAGCACAAGGTTCTGTTAGTTTGGAACTAGGCTGAAAGTTTGAGATGTTAAGTAGTATCCTATAGATGGGAAAATGTTGAATAATCACAAAAGAAAAGCTCAAGGTTCAAAGAGTACTTGAAAGTACATGGGTGATGTGGACCAAATTACTATGACTTCATGGAGCGTACTGAACATAGTAAAGTCCATAAGAAGAAAGGAATTGCAATACACCCAAAACATCATGTTTGACTAAATTAGGCTTCTTTATTTTTGTATTTTTTTTTAAATTTATTTATTTTTGAATTTAAAATAGATTAGGATTAGGATAAAGATTATGTTAGATTTGGATTAGAATAAGATTAAATTTCTTTTTATTTGGATTAGGATTCTATTTAAACCTATGTCATTAAGACTTTGTATTCATTCATATATTTTCATAAATAATACACAGTTTAGGTTGTTTTGTTTTCTTTCAATTTTACGCTTTCTTACTGCATCAGCTTGGTATCAGAGTAGTTTGCTTGACAACTCGATGTTAGGAGGTATAACAAGGAGTGACGGCTCTCACGAAAATTTTCGTAGGGCTGAGATCTCAGAGCATAGGATAGAGATCAACGAGTTGATGCTTTGAATTGATTAGATTGATATCAAACTTCAACGTCATGAGGAACATTTTAATTGCCTGGAGGAAATTCTTGGTCGTTTGGTGGGACAATTTGAAGATCTCAATAGGGGTAGGAATGATGGTAGGAGAGTGGTTAGGGGTGGCGTTGGCCATAGGCAACCTATTTGCGTCCTTAATCTTGAAATTCATAGATGGGAAATGTATGTTGATTTATATGATGATTCAGAGGGTGACAAAGAGGAATATTTGGAAGAACCTCTTAAAAAGAATGTGGGTTACAAGAAGAATGATCACAAAGATAGAGAGACAGATTATAAATTAAAGGTAGATATCTCTTATTTTCATGGTAATTTAAATATTAAAGGATTTTTTAATTGGATTGGGGATATAGACCATTTTTTTGAGTGTATGGAGACGCCAGAAGAGAAAAGAATGAGACTAGTGGCATGTAGATTGAGAGGTGGCACTTCTGCTTGTTGTGAAAGAATTCAAATGAGAAGAACTCGTAGTGGTAAGGCACCTATAAAGACGTAGAGAAGAATGAGACGATTGTTAATGAGTGAATTTATTCTTCTTGATTATGAGCAATTCTTATTCCAATAGTACCAGAGATGCTGACAGGATCAAAGATCCATTCATGAATACTATGCTAAGTTCATAAGGTTAGTCACAAGGAACAATTTAAGGGAGACTGAAGGGCAAAAAGTAGCTAGGTTCTTAAAGGGTCTGAAACCAGCTATTAGTGACAAAATCGAAGTACAAGTGGTGAGAACTTTATTTGAAGCTCGTAACGTAACTTTGAGTGCTGAGTAGTTATTGTAAGAAAGAGAAAGAATAGAGTACCTTCGTAAAAACTATGAGGAAGGTACACCTAAATTTACAAATGATAAAGGTAAGATGGTCCTAGAAAATAAGAATATGGAGGATAAGGTTGTAGGGAAGCAGAATGTGACACATGTAAAAAAGGGACCAAAAGTAGTTAATCCCTATGCTAGACCTATGATAGTTAAGTGTTACAAGTGTCAACAACCTGGTCACAGATCTAATGAATATCCTCAGAGAAAACCAGTGCATGTAGTATAGCGTGAGGAAGAATATGAAGAAGTGTGTGTCCCTGACGAGGAGGAATTCATTCATGAATCCGAGGATGACTATGAGAATTGTTGTTGTTTTAATTAAAACTCGTAAACGTACAAATTTATTGGAGTATAGATTTAGTGGTATGCGAAGTCGATCCCACAAGGATTGCCAATTGAGAGAAAATTTAATTCAGATCCAAAATAAATATTTCGAACCTAATTGCCAAGATTTTCTTTTGTGATAAGAATTTTGAGCAAAGTATGCCAGAAATAAAATATTAAAAATAAATAAGAATGTATTCAAAGTAAAGAAACATGTTAAGGTTAGGAGATCCACTCTTGGTATATCGAATAAAAATAAATTTTAACTCTTTTATTACTCAAATGGAATCCTCACATAAATGAGATTCAATTCGGAAGATATATTACCTTAAACTCACTTTGGTTTACATATAAAGTGTATTTACTTTCTTTTATTATATTACTAATAATAAAATAACTCTTGTAAAATGGATTCAAGTATACACCATGCCAATCATTATATTGTCTACAATAAATTAAGAATGATTCAAACATTTATTGTGCCAAAGATTGTCTATAATGTATCAAGATTTACATTTCACAAAATAAAAAATAAAAAAATGTAAAACGAAGAAAATCATAACAACAGATAGGTGACAGAGTCAATAATAATAATATAAAGTAGACGGTAAAACCAGCCATTAAGAAATAAAATAACAGAGAGGCAACAAAGCCATCCTTTAAGAAAGTAAATAACAAGAAAATAAATAACAGAGGGATAACAAAGCCAACCTCTAAGAAAGCAAATAATAAGAAAATAAATAACAGAGAGGCGGCATAGCCATCCCCTCAGAAAAAAATAATAAGAAATTAATAACAGAGAAAATAATAACAGAGGGGCGATAAAACCATTCTCTAAGAAAGAAAATAACAAGAAAATAAATAACAGAGGAACAACAAAGCCATCCTATAAGAAAGAAAATAACAAAAAAAAAATAAGCAGATAAATACAATTATAAATATTAAAATTAAGAATTAGATAAATTATTATTTTCATACCAAGAGTTTCACTCTTTCACCTTAGCATTAGGATATTAGTTCTCCATAATCAAGATAAGAAAGCAAAATGAAAGATGAAAAAGTATGATAAAATTTATGAAAGAAATTAATGATACAAAATGTCTAAATAGAGAAAAATATTACAAATACCTAGAACTCCAACAAACCTTTTTCAAACTCACTTTCTAGCCTTTATCCTCATCTTTAACTCACAAGATGTCTCTATTTATAGACACAACAAACGGGGTAGGTGATAAAGATGGTAGGTAGCAAGTTGCACTAAAGTTGACAAGTTGTATTATATTATGTACATCGAAAGTCACCGTGAGATATCTATTGAATTTGTTGATCCCATCAACATAATTGTAGATATTTTCATTATCTTTCCATCCATATAACATGGAGAAAAATTATCCACGTATTTTGTGGTTTATGACCAAAATACTAGAGTAAGGTCAGGCTGGACCACAACAGCAAATATGATCTATTCTAACCTAATTTTGGCCCTTTTAATGTATGACTTTGCTGACTAATTTAACATGAAAGTTGTAGTAAAATTGTATCTGCTATTCACCTACCAAATTATGTATTCATTGAATATATATTTTCTAAAATAGAGCTCAAATACTACAGTAAGATTGAGCTAAACTGCAACAGTAAATATGCTCTCTTCTAACCGAATTTTGGCCATTTGGATGTCTAAATTTGCTGATTCCATAAATATAAAAGTTTTATAAAATTGTGTCAGCTATTCACCTACCAAATTTCATACATAATATATACGTATGTTTTGAGATACGACCAAAATATTGTAGTAAGATCAAGTTAAAAAGTAAGCAACAAACAGATTTTTAACATTGAGTGTTCTGCCTTGAATTTTTATGTTTCAATTCTTTTAAAAATGTGGTCATAAATCAAAATTGAATTGATGCATATATCCATTAAGATGTATCTCAAGAGTTAAAAAGATAATGCTCCTTACTCAGTCGTCCTCAATGAATTTATTTTGTCTGCTTAATTTATAGATATCATTCCTAAAAAACTATAATTTAATTTTGATTTCTCCAATTGAGTATATTTTCTATTTTCTTCTCCATCCGTAAAAAATACACAAAATTAAAGACAAATAATAGAGATAAATACTTAATTAAGGCAAAAATATAAGATGAAAATATTTAATTTATGAGTATAAAACTCATTCATCAAGCATGTTGAAGGGGCAAGTTACATTATAAGGCAAATGATGTTTACCCCAAAATAGGAGGATGAAACGCAGAGGCATCAATTATTCAGGACCCTGTGTACTATTTGCAATAGTGTGTTTGATGAAATTGTTGATAGTGGTAGTTGAGAAAATATTATTAGGAAAGAGACTGTGAAGAGTTTATGGTTAAAGGTAGAGAAACATCCTAATCCTTACTTGATTAACTGAATCAAGGTTAGAGACAAAATTTAGGTGATAGAACGGTGTAAAGTACTATTCTCTATTGGTAAGTATATAGATGAAATATATTGTAATGTGGTAAATATGGATGCCTATCATTTGTTGTTTGGTAGGCCTTGGCAATTTGATGTTGCAGCTCAATATGACAAAAGAGAAAAAACTTATAAGTTGTAGAAGGATGGCAGAAAATACACTTTGTTGCTAATAAAAGGAAGTTCTGGAACCAAAGCTTCTAAAGTAAAGGGGCAGACTTTCTTTACATTAATTCACTCAGTTTCATAGTTTGAGGAAGCTATCAAAGAAACTAGAGAGATACATGCTTTAACTGCGAGACATGTGTTAGTGTCAGAAGAAGCAAAAAAAGTTGTGGAAAACCAAGATGTAATGAGACAGTTGCTAGAAGAGTTTAATGATGTTGTACTTGATGAGTTACCTATGGGAATACCACCTATGAGAGACATTCAGCATCATATTGAATTGATTCCTAGTGCCAATTTACCACATTACAAGATGAGTCCAAAAGAAGGAGAGATTCTAAAAGAACAAGTAGAGGAGTTGTTGAGAAAATGGTACATTTAAGAGAGTATGAGCCCATGTGTTGTTCCTACATTATTAGCTCTAAAAAAAGATGGTAGTTAGAGGATGTGTATAGATAGTAGAGCCATTAATAAAATCATGGTAGGATATAAGTTTTCCATTTTGTGGCTAGATGACATGCTAGATGTATTACATGGTGCACACGTTTTCTTTAAGATTGATCTTCATAGTGGGTACTATCAGATTCAAATTAGATATAGGGATGAGTGGAAAACAACTTTTAAGACAAAGAAAAGGCTAAATGAGTGGCTTGTGATACCATTTGGGTTGATTAATGCTCCCAGTACGTTATGCGACTTATGAATAAGGTATTAAAACCATTTATTGTGAGATTTGTAATTGTTTACTTTGATGATATCTTGATTTATAGCCAAACAGAGGAAGATCATATCTCACATTTGTAAGAAATTTTGGATCTTGTAGAAAAAATAAATTATATGCAAATATGAAGAAGTGTGAGTTTATGACAGATAAACTACTATTTTTGGGTTATGTAATTAGTGTAAATGGCATTTGTGTGGATGAAGAGAAGGTCTGGGCTATCAGGGAGTGGCCGACCCCTATGACCATATCTAAGGTTAGGAGTTTTTATAGGCTGACTACATTTTATAGATGTTTCATCAAAAATTTCAGTAGCATTGTAGCATCCATTACTGAAGAAAGGAAAATTTTAATGGAGTGAGGAAGTTGAAACTATCTTTGCAGTTTTAAAAGAAAACTTGAGCACTACTTGATTTTGAGGCCTTATTTAAAGTTGACTATGATGCTAATGGTATAGATATAGGTGCAGCACTAACATAGAGAAATAGGCCAGTATGTTTTTTCAGTGAGAAGCTCAGTGAGGCCAGAAGTAAATGGTATACTTACGACAAGGAGCTTTATGTAGTCTTCCATGCTATGAAGATATGGAAGAACTACTTGATAGGCAAAGAGTTTGTCCTTTACTCAAATCATGATGCCTTAAAGTATCTGAAGAGCCAGAGATGAATTGATAAGGGTATGCATGCTAGGTGGTCTCAATTTTTGGAGAAATTCCCATTTACATTGAAGCATAAGGCAGGAATGCATAATAAGGTGGTTAATGCACTAAGCAGGAGAGTAAATTTACCTGTTATAGTGAGCCAAGAAATTGTGGGGTTTGACACTATCAAAGAATTATATGCTACTGATGAGGACTTTAAAGAAATATGGCATAATCATATTGATAGGCATGCTAATGGAGATTATCACATCTAGGATGGTTACCTCATGAAAGGAAATCAACTATGTATTCCTAAGACATCTTTAAGGGAGAAACTAATCCAAGATTTACATGGAGGAGTTTAAGCTAGTCACTTGGGGCATGACAAGGCCTATGCTACTATTTGGGAAATTTATTATTGGCCTTATATGTGTAGGGATGTAATGCACTTTGTCCAGCGGTGCTATATTTGTCAAATGGCTAAGGAGTAGTTGCAAAATATAGGGTTATATACCTCACTACCCATCCTAAAAAACATTTGGGAGAACTTGTCCATGGATTTTACCTTTTAATTATCCAGAACCCAAAGAGGTATGGATTCTATTTTTGTGACTGTTGACATATTTTCCAAGATGTGTATTTTATCTCTTAAAAGAAAACTGCAGATGCAACTAATGTGGCTAGACTGTTCTTTAGAGAAGTAGTTCGTTTGCATGGGGTTCCTAAAACCATTACATCAGACATAGACAATAAGTTCTTTAGCCACTTTTGGATGACTTTATGGAAGATGTTTGACTCCTCACTAAATTTTAGTATCACAGCTCATCCACAAATAGATGGAAAAATTGAGATAGTTAACCGAACTTTGAGAAATCTTATTAGGAGTATTTGTGGTGATAGGCCTAAGCAATGGGACTATGCATTAGATCAAACAGAATTTACATACAACAATGTTGTCCATAGTGCTTTGGGAAGGACATCATTCTACACCAAGGCATCCCAACATGCTATTGACTTAGTTAAATTGCCCAAAGCTAATGTAGTTGTAGCTAACTTAGCCAATTAGTGGTAGGATATTCATAACGAGGTGAAGTCTAAGTTAGAGCAAGTTAATGCCCAATACAAAAAGGCTGTAGATCAACACCACAGGCATTAGATTTTTCAAGTTGGTGATTAGGTGATGGTATTTTTGAAAAATGAGAGTTTTCCAATAGGAACAAATAGTAAGTTACAGCCTAAGAAATATGGGCCATATCAAATTATGCATAAGATTAATGATAATGCTTATGTAGTGGGCTTGCCAAATGCCTTGAGAATCTTCAAAACATTTAATGTAGTGAATATTTTCCCTTATTATTCTTTTGAGGCTCTTTTGTACCAGATGATTTAGTTTACTTGATGGTGAGGTTTTCTCAAATGGAGGGGACTGATGTGGACTGGATTGCTAATGACTTCATGGAGCGGATTGAACACAATAAAATACAAAAGAAGAAAAGAATTGCAATACACCCAAAACATCCTGTTTGACTAAATCAGGCATTTTCTTTATTTTCTTATTTTTTTTCAAATTTATTTATTTTTAAATTTAAAATAGATTATAATTAGGATAAAGATTATGTTTGATTTAGATTAGAATAATATTAACTTTTTATTTTATTTTATTTGGATTAGGATTCTATTTAAGATTTTTTATTATTTAAACCTATGTTATTGAAATTTTGTATTCATTCAGATATCTTCAGAAATAATACGTAGCTTAAGTTTTTTAATTTTTTTTCAATTCTATGTTTTCTTGCTACATCAACGAGGGATTTTTATGGTAAATATTTTTGTTATCAGTTCCTAGTGGTTTCTCTTTTCTGCTTAATAGTCGGTTGGCATATAGTCAATATATTTTTGTGTTGTATGAAACATAGCACTAATGAAATCATTTTTTTCTTCGTTTCTTTCTTTAGTTCTCTCTTCTCTCTTTCTTTCTATTTCTCTCTCTTAATGTTTCTTTGTCCTACATAGTATCCTCACATGGACCAATATTCTAATTTCTCACATGCTAGATAAAGATGTTTTATAAAATATTAAAAAATATTAAGTGTTAAATATACGATAATATGTCAAGTTTATACTAAAATATTGAAATATATTAAATTAAGTTCTTAACTTTCTATATGATATATATTTTAAAATTAAAACTTCAAATGGAACATTGTTATTGTCTGGTGGTGTTTTTCGTGATTATAAAATATTAATTGACGCTGTTGCAGAGGGTGTTGAAATCCATATAAATGACCATGACAATGACTGGCCCGACCAATCTACGCTGTGTTGTCCAACGAGGGAAGAGAGAGACTAGAAAATCCTTATCCACAAGAAAATTACCTAGAAAATTTTAGAAAGAGAAGAAATAAATATAAAAAAATTTAAATATTTTATTGTGATTAGCTCCTAAAGTTGTGCATGTTTTCACTTCTTAAAAATTAAAAGGTTGTTTTGTTAGATTTAAGAATTAATGTATTATAATTTAGACACCACAAGAAAATTAGGATTCAATAATAACAAATCCGTTGCTAAATTATAAAAATTTGTTGCTATATCTGATGTTAAAATTGGTCATTAAAATTTTTACACTGGATAGACAACCTAATGTTAATTCAGAAACGTGAAAATTTGATGCTAAATTTAGACCAATGTTAAATTTAGAAATAAATTCTATCGATGCTAGATTTAGAAATGTTCCTATGCAATACTAAAGCCGATGCTAAATTCATTGCCAAATCTTATGTTAAATTTAAAATTCTGCTTTTAAATTATCAATACAGTTTTTATAATTATTTTATTTGATTTCATTATTTTTATTCTAGTACCTGTTTTTTGAATATAGAGAAAGCAAATATGAAAGTAATTTAAAATATAAAATTTTTATAATATTATAAAGTTACACTACAAAATAAGTCTTATCATAGTATTTAAAAAATTTGCAATCCATACAAACTTATATAATATCTTCCACATTAATTTTCAGGAGGTACTGCATTTTAGCCCCTAGCAGATCTAGATGGCTAATAGGGGCTTTTATGACTGCCAAAGGCAGCCTGCACCTTGTATTTCTGACTGATCTAATCCTATAAGCTGTTAGAATATTATGAATTACTTATAACGTTGATTGTATGGTTGACATGTGGCATTTTATCTTTTATGGCAGTTTAACATGTACTCTAAATTTTATTTTTAATTTTGAATTTTTTTAACAGTTGTCAAATTTAAACATTCCTAATTTAGAAAATACAAGCTCTCAACCACCAACATTTATGAAATATATTGGAAAGTGGGAAGTTTATCAATTCTCTGCTAAATCTCTCATTTTAAATTTCTATATCTTCCTAAATTTTCATTTTTTTTTCATTCATTTCAAATTCAATTTTTTTTCTCTTTATATAGCAATATTATTGAAATCGAACCAGAACAATCAATTCAACCAAAAAATGGATCTGCGTAATCTTTGAAATTGGGGAGTCATTGAACCTAATTCAAATGCTGAATCGGCCTGTAAATAAACAAAAATGGTAAAACTCGACAGATTAATCAGAAATGGGTCCAATTTCTTTTTGGAGAACATGACATTTCAATGAAAATTAAAGAGACTTGCTCCTATAGAATTAATGAATATTGAAGGAAAGATGCATACATTCTTGTATTCATGAAGAAGTATTTATACAACAAGTGTAAGCGTAAACAAAGGAATTTGTTACACTATATCCGGAGAAGTTTGAAATTCAAATAACAAATATACAAGGATCAAGAACACTATAATATATCCAGTTATTTGTGGTGTTTGTTACAGTGGATAAGAGCAGAGAGATCACGTGGGCATGATCAATCCAATACGCCCCCGCAAGACGGTGGAGGAAGAAACAACACCGATCTTGGATAGAAGATAGTTGTGACGTGGTCCAGACAGCGGCTTGGTAAGGAGATCAGCAAGTTGATGGCTGGATGGAACGTGAGAGACCTGCAGTTGCTTCTGTTGTACTAAATCACGAACAAAGTGATAATCTATAGCAATATGTTTCATGCGGGTGTGGAAAACCGGATTAGCACACAAGTAAGTGGCACCAATGTTGTCTGAAAAAATTTGAGGAGGGTGAGATAAAGTGACACTGAGTTCCTGAAGCAATTGACGAAGCCAGAGGAGTTCAGCAGTTGTGGACGCAATAGTGCGATATTCGGCTTCAATAAAAGAACGAGCCACAGTCTTTTGCTTCCGGGATGCCCATGAGATGGGGTTAGAACTAAGATAAGCAATATAGGCAAAGGTAGACTTACGATCAAGACTATCACTGGCCCAGTCTGCATCGCAATGGGCAGTAAGATGGAGAGAGGAAGACCGAGTTAGATGGATCCCATGATCAATGGTGGCCTTGAGATAACGAAGAACACGTTTAAGAGCCTGGAAATGATGATCTTGAGGTGCAGCCATGTATTGAGCCAATTTATTCACTGAGAAGGAGATATCAGGACGGGTGATAGCTAGGTATTGTAGAGAGCCAATGAGAGAGCGATACTGGGAGCCATCACAGGAGGAGGCATCAGGCAGTGGAACAAGAGAACCAGAGGTGTCCATAGGAGAAGTGATAGGCTTGGCATCCTGCATGTGGGCCTTGCTTAATAAGTCACGAATGTAGTGATGTTGGCTGAGGAATAAACCATGCAGAGTAGGAAGAATCTCAACACCCAAAAAGTGATGAGGACTGCCAAGATCCTTGAGACTGAATTTCTGAGCAAGAGCAGCTTGAAACTTGTGAAGAAAATGAGAATCATTGCCTGTGAGAAGCAGGTCATCAACATACACCAAGAAGTAGGCAGTGATATTGCTACGATGATAAATGAAGAGAGATGTATCTGACCTGGAGTTGAAGAAACCGAAAGCAAGTAAGAAGGTTTTAAGGGCGTCATACCAAGCCCGAGGAGCCTGCTTAAGTCCGTAAATAGCCTTCTTAAGTCGACAAACATGATAAGGATGAGAAGGGTGGTGAAAGCCAGGAGGTTGAGACATATATACATCTTCAGTAAGGGTGCCATGCAGAAATGCATTATTAACATCCATTTGGGAGAAGGACCAGTTGCGGGAGAGAGCAAGACAGAGAACAAGTTTGATCGTCTGAGGCTTCACAACTGGACTGAAGGTGTGATGGAAGTCAAGACCCGGACGCTGGTGGAAACCCTTGGCAACAAGCCTGGCTTTATAGCGTGCAATGTGGCCATCTGGATGTCGTTTAATACGGAAAACCTACTTATTTCCAATAATGTTGAACTGAGGCTAGGGAGGAACAAGATCCCACGTACCATTAGTGAGTAAAGCATTGAACTCCTCGGACATAGCTTGCTTCCACTCAGGAGACTTGAGGGCTTGCGAAACACATGTGGGTTCAACAGCAGAAGGAAGCGAATATTTGCTAACAAGAAAAGCCTTTTTAGGTTTGAAAATGCCAGCTTTGGAGCGGGTAATCATAGGATGAGTGGATAAAGAGGATAAAGCAGGAGGTGAAGGGACCGAAGAGGGAAGGGATGATGGAGAAGGAGGAGGGGCAGGACAAGGAGGAGAAGGAGAAAACCCAGGTAGAGAAGCTGAGGGAGAGGATGAGGAAGGAGGAGAGGAGAAGGTAGGAGAAGAGGAGAAGGTAGGAGAAGAGGGAGGTTTATAGAGAAGCCGAGTAGTAAGAGGATCATCAAAGAAAGAAGATAAACAAGGATGAGAAGAAGAAGTAGGGACAGAGGAGAATGGAAAAGAGGTTTCAACAAATGTGACATGGCGGCTAGAATAGAGCTTGTGAGTGATAGGATCATAGCAGAGATAGGCACTTTGGTGAGAAGAGTAGCCAAGGAAAACACAAGAGGACGATTTAGGATCAAGTTTGGAAGAGGTGTAGGGTTTAAGCCACAGGAAGCAAAGGCAGCCAAAGATGCGAAGTTTGGAGTAGTTAGGAGGATGATGAAAGAGAACTTCAAAGGGTGTGGACATGTGTAGAAGGGGAGTGGGATGACGATTGATGAGATAGGCTATGGTTTGAAGGGCATAAGTCCAGAAGGAATGAGGAAGAGAAGCATGATGAAGAAGACAATGTGCAGTTTCAACCAAATGGCAATGCTTATGTTCAGAGAGCCCATTATGTTCGGGTGTGTAAGGTGGGGTGGTGAAGTGGGAGATGCCATGAGTGGCCAAGAAAGGACGTAGCTTAATGAATCCCCCACCATTGTCTGTGTATAGAGTTTTGATTTTATGACCGAGTTTGTTTTCTACTAAAACTTTAAATGTTTGAAAGATAAAGAGGACATCGGATTTGAGTTTTAGAGGGTATAACCACACATATTTAGAAAAGTGATCAATGAAAATTACGTAGTATTTAAAATGATCAATAGAAAGAGTGGGAGCTGGGCCCCAAACATCTGCAAATACATAGTCAAGAGGGTGTGCAGATTTAATGCTAGATTGGAGAAAAGGCAGTTTATGACTTTTATTTAAAAAGCATGAGGTACAAGGATTAATATCTAAAGCTGAAACAGATGAATTATGAGCTCGAAGCACATGAGTGAGAGTCTTGGATGCTGGGTGCCCGAGACGTGAGTGCCATTGTTGGGAGGAAAATTTGAGTGCAGTATGATGAGCTTGAGGAGATGAAGAAACGGAGAGCTTGTAAAGGTTATCTTCATTCGGTCCTTTGAGGAGTAAGGCTCCGGTGCTCAGTTGGTTGACCTCAAAATGAGAAGGAAAGAAAGTAATGGAAACATTGTTAGTCTTACAGAGTTGAGAGACAGACAACAAGTTTTTGTTGATGGAAGGAACACATAAGATATTAGATAAGGTTAAAGGACGAGAGGAAGTGGAAAGAGTAGTAGAGCCAGTGTGTGAAATGGGCAAACCTTGGCCATCAGCAATATGAAGATGATCAGAACCATGAAAAGGGGTGGGAAGAGATAGATTGGCGAAGTCATTGGTGACATGATGAGAGGCACCCGAGTCCAAAAGCCAGTAGTCATTAGTGGGAGGAGAAGAGGCATTGACCAAATGAGCAGCCGGTGAAGAACGCTTGGGAGGATATCCTTTTATCTGAAAGCAGTCTTTAGCACTGTGACCCTTTTTGTCACAGTATTGGCAAATGAGGGAGGAGAAAGGCGAGTGACCAGAAGAACGACGATGTGGAGAAGGAGCTGTCCTAAGGAGACCAGACTGAGGTCGTTTGAAGGAGCCAGGATGCCGAAAAGAGGATGGAGAAGGAGAGCTACGTCTGATATAGTTGGCAGTGAGAGGAGGAGGACTTTGAAGCTTTTCTTCACACTGCAAAAATAATTCATAGTCAACAAGAATGTCAAATAAACCATCAAATGTTATGGGAGATTCCCTGGTGCGAAGAGAAGCTGTGAGCTCTTTGAAGGAGGGACCGAGACCACTAAGGGTATAAATGACGAGATCAAGATCATCCAGTGGGTGACCAATGAGGGAGAGCTCATTTTCCAGGCCTTTGATGGTATTGAGATAGGTGGTGACAGAGGAGGTTCCTTTAGTTATGGATGCTAGACGTTCCCTGAGAGACATGATACGAGAACGAGACCGGTTGGCGTAAGCATGCTGAAGTTTAGCTCATGCTTTAGCTGATGTGTCTGCAGAACTCATAATGCTGCGAGCATCACTATCACAGGAGCTAAGAAGAGCAAGATAAAGAAGTTGATCTTGACGAATCCAGTAGAGATGGGCAGGGTTGACAGATTCTGTATCACCATGAGTGATGGTAGGGGGAGGGCAAGGGTAGGTGCCCGTAACATAACCTACTAAGTCATTACCAATAAGAAGAGATCTAAACTGTTTATGCCAAGCAGGATAGTTGGTTCCATTGAGTTTGATAGGAAGTTGAGTGACTGTGTTGATCTGCACAAGGTCTTTGGGATCAAACGAAGAAGCTGCATTGGTTGCAGTAGCTGTGGATGAGTCAGAGGCCATGGATCGAAGTGAAGCTAGTGAAAGCCTAGTTTGGCTCTGATACCATATAGAATTAATGAATATTGAAGGAAAGATGCATACATTCTTGTATTCATGAAGAAGTATTTATACAACAAGTGTAAGCGTAAACAAAGAAATTTGTTACACTATATCCGGAGAAATTTGAAATTCAAATAACAAATATACAATATATATATATATATATATATATATATATATATATATATATATATATATATATAATATCAAATATTAGTCCAATCACAATCGAATCACTAACCATAAATTACTCGACTTTTCAATTTAATGATTAGTTCGATTTTGAACGTATGGCCTATGGGGACGTTTTACTGTTTAAAATTGTCATAGTTTATTTAAATTTATTAGTATAAAACCACTTTTAGTATCTTTTTCACTATATTTTAATTACACATACCTTCAGTATTTTTATTGCTTTAATAATATCATAAATATTCAAATGAAAGTTTTAGCCTATTTTAAAATATTAGAATAAAAAATAGACATAAAATCATGTGTGCTAGCTAGTAATAATAATAGAACTAAATGCTGTTGCCCTAGTATTTTCTCGAAATTTGTGTCTCTGTAAAGATTAATTTCCATTACAAAGGACATTGCCCTCAGAGTATCAATGTCCTACGTAAGATGGAATTTGTCAGAAAATATTTTCTTCGTTTTTCTATAAACTGAAACATGTAGCATGCATTACCCAGGACTAGGGAAATATTTAAAAGGGTTAGTTATAACACAATCGGCACCCAAGAGAGATCAAAATATTCTCCCCCCTCCTCCTTTGGCCCCATCTCCCAAGATACATTTTAAAATTCAAACGGGAGGGCCAATCATAAAGTGGATTTTCATATCTTGAAAATATGAAGTTTAATTGTTTTTTTAATTAATTCTGAATACTCTGCTTTGTTTGTAATCAATTGATATGTTTCATATTGAATAATTATTGACATTTAAGATGGTACTTAAATCACGAGGCTCTTCCACCCAATAGATTATTAGCCTTGTTAAATGTGCTCTCCATGTAACTTAAATCATATTCATTCGTGTTTTTATGAGAGTAAGATAACTTAGAAGAGGCAATTTGGAAAAAGGCTATTGGTGTCCAAAGAGTCTTG
The DNA here is from genome assembly GCA_037074535.1 of Gleditsia sinensis. NCBI lineage: Eukaryota > Viridiplantae > Streptophyta > Magnoliopsida > Fabales > Fabaceae > Gleditsia > Gleditsia sinensis. Next base: position 53,364,049 of record CM073467.1, on the reverse strand, counting down.
AACCCACCAATGTGGACATCCAAAGAGTAGAAAGAAGCCCCCTCGTGCATAAAAAGGTCCAAAATCACTAGAATAAAAATCATTTAGAGTGAGCCGTTGCATACATCCATTTTTGAAAGTGTATAAAATGATATGTCCCGTATCGAATAACTATTTAGACCTAAAATAATACTTAAACATCTGGTTCTCTTATCTAATAAGTTAATCTTTTTGAGATGTACTCTCCTCTTGTGTCAAGTTGTATCATGAACTTTAATTACTCTTAGATTAATTATAGCTATAGCATTGTATTAAATAATAGAATTAATTTCTAGAATATCTTGAATTTCTATTGGTAATTATTCGTATTGTTCTGTTAAAAGAATAATATATTTAAATTCCAAGTACACTATATACGTAAGATAGCAATGTCTGTCACAAGCGAAGGTAAACGACTTTACAACTTAAATTTTAATACCTGATGGAATGGAAGAAAAGGTTGACCCAAAATGATGAAGAAAATTTCCTCTATTGGTTGTAAAGTTTCCTTGCTAGACTTCTGAACTATGAAGATGTTTGTTAGATTTACTGCTTAATAATGTGATGGACCACCTCAAAAGTAATCATATATAAATATTCAGACTTCTGCAAGAAATTTCAGATAGCTGGCGCGCGATCATTGAATGAATATTTGAAAGCGTGTTTCAAAAATCATTCATCGTACAAACCAGCTTGAAGTAGAGTGGTCCATGAATGAATCACCTGATTTTAAAGCTTATCTCTTTAATTAGGTTGTGTCTGGCGGGAAAAGCTGTCACCTTGTGGACAAGATGACCCCTAAATCTTTTTTTTAACGTATATCAAAATTATAGTAAAGATATGTTATTTCAATATTGTTGCTGAGAGCATCAATGACATTTTTGAAATTTTAGAAAGGCAAGTAACTAGAAAATTACTTATGGGGATTTTTTTTTTTTAAAAAAGAGACTACTCAGTTAGCCCTTAGATATTAAAGGATTTCTCTTGAAAGAGTTTACCTCCAAGCAAAATTACAAGTCAAATGAAGGATTTAAACTTTTTAGATTGGGGGATACAGAGTCCTAAGAAACTTGGATCCTTTCAAACAGTTGAACCAATCTACAGATGTACTCTAATTTTTCTTTTCAAATATTTCTTTTTCATTTACAAAAATAATACTGCTGCATAATCAAGTAACAAGCTACTGGTTGAGCTTGGTTTTTCAATGATTTATAAAAGCAATGCAGCTTAATTTCCCATTTTCTGGTAATTAATTATCTCAGCCTTTGTACCCTACTTAGATGACATATTCTCAAACATGCCTACTTTTAAGGAATCATTATCAATGTGTCCAGCGTATAAGGCTGAGTCTGAGAGTTCCAATCCAAGTATCACCTCAGATCAGTATCTATGAAGCCAGAGGAAAAGTTGAAGAATATGATAAACTAAGAAAATCCAAATTCAACCCAGTTCTGATCTGCTTTTATGCACAATTTCACATCCAGTGAAAAGGACTATGTGTATGTAATCTATGAGATAGGAACTTCCAAAGAAAAAAAAAACAAATCCTTAGATTCAGAAACCCTTAGAATAGATATTGATAGCAACCCTTCCTTGATGCAAATCTAAGTCCTCCCGATAGAATTTTACACCCAGCAGGAGGCAATATATTGAGTTATTGTGAACCATATATCACCTCATCATCTCTAACATGCCCTTCTTTTTAAGCACAATGACCACGCAAAATGTCTGATAACCCTATGCTTGTCTTGGTTTCTTTCGAGTATAAATGCCTTCTTTCATTGTTAAGGCAACCTTTAATGCTCAAAGATGTGTTCAGTACATTTGATTGGCATCCCTTGTGGGTAAAGACATTGAACTTTTAATTTATTACTTTTTATGCTTTTGATAGTTTTAATTTAAATGTTTGACCACTTGAAGCTAGCCCTAGGGCAAAGTACCTAGAGCGTTGTGTGGTAGATGAGGATCAGGGATATTACTAATTAATGAATATTAATATAAAGCTAATCTAATATTCTGATTTCACCCCTTTCTGTCCTCTCAAAGTCTCAAGTCTCACCCAAACCACGCCTCGTTCTCTCTTTTAAAGTCAGGAGATCAACGCTTTTCCTTCTTTATTTTTTTTTTAAGTTGATTCCAGTATTTTTATACATTTTAAATATAAAACTAATTTTATGTAGAATATAAAAAAAAATTTATAAGTATTTTTTAATTTAAATTCTTAATATTAGAGAGTTGTCTCGACCGCGGACTTAAAGACTAAATGTTTGTAGTAAGACCCACACTTTCCCTTGGTTCATTCGATTTTGTGTGTCTATAGAGAGAGAGAGATGAAGTGGGGTGGCAGACGAACTGATAGAGAACCGCCACCACTCAACTAGCCTCTATATTGCAGTCTCAAACAGCAAGTCTTACAAATTTTATATAAGCCTTTAGTTTCATCTTCCCATCTCTGAAAGAGAAGTGTTTGCCTCATTTGTTTTTCTTGTCTCCCTCTGTTGGTACCATGTAGGTGTTCCCCCACTATCTGGTTCTTTAACTCTCTCTCTCTCTCTCTTTTATGACTTTGTTTGTTGCTTCACAGGAGACCAGAAGAGAACCCATTAGACCTCAACAATTTGCCCGATGAGTTCTCTAGAGATGGTAAACAAGTCCTCGAAGATAGTTCCTCATCTGGTAAGCCTTTTTAGTGATCATCACATCATATAAGATAAAGAATCAACTCCAAAGTAACATAAATTTATATTATTTCTCAGAATTAAACACTGATGATTTCTGATAGTTTTGATTTCTCAGAAGTAAGAATATATACGCAAATCTTTTTTTTTTTTTAGTTTTCTTTTTCCTTTAGCCCTTTTCTTCCTTGTTCGTTTTTCCCTTTCTTTCCCTCAATGGTAAAGGCGAAAGATGAGTTAAAAGTTAAATATTAATTTGTTGTGGGCAGAGCTGCAGGGTGCTAATTCGTTTATTCATGATTTTAGGTAATCGAGAATGGGGCTTAAGGGAAAGAAGGGTCTCATCGAAGTTGCTTTAATTGGGTGAGTTTTGGTGCAGGGTGCAGGAAAAAAAAAAGCGGCGGGAAGGATGGAAAAGACGAGTGTGAGAAGGTCTATGAGTGTAGATTTTGTTCCCTCAAGTTCTGCAAGTCTCAGGCTCTTGGGGGACACATGAACCGCCACCGCCAAGGCTAGTAGTGCTTTTGCTTCGTTTTTTTGACCACTGAACAAATATGTAACTTCATATAGCTCTTGGGGAACACACTGCATAGTGTGTCTTTGTATAAAATATGCTCCAAAAAATGGGGCACTGGTTGTTAATGATTTGAGCTTGATGCGGGGTCATTTCAAGCACAGAAACTTGAAAGATTGCTGAAATTATTGCTTTCCATTACAGTTTTGATTTGATTTGATTTGATTTGATCTGTAAGTATTTGGTCTTTGGGTTTGGCTGCAGAAAGGGAAACCGAGACGCTGAACCATGCCCGTCAGCTAGTCTTCCGCAACGATCATAACTTAGCCGCCCAAGGGGCCCCTCACCTAGGGTATTTTCCCTTATTCCCTTACTGTTCCTTTTCTCCTTTATCAACTACCATTAATTTCTTCTTCTTCATACACCATGAAAATATTTGCTTCTAGTGGTTCATTTTTCTTTATTGTTGGTTTTGATGTAATTAATCTGTATGATATTTAGGTGCTGTCAACCAATAACACCGGGAAGCTATCGTCCAACAGACCCAACAATGCCTTTGAGATTTTCAAGATGCTTCTCAGCTGGTTCATCCTCCTCCCACAAGGCTCCACCTCTTCCTCCTCCTCCTCAGCTATCTCAACCTTACTTGTACGCCTCACCTTCACGACCAGTTTCTTTTCCCTCACACTACTCCCAGCATCCAGTGAACGATCACTATGTGGGTCAAGTCCTGAGTAGCCACCACTTTGTGGGTGATGCTGCAGCAGCAGAGTCTAGTTACACCTACGTTGGTGCACCAGTGGGACAAGGGTTCCGAGGTGGTGGTGGTAAGGACGGGTCACTGCAGCATTTGGATCCTCCATCAGAGATCAATCGGTTTCAAGATGGGTTCTAATCAGATTCTTTGAGTCATAGTTTTTATTAAGTATCATTATTCATAAAGACAAGCCATCCAGAGCGAGAGAGAGACTTAACAAAGAAGCTGACAGATGGGGTCATGACTCATGAGGAGGAAGGAGAGAGAAGGTTTATCTACAGTGACTATAGGACAGCTTTTGAGCTCATGGACACGCTCAGCTAGTTTGGCTTGGGGCTGAGATTTAAAGAGTGGGTTTTATATTGGCGTGTACTATTAACTGTGAAAAGGGGGAAAACTAGAGCTGGTGCCACAAGAAGTTGGATATGAACTGAAAGTTCCCAAACCCCCCCCCCCTTTTGCATGGCAACAAGGAATACTTTCACTTATATATATATATATTCTATCCAGTTTCCTTTACCAACAAAAATTGGGATCTTTTAGTTTTTATGATCTCAGTTTCACACCATGCTTGCTCAATTAGGACAAAAACCTGAAGAGAAGTTTTGAAAATTCCCTTGGAGACCATTTTTATTCTGAAAGCTTTCTAATCGGGCTATTTAAAGAATCAAATAAGTCAAAAATGGTATTTCTTTTTTAAGAAAGCATTATTCACCCCCTTTCCCTTCCCCTCAAATTTTTAATAAATGTATGCCATGTAATCAAATTTCTAACAACCCCCATGCGTCGTAATCTAGTGTATGATTAGGGTCGTAATAAAGTCAAGTCAAGCCTGGATTTTAATATATTAAAATTTATTTATTTTAAAATAGATAAATTTGAATTCACATTCGAGATGTAACTAATTCCAAAGCTGTGGTTAAACTCGACGCTTTTAATAAATGATCCAAGTCACATAAATTTGTTATTGAGAAATCTTACAGTACAGGGAAGCAATATATAGATGTCTGAGATGTTACTTTGTTATAACGTTATATGTACACATGTAAACTACTATTAACAATCCTAACTCCTCCTTTCTCCTTTACATCCCCTTGCAATCTTCCACTTTGAGTTTGGATCTCAGCTGGTTGAATTTTGAACTGAAGACTACCATTTCATCATTGATTTAAGCAATATATAGTATTTTCTAATCACAATTTCTTCAAATTGAGCATCAAGTTAGTTTAAGGCTTTCAGAAAAGGTTTTGTTTGAGAGAGATGAGAAGAATGAACTGGCAACTACCACATCTTCCAAATTGCAGAAAAATGATTCTACACAATATGTTATATGCTATATTTAGGATCAAATTCTTAAAGGTCGCGTAAAAATATTAAAATTAGTCTATGAATGACGGTACACAATCATTTATATTTTGATTAATTTTAATATATATAGACACGTTTTGAAAGCATTAAAAAAACCTCAACTATTGAATGGAGTCAGACTAAAAGCTCTTGGTCAAGATGCATTGTTCATATGTTGGTGCAGTCTACCCAAATATCGGGTTGAACCGGGCTGGTCCAGTAAGCTAATTCAGTTTAACAGCCTTATGAATATCTCATTGAAGATAAAGAACAAACTATTTTTATAATAGTCTTAAAATTTAAAAAAATCTTAAATTAAAAAAATTTAAAAAAAAGAGGATTTTAAAAATGGAGTTAAAAACCGTTGAAAATATGTTTATTTATTACATGAGTTAAAAAATTATAAAGAAAATATGAGAATTTACGTTTTGGGGCTGAAATATAATTTCATAAAAGTTTTGAGGTCAAAATGTAATTAAGAAAAATTTGCAAGGAACTCCCTCTAAAATTAAATTTTTGTAGAAAGGTCCCTCGAGATATTTTAAGGGACTTAGCCACCTAAGAAGCAGCAAATTTCGGATTTCCTCTCTCTCCAAATTTTCTTCCCCAAAACCCTAAAAGTTCTCTCTAGAATTCTTCTACTTTCAGACCTCGGATTTCGATACCACCACCACCAACAGACTCAGGACGAAGAGTTCTACAAATCTATCTGACTGGTTTCTGAAAAATTGGCCAAAAATTGACCGAAAAATAGAGGAAAAAATCACCTAAAAAGATAATATCTAAAACTCCTATATGCGGTTCTCAAACGCAAAAACTAACACCGTAGATCGATCCAGAAGGTGCCAAAACCTTAGGATCTTAAACTTTTGGATCATCCTCCCTTGCACGAGCCCTCACACGCCGCATCTCCCTTGGCGAGTGATGCTCATGCGCAGCCCCTCTGGTGGTGCGTGCAGCGCGTGGTTCTATCTCCTGTTACATTGATTTGCGTTGATCGAGTTCCCGGAGGCTAAATTTCGTAAATCCAGAGTCATTTTCAAATTTTTTAGATCCTCAAAACTCATTTTGGAGGTTTATTTTGTCAAATTTGAACCTAAAACGTGGATATTGGGGTTGTCCAACTTTACACCTTAACTTTATGAGTGGATAATTCTTTCTATGACTTGCTCTATACTCGTTTTTATCTTTAAATATGAAATTGATTGTGTTTATAAGTTATTTACACTTTTATATGTTTCTGAAATGGATTAAATTATCTGAATTGTTTACAATTTGAAATATAGTTCAAGAAGAGTATAGTTTTGAAAAATAGATTTCTGAACTCATAGTATATTTGATACTACATGTATTTCTCATTAAATGATAAAGTGAATATTTATGCACGCGGCATTGATTTATAAAGTTATATGATTGCCTCGAGAAATGGAATGTATATGTGATAAACCCTAATTGGAAAATTTATGACAGATGAGCTATATTAAGACTGAAATTCTATATTATACTGAAAACTCTGTTTTGAATGATATAGAATATGTGCATATGATAATTTTGTGAAAAAATCTTATTAGAAATATTGTTTGCTAACAACAGGTGATGTTAGCCCTGGTGCACCGTGATACCTCAGCTAGCAGGGGTGGTGTTAGTTTCGTGTGAGGGCCAACACACGGGATATGATATGTGATGGAGAGCAGGATGCCTCCTATCTAGGCGAGATGCCAGATATATGATTTGTGATTTGCCTTCCCTTATTTTGTGCTTGAGAAATTGCCTATATTAGAGTTCTTTCGCGTGTCCTCTTGAATGGTGGTAGGGCAAACTTTGACTGAGATGCTAAATATAGGCAAATCCTACACCAACAAGGTACGGAAGGAACTGAACTTTGATATGGTGGTTCTGATATGGGATCCTCCTAATACTTTTATAAGAAATATTTTTAATGCATATCAATGTTTGATTAATGATCATATTGTATCATATATGGTACATATATCTGATATGATTTGAACTGAGAATATTTGAAAATACGGATCCTATATGGATGTATTTTTAAATTATAATTTCTGATGTGATAAATTTTAATATATAAGTATATCCATATGTTGATCTGAAATGCCATAAGAGGTATTATCTACTCACTGAGTTGTCAAACTCACTACACGATACTTACTTTTTTTTAGATAAAGAATCAGAGTTTGGTTCTTCTTCTATGTGATCAGTTAGATGTTATATTCTTTGGGTGAGCCTACGTTTCTTCCAAGGCTTGAAATGTTTAAAATATTTTGTCATTGTAATTTAGAGTATGCTCTAAACGTCACAAGCAGTATCCCTGCTTCTGCTGTAATATTGTTAAGTGTAGTTTTGGTATGTATAATTAGCTATACTGAAAACTTGTAAACGTATGATATTTTTCTGATATGTGATATTGTAAAGCTATATGCAAATAAATAAAAGTAAAATTATCTGTTGGTTGTTTTATTCACATTCTATTAAATTGGGAAGTGACAAGTTGGTATCATAACATTAGATTTTCCTGTGGCTATCGGAGCAAAAGATTCTTTAGTAGAACCTTTAGTATGGATATGAGCCGGACATATTTATACTTTAAGTGATGCTGAGGGATACTATAGGATATTAACTTCCTTTCTATTCCAAATTTGCTAAAGTTCCTAGTATAAGGTTTGATTGAATATTATGGTATCTTAAAAATATGTTTTGTTCTGTATAGTCTATGATGCCATCAAGAACTAGAGCGATTACTAGAGAAGTTGTAGATCGTGCACCCTTTACAGAATATTTTGTACAGTCTATAATTCCAGTACAAAGAGGTCTTGGTAGAGGCTGACCTAGAGGAAGAGGCAGAGGCCGAGGGCATGCACGGTGTATGAGAACCCCAAGACAAGATGAGTAGACCCAGGTATCTGATAGAGTTTCTGAGGAGAGAGTAGAACTCCCTCAGGAGCCACATGATAGAACAACTGATATGATTGCTGGCATACATAGGAGTTTAGAGACATCGGTTGGATTTATAGTAGAATAGGGTAGAAGGGATGGCCAGCCACCAAAAAATGCTCCTGAAGCGCAAGAATTGGAAAGAATAGCTAAGCAAAAAGACAAGTTTATTGGGATTCAAGTGTCATTTATGCAATTCCTTAAGTTAAAACCCTCGACTTTTTCTGGGTCAGATATTCAGGAAAACCCACAATTATTTATTGATGCTGTGTAATGAGTTTTTAGAGTTTTAGAGTGTTCTCTTAAAAGATCTGTTGAACTAGTGTCCTTTCAACTATCATATGTGGCTCAAGTTTAGTTTGAGACACTTATACAAAGAAGAGTAGTTACTTTACCACCAATGGAGTGAGAAGAATTTAAAGAATCATTTATGAATCGTTTTCTGCTAATGAGTGAAAGGGACAAGAGGGCCAGAGAATTTGAAGAATTAAGACAAACATCGAATATGACAGTTTCTGAATATGATATCCATTTTACTCGGTTGTCCAGATATGCACCATATCTGGTTCCTAATGAAAAAGATAGAATTAAGAGATTTATTTTGAGATTGATACATCTATTGTTTAAATCAGTGGGTCCTCAGATGAATCATTTTTTAAATTATTCAGCAGCTGTAAATTGTGTTAGAATGATGGAAACATGAGAGTAAGCAGACATAGAAAGTTTAAAGAGAAGAAAGAGAGAGTGGGGGAGTAATGCCCAGACTAGTTATAATTTCAATATCAGAGGATCAAGATTTCAAAATTCACAGCATTTTATTCAAACAGGACTTGGTAGCTCTAACTAGATATCAGTTAATATCAGTAAGCAAAGAATGAATCAAAGAGATATGAGACCTATTAGTTAACAGGATTCAAGATCAATTCTAGCATATCCCATCCGTGGCAAGCTTCATACTGGACAATGTCACAGAAAATCTGGTGCATGTTTTAAGTGTGAACAAATGGGTCATTTGATGAGAAATTGTCCACAATTAGGAAATTTTAGTCAAATATCAGTACAACCAGCTTCACCCTCTGCATCTGTACCAACGCGACTAGATAGAGTAGCTTCAGTACAAGCAAGTAGTGGTGGTACTGGTAGAGGATTAGGAAGTCGAGGTGAAGAACAAGCTTGAGTTTTTATCTTGACACGATAGGATGCTCAAGCCTCAAATCCTGTTATGACAGGTATATTATTAGTATATTCTCATAAAACATATGTTCTGTTCGATCCTAATTTTACTCATTCTTATATATCACCTTTCTTTTCTAAGAAATTGGATAGAGATTCTACTAGTTTACATTTTTCTTTTATGGTTGCTACTCCAATGGGATAATTCTTATTAGTAAATGATGTGTATAAATCATACGAGATTTCGATAGAAGATAAGAAGACTCTTATAGATTTGATAGTTTTAGATATGGTAGACTTCGGTGTGATATTGAGAATAGATTGGTTGTCATCATGCCATGCCATTCTAGATTGTCACCTTAGGGTGATTAAGTTTAATATTCCTGAAGAATCTTCCTTCTTGATACAAGGAGATCGTAGTGAGGTGCCTAGTAACTTAATCTCTGCTCTAATAGCTTATAAATTGTTACAAAAAGGATGCCAAGGGTATTTAGCTGTAGTTAAAGATGTTGATATGAAGTACACCAAGGTAGAGCAAGTTCCAGTGGTTAGGGAATTTTTCGATGTGTTTTTTGACGAGTTGCCAGGGTTACCCCCAAAACGAGAAATTGAGTTCAGTATTGATTTACTTCCTAGAATTTAGCCACTGTCTATACCCCCATATAGAATGGCACCGAATGAACTCAACGAATTGAAAAACTAGTTACAAGACTTGTTAGACAAGGGATTTATACGCTCTAGTACTTTTCCTTAAGGTGCTCTGATTTTATTTGTGAAAAAGAAAGATGGATCGCTAGGGCTGTTTATTGATTACAAACAGTTGAATAAGGTGACAATATGTAATAAGTATCTATTATCTCGTATAGATGATCTATTTGACTAGTTACAGGTTGCCCAATGTTTTCCAAAAATTGATTTGAGATTTGGGTATCATCAATTGAGAATAAGGAAAGAGAATATTCTAAAAACTGCTTTTAGGACTCGGTATGGGCACTATGTGTTCTTAGTAATGCTATTTGGTTTAACAAATACTCAAACTGCATTTATAGATTTGATGAATAGAGTATTTAAACCTTTCTTGGATCAATTTGTTATTGTATTCATAAATGATATCCTGGTATATTCAAAGAGTTCAGAAGAGCATGAGCGACATTTAAGAATAGCTTTGCAAAACCTAAGGGAACACCAGCTGTATGCCAAGTTTTTAAAATGTGAATTTTGCCTTAGTAGTGTTACCTTCCTAGGGTATGTGGTTACCAAAGATGATATTTAAGTTGATCCTAAAAAGGTAGAAGCAATACAGCAATGGCCACGCCCTACGACAATTACAGAGATTCGTAGTTTTCTTGGTTTAGCAGATTATTATCGTAGATTCGTTAAAAATTTTTCAAAAATAGCTACTCCTTTGATGAGGTTGACAAGTAAGGGAATAAAGTTTGACTGGTCAGATGAATGTGAAAGAATTTTTCAAAAGTTCAAAGAATGTTTGACTACGACGCCAGTACCGTCTATTCCTTCAAGTATCGGAGGATATACGATATATTGTGATGCATCGAGAATTGGATTAAGGTGTGTGTTGATGCAGCATGGTCAAGTTATTGCATACGCATCTAGGTAGTTTAAACCACATGAGCAAAATTATCCAACTCATGAATTGGAAATGATAGTAGTAGTTTTTGCTTTCAAAATTTGGAGGCATTTTCTGTATAGTGAGACATGCGAAATTTATATGGATCATAAAAGTCTCAAATATATTTTTCAACAAAAAGATCTGAATTTGAGAAAAAGACGATGGATGGAATTACTTAAAGATTATGACTACACAATACTATATCATCCAGGTAAGGCCAATATAGTGGCTTATGTATTAAGTAGGAAGTTTATGAGTAGTTTGGATCATATCACAGTGGTAAGAAGGCCGTTGGTTAATGAAATGCATAAGTTGGAAAGTAATAGGGTAGTAATAGAAGTAAAGGAGTTAGGAATATTATTAGCTTATGTACAGTTTCAATCGTTTTTGATTGAGCAGGTGAAAAATGCACAGAAAGAGGATGCCTATTTATGCAAGAAAATTGAAGAGGTAAAAAATGGCAGCGAAGTTGAATTTACCATAGACCCTGAAGGAATTTTGAGATTGGATAAACAGCTGTGTGTAGTTGATAAAGAAGAACTTAAGAAAAATTTTTTAGAGGAAGCCCATAGATCTATATATACTATTCATCCTAAAATAATTAAAATGTATAAGGATCTAAAAGAAATTTATTGGTGGGAAGGTATGAAGAAAGACATAGTTGATTATATTTCTCGATGCTTAACTTGCCAACAGGTAAAAGCAAAACATCAAAGGTCTGTAGGACTACATCAGCAGATAGAGATACTTGAATATAAATGAAAAAAGAATAACTATGGATTTTGTCACAGGGCTATCATGAACACTAAAAGGGTTTGATTCAATATAGGTGATCATTGATAGGTTGACTAAATCAGCACATTTTCTACCAGTGAAAACCACATACAACGTAGCACAGTATGCAAGTTTATATATAAATGAAATAGCGAGGCTTCATGGAGTGCCAATATCGATTATTTCTAATCAAGGACTACAGTTCATAGCTCGTTTTTATAGAGCTTTCCAATAAGCTTTAGGCACAAAGTTAAATCTTAGTACTGTATTCCATCCTTAAACAGATGGACAGTCTAAGTGAACCATCCAAATATTAGAAGACATGTTTCGAGCTTGTGTTCTAAATTTTCAAGGTAGTTGGAAAAGATTTTCCTCTAACTAAATTTGCTGATAACTATAACTATCAAATCAGTATACAAATGGCCCTTTTTGAGGCATTATATGGTAGACGTTGCCGTTCTCCAATTGGATGGTTTGAGATGGGCGAAGCTAAGATTTTAGGACCTGATATGATATAGGATGCATTGGTCAAGGTAAAATTAATTAAGGAAATGTTGTTAGCAGCCCAGAGTAGATAGAAAGCCTATGTTGATCATAGACGTTGATCGTTGAAATTTTCCATAGGTGAACATGTCTTTTTGAAAATATCTCCTATGAAAGGAGTAGTAAGATTTGAGAATAAAGGGAAGTTAAGCCCACGGTACATAGGGCCATTTAAAATTCTTGATAGGATCGGCCCAGTAGCTTATCGTTTGGCTTTACCCCCTGAATTGGGTAATGTCCATCCAGTTTTTCATGTGTCTATGTTACGAAAGTATTTACCGAATTCTATACATGTTATACAGTGTCCACAAATTCAGTTGCGGGAAGATTTAACTTATAAGGAACAACCAGTAGTGATAGTGGACGAACAAGTAAGGAAATTGCGTTCAAAAGAAATACTTATAGTGAAAGTGATATGACAAAATCACTCTTCTGAAGAGGCTACTTGGGAAAGAGAGGATGACATACCCGTTAGATACCCACATTTGTTTGAACAATGAGGTCAGTGTTTATTTGCAGTTATGGTAATGAAATTCGGGGACCGAATTTATTTAAGGGGAAATAATGTAATAGTCTTGAAATTTAAAGGAAATCTTAAATTAAAGAAAATTTTAAATAAAAGAGAATATTTTAAAAATGAAGTTAAGAATCATTGAAAATATGTTCATTTATTACATGGATTGAAGAATTATAAAGAAAATATGAGAATTTACGTTTTGGGGCTAAAATACAATTTCATAAAAAATTTGGGGTCAAAATGTAATTAAGAAAATTTTGTAAGGATCTCCCTCTAAAATTAAATTTTTACCAAAAGGTCCCCTGGGATATTTTAAGGGACTCAGCCACCCAAGAAGCAGCAAATTTCGGATTTCCTCTCTCTCCAAATTTTCTTCCTCGAAACCCTAAAAGTTCTCTCTAGAATTATTCTGCTTTCAGATTTCAGATTTCAACACCACCACCACCAACGGATTCAGGACGAAGAGTTCTACAAATTCATTTTGATTAGTTTCTGGAAAATTGGCCAAAGATTGGCTGAAAAATAGAGAAAAAAATCACCTAAAAAAATATTCTCTGAAACTTCTATCTGTGGTTCTCAAACACAAAAACTAACACCGTAGATTGATCCAGAAGGTGTCGAAACCTTAGGATCTTAAATTTCTGGATCATCCTCCCTTGCACGCGCCTTCACACGCTGTATCTCCCTCGGCGAGTGATGCCCACGCGCAGCCCCTCTGATGGTGTGTGCAGCGCGTGGTTCTAGCCCCTTTGCATTGATTTGCGTTGATCGAGTTTCCGGAGGCTAAATTTTGCAAATCCAGAGTCATTTTCAAAGTTTGTAGATCCTTTGGACTCATTTTGGGGGTTCTATTTTGTTAAATTTGAACTGAAAACGTGGATTTTGGGGTTGTTTAACTTGGTACGCTAATTTTGTGAGTAGATAATTATTTCTATGACTTGCTCTATACTCTTTTTTATCTTTAAATATGAAATTAATTATGTTTATAAGTTATTTACACTTTTATATGTTTCTGAAATGGATTAAATTATCTGAATTGTTTACAATTTGGAATATAGTTCAAGAAGAGTATAGTTTTGAAAAATAGATTTCTAAACTCATGGTATATTTGATACTACATGTATTTTTCATTAAATGATAAAGTGAATATTTATGCAAGTGGCATTGATTTATAAAGCTATATGATTGCCTAAAAAAAAAGCATGTATATGTTATAAACCCTAATTGAAAAATTTATGACAGATGAGCTGTATTGAGACTGAAATTCTATATTATACTGAAAGCTCTGTTTTGAATGATATAGAATATGTGCATATGATAATTTTGTGAAAGAATCTTATTAGAAATATTGCTTGCTAACAGTAGGTGATGTTAGTCTTAGTGCACCGTGATACCTCAGCTAACAAGGGTGGTGCTAGTCTCGTGTGAGGGCCAACACACGGGATATGATATGTGATGGAGAGCGGGATGCCTCCTATTTGAGCGAAATGCCAGATATATGATTTGTGATTTGCCTTCCCTTACTTGGTGTTTGGAAAGTTGCCCATATTAGAGTCCCTTTGCGTGTCCTCTTAAATGGTGGTAGAGAAAACCTTAGTTCAGATGTTAAGTATAGGCAAATCCTACACCAACACAGTATGGAAGAGATTGAACTCTAATATGGTGGTTTTGATATGGGATCCTCCTAATATTTTTATAAGGAATTTTTTTAATGCATATCAATGTTTAATTAATGATTATATTGTATCATATATGGTACAATATCTGATATGATTTGAACTAAGAATATTTAAAAATGTGAGTCTCATATGGATGTACTTCTGAATTGTAATTTCTGATGTGATAAATTTTAATATATAAGTACATCCATATGTTGTTCTGAGAGGTCATAGGAGGTATTATCTGTTCACTGAATTGTCAAACTCACTACACGATGCTTAGATTTTTTTTAGATAAAGATACAGAGTTTGATCCTGCTGCTACGTAATCAGCTAGGTATTATATTCTCTGGGTGAGTCTACATTGCTTCCAAGGCTCGAAATTTTTAAAATATTTTGTCATTGTAATCTAGAGTATGCTCTGAACGTCACAGACAAGATTCCTACTTCTGTTGTAATATTGTTAAGTGTAGTTTTGACATTTATAATTAACTATACTGAAAACTTGTAAACGTATGATATTTTTTTGATATGTGATATTGTGAAGCCGTTTGCAAATAAATAAAAGTAAAGTTATCTGTTAATTGTGTTATTCGCGTTCCATTAAATTGGGACGTGATAATTTTCTTGATGGGAAACAAATATTCATTTATAGAGGAAGAACCTTTCTTAACACTACTTAATTAATTTTATCTTAAACTGCTTGAGCTTAGCCTTAGTTTAAGAAGCAAAAAAGATATCAAGATTCTTCCATACCTATAAGTCACAGTTAACCATTCTGGTGAGAATGTTGTTTGCCATTGAGGACAGTAACCATGACAATAGTAACTCATCTTGCTGCTCCCGTTTGTAAGAAATTCGTCACTGTAGTGACCATTCTTCATCTTCAGTAGAGGCAAATTAAGGAGGTTCAAAAGATGGGATGCAATACATAGTTATGTAATTTGTCGCCTTTGAATATCGTAGCAACTACCTATTGTTTCCACTGAAGATAGTTGTGATTTTCAAGTTCAATTAAGACTGGATGAGAGGGTTTGGGGAACAAATCTGGTTGATCAAGAGGTTTCGTTCAATCAAGATGATGAAATTTTTTCCATTAAAGATGGAAGAAGCTCTGATAGCATGAAAGAACTCAAACCAGAGAGAAGAGAAAAGAGAGAGAATCATTCTAAAAATTCATTACATTGATTAGTATCTCAATATAGTGAGCTTTATAAATGCATATATAAACATAGCTATTATAACAAACACTCATAATAGATCTTAAGTTCCAAATTTCTACAAACTCCTCCTTTATTTATGATTTTAAGTTCTCTAATTTGGAAAACTTTAATAATTAAGTATTAAGTTATTCATTATTTTTGAAAATTACATATTAATAAACCGAATTTTATATTAATCATTTTAATAAAAGATAAATTTATAAAAATTTATCATAATTAACTATCTTCTTTTATTGATTTTTTAGTTTATTACTTTGTTAGTTAAACATCCAAATAAAGGTAAGGGAACTCGTCATTTTATATCTCTTTCCTCCACTTTTTTTTTTTTTTTTTGGGAATTTGAATCTTGCCTTCCTTTGCCATCCCACTCCCAAACATACCATAATGGGAAATAATGGAGGAAAAGGAATGGAAGGTAAAGTTTCATTTTATTAGGAGTTGTAATATATGGAGAGAGGAGGGAAAGTTTATAATTTTAGGCGGCGTTTAGTGGGAGAGAAAGTTTTGAATTTCTGAAAATCTTAATATGAGAATTAAATATTATTTTGTTTGGAATCAAAATAAAATCCATGATTTTCTGGACATTTCAATTTTTGAGAATGATTTTTAAACATAGATTTTCGTGAAAAAATTATCACAGAAAAGAGAATGAAAATTAGTGATTCCAATGAAAGTGATAATCTTTATCAAGAGTGAAATAATAATTTTATCCTCCAATATTTTATATAAAAATTCTTCATAAAAATAAAAATAAATTTTAATATTTTTTTAATAATTTTAAAATTAATGTAAACCTAATAAATTATTAATAATAATTTTTTTATTCTTTGTTTAAAAAAATAAACAAAAATAGATAAGTGTATTTTTTAAAAATGTACAGAGATTTCCAAAAAATATAAGTATAACTAAATATAAAAATAAAGATTCTCAAAAAATATTATTTAAAATTTTTTAACAATCTTAAAAAATAATCAAATATATTTTATACATTCATATAAATTATTATTTTCATCAATTATATTTTAAAAAAAACATAATTTTTAAGAACAAAAAATTTTGTCCTATATTAAACGGCCGTTAATAAGTTCTCAAAATTTGTAGGAGCTAGTTTGGAGGAAACCAATCATGATGTATTACGTTATTTTGTGTAAATAATTTATACCAATATACCAAACTATTGGAGATAATAATTTAATGAAAAATGAATTGCGAAAAATATTTAATAAATTAACTATGTTATTTTCTTTAATTTTGTAGTTTATTATCTTGTTAATTGCAAATATTCAACTAAAGGAAGGGAAAATCATTTTTGACTATCTCTTCCCCTCCATTCTTTCTCCTCTCTTTTTCCTTGGATTTATTTTCATTCCCTCCCCATCTCGACTCCCGAACATATCCTAAAGTTACAGCTGCTGAAAGAAGTGTAAGAAAATGGTGTTTTGGGAGCTAAAAGAATTATTTATTCCTTCTCGTACTTCAGCTCCAGTTACGTACGTAGGATATCTGGAGGATTACTCTTCTTAAAAATAAGCAACTAATCCCTTCAGTTCTTATCTTCTCTTTTGAATGAAATAATTAATACGGTAAGTACACCTACATCTCTCTAATTAACTCACATTTTTATGGATTCAAATGATGTCAAGTGAATTAAAAATTAAGAAAAATTCCATCAATATTTTTATTTTTCATTTGAATTGAAGAGATTCATTTCCTTATGTAAATATTCTGCGAATTATAACTTCA
Source organism: Gleditsia sinensis (assembly GCA_037074535.1). NCBI lineage: Eukaryota > Viridiplantae > Streptophyta > Magnoliopsida > Fabales > Fabaceae > Gleditsia > Gleditsia sinensis. The sequence goes on along the minus strand of CM073467.1, from coordinate 53,346,525 downwards.
ACAATCGACTTTTAAGCAAAACGGTAGTGCAAATTAAAGTGCTAATTAATTATTACTCAGTTTATTACCTGAACTGAGTTATAGGATTTAAACCTTAACCAGATGATCCTGTTTTATTTTTAAAATACATAAATAAATTTGAGCCTTAGCAATTACCCTCTTAAAATCTTGAAAATTTTGAGGTAGCTGGTTCTGAAGTGAATAGTTGGAACCCTAAGATTAGTGAGACGTTGGGGGGAGCTAAAAGAGACTTGAATTCATAGACCATACTCAAATCTGGGCTATCCTTGGGCATGGATGTGAAGACAGATACTAGGGTTTCAGGGGTTTAGAAATGCAAAAAAGTGAAGGGGATGATGGATAAAGATAGGTAGGAGCTCTATAGAGTAGACAAATTGTTGATGAGAAGCTGATGATAGCAACTCTAATGCTAGCTAGCTCTGAGCTACCGTGTGCTCACAGATTAACTAGGTTGAGCTGAGGGTAGCTGCAACATCTCGTTCAACTCAACTCGGACTCTAGAATTTTTTTTTTCTCTTGCGTCCATAAATTATTTTGAGGTGCATTCTTTTTGTTAGTGAGGATATTCTACACGGTTTGAGATTTTATTATTAATTAGATTGAAATAAATAAAAAATTAATTTTAGGAATATCTTTGTTTAAAAATCAATGAAAAATTTGCCGTATATTAAAGTTCAAGTATATTATTTCATATATTTTATTATATTTAGATGTGTTAATTTAATGTAAATATACGTATTTTAAATATAAAAATTATAGTTAAATGAGATATTATACCTACAAATATCACTTAAACTTTGATGTAGTTGTCCGAAAGCTGAAATCTAGCTGGAACCTATGAGTAAATTTGCAGAATGCAACGATAACAAAAGTAAAAGCAGTGATTGACGTCTCATTAATTTTTCAATCCATTTTTTTTCCTCCCTACTCTTCCTTGTGGGGTCAACCCTATGTAGATAGATTATATTTTATTATAAATTAGGGGCGTACATTTTCATCTGAAAGGAAAAATTTTAAAAAAAATTAGTTAATTAATCAGTGACACGGGTTAAATGATTCCCTAACTTTGATGAAAAGGAAGCCAAGTTGAATCTTAAATCTAACTCCACCTATAGTGATACATGACATCAAACGTAAAAGAAACATTATGTTAGATTTATTATATTATAAATTTAGGAATACAAAATTAAAGATGAAATGCAAACACAAAAACCCCCCAATTTGAGTTGTAATTATTCAAAAAGAATAATAAATTATAAGAAAATTGATAAAAATATATATATACTACTAAATTATAGGGAAAATAAATACGTGGTTCAGTCTCAATAATTATTCATAATTATCTGAAAATTTCTTATTTCAAAATATTTGTAATTATATACTTATTATAAATAAGTTAAGATGATTATGTCGATCCAATTTTAAATATGTAATAAATAATCAAATTTACTTATTAATAAGTCAAATGAAAGTGCACATGTATACTTGAATAGGGAATTGTCCAATAAAATTTCAATCAATTTTATAACTATAAATATTTTTATTTTTTAATTCTCTTTAAAGTTATAATATTTTAGTGTAAAGAGTTATTGCCAACTATTGCAAGATTGAACGAGTTAAAAGGTGAATAGTTAAAGTTAATTTGATCTACATAATTTTAGAATTTTAATGAGAAATTAATTTAAAAATTCCTTATAAATCAAATCAGAACCTTTTAAAGTAATTTTAGTTCACCAAAGTGAAAACAAAAATGAAAAATGGTCATTCCTACATTAACAAATAACTTTAGTCTTCGCACATTGTCATGTCTCAATTTAATGGAACGCGAATAATATAGTTATTAGAGAACTTCATCACTTATTTATTTGCATATGGCTCACAATATCACACATCAAAAAAATATCATACATTTATAAATTTTTAATATAACTAATTATACATGTTAAAACTATACTTAACAGTATTACATCAGAAGTAGGGATCCTACTTGTGACGTTCAGAACATACTCTAAATTACAATGACATAATATTTTACAACATTTCAGGCCTTGGAAGCAATGTAAGTTCACTCAGAGAATATAACATTTAGCAAATCACGTAGTTGCAGGGTAAACCTCTATATCTTTATCTGAAAAATGTGAAAATATCGTGTAGTGAATTTGATAACTCAGTGAATAGACAATACTTCCTATGACATCTCAGATCAACATATGGACGTACTCATTAATTAAGATTTATTATATCAGAAATTACAGTTTAGAAGTACATCCATATGGGACCCGCATCAAATATTTTCAGTTCAAATCAATTCAAATATTTGTAAACATATATGATATAATATGATCGTTAATCAAACAGTGATATGCATTAAAAACATTTCTTATAAAAATGTTAGGAGGATCCCATATCAAAACCACTATATCAGAGTTCAACCCCTTCTGTACTTTGTTGGTGTAAGATTTACCTATACTTAGTATTTTAGCCAATGTTTGCTCTATCACCATTCAAGAGGACACGCAAAGAGACTCTAATATGGGCAATTCCCCAAGCACAAAGTAAGGGAAGGCAAATCACATCTCATATAACAGGCATCTCACCCAAATAGGAGACATTTCGCTCTCCATCACATATCATATCCCGTGTGTTGACCCACACACGAGGCAAGCACCACCCCTACTAGTTAAAGTATCAAGGTGCACCGGGGCTAACATCACTTACTGTTAGCAGACAGTGTTTCTAATATGATTCCTCCACAAAATTATCATATGTACATATTCTATATAATTCAAAATAGAGCTTTCAGTATAATACAGAATCTCAGTCTCAATACAGATCATCTGTCATAAATTGCCTATTCAGAGTTTATCACATATATGTGCCATTTCTCGAGGCAATCATATAGCTTTATAAATCAAAGCCACATGCATTAATATTCACTTTATCATTTAATGAAAAATACATGTAAAATTAGATATACTATGAGTTCAGAAATTTATTTTCAAAACTATACTATTCTTAAACTATATTCCAAATTGTAAGTAATTCAGATAATTTTATTGCATTTCAGGAACATATAAAAGTGTAAATATCTCATAAACATAATCAAATACATGCTTAAAGATCAAGAAGAGTATAGGGCAAGTCATAGAAAGAATCATCTATTCACAAAATTAGGGTATCAAGTTGGACAACCCCAAAATCTACATTTTCTATCAGAATTTGGCAAAATAGACCCCAAAATTGAGTTCGAAAGGTCCAAAAATATTGAAAATGACTTTGGATTTGCGAAATTTGGACTCTAGGAGCTCGGCTAACGCAAGTCAATGAAACAGGGTCCGATTTCACGCGCTACACGAACCACCGGGGGGAGCTGCACTTGGGTGTCACTCACCGAGGAAGAAACGACGCGTGGGGGTGCGTGCAAGGGAGGATGGTCCTGAAATTTGAGATCCTAAGGTTTCGGCACTTTCTGGATCGATCTTCGGTGCTAGTTTTTGCGTTTGAAAACTACAGATAGGATTTTCGGAGATTACTTCTTTAGACAATTTTTTGTTCTAGTTTTTGGCCAATCTCCGACCAATTTTTCAGAAACCAATCAAATGGATTTGTAGAACTCCTCGTCCTGAGTCCGTTGGTGGTGGTGGTGTCGAAATCCGAGATCCGAAAGCGATAAAATCTTATAGGGAAGTTTTAGGGTTTCGGGAGAGAAAATTCTGAGGAGAGAGAGAGGAAATCTGGATTTTCTCCTCCTTTTAGTGACTGAGGCCCTTAAAATATTCCGGGGAACCTTTTTGTAAAAATTGAATTTTAGAGGGAGGTCCTTGCAAATTTTCTTTATTTACATTTTGACCCCGAAACTTTTAAGAAATTACATTTTGGCCCCGAAACGCAGATTCTCATATTTTCTTTGTAATTCTTTAACCCATGTAGTAAATAAATATATTTTTAATGGTTCTTATCTCCATTTTTAAAATACTCTCTTTTATTCAAAAATTTTCTTTAATTAGAATTTTTTTAAAATTTACAGCTATTACATTCTTCCCTTTTTAAAGAAATTCGGTCCCCAAATTTTATCACTATAATTATGAATAAATACTAACCTCATTGTTCAAACAAATGCGGATATTTGGCGCATATGTCATCCTCTCTTTCTCAAGTAGCCTCTTTAGAAGAGTGATTTTTTCATATAACTTTTACTGTAGGTATTTTTTTACCGCAACTTCTTTACTTGTTCGTCTACTATTGCTACTAGTTGTTTCTCATAAGTTAAATCTTCCTGTAACAGAATCTGTGGACACTGTATAACATGTGTAGAATCCAGTAAATATTTTCGTATCATAGACACATAAAAAACTGGAAGGACATTACCCAACTCAGGGGTAAAGCCAAACGATAAGCTACTGGGCCGATCTTATCAAGAAATTCAAATGGTCCTATATACCGTGGGCTTAACTTTCCTTTCTTCCCAAATCTTACTGCTCCTTTCATGGGAGATATTTTTAGAAAAATATGTTCACCTATGGCAAATTCCAATGGTCGACGTCTATTATCAACATAGACTTTCTGTTTACTCTGAGCTGCTAATAACTTTTTCTTAATTAATTTTACCTTGACCAGTGCATCCTGTACCATATCAGGCCCTAAAATCTTAACTTCGCCTATCTTAAACTATCCAATTAGAGAACAGCAACGTCTACCATATAATGCTTCAAAAGGAGTCATTTGTATACTGTCTTGATAACTATTGTTATAAGCAAATTCAACTAAAGGCAGAAATTTTTCCCAACTACCTTGAAAATCTAAAACATAAGCCCGAAGCATGTCTTTCAATATTTGAATGATTAGCTTAGACTATCTATCTGTTTGAGGATGGAATGCAGTACTGAGATTTAACTTTGTGCTCAAAACTTCTTAGAAAACTCTTCAAAAACGAGCTATGAACTGTGCTCATCGATAAGAAATAATCGATATTGGCACTCCATGAAGTCTTACTATTTCATTCAAATATAAATTTGTATACTGAACTACATTGTATGTGGTTTTCACTGGTAAGAAATGTGCTAACTTAGTCAAACTATCAATGATCACCCATATTGAATCAAACTTTTTTGGTGTTCTCGGTAGCCCCGTAAAAAAATTCATAGTTATTCTTTCCCATTTCTATTCAGGTATCTCTATCTGCTGATGTAGTCTTGCAGGTCTTTGATGTTCTGCTTTTACCTGCTGACAAGTTAAGTATCGAGAAACATAATCAACTATGTTTTTCTTCATACCTTCCCACCAATAAATTTCTTTTAGATCATTATATATTTTAGTTATTTCAGGATGAATGGTATACATGGATCTATGGGTTTCCTCTGAAATTTCTTTCTTAAGTTCTTCTTTATCAGGTACACATAACTGCTTAACTAATCTTAGAATTCCTTCAAGGTCTACAGTAAATTCCACTTCACTGCCATTTTTCACCTCTTCATTTTTCTTGCATAAATATGCATCTTCTTTCTATGCCTTTTTCACCTTCTCGACCAAAGATGATTGAAACTGTATATAGGCTAATAATATTCTAAGTTTCTTTACTTCCATTACTACCCTATTATTTTTCAACTTATTCATTTTTTTAACCAACGACCTTTTTACCACCGTGATATGAGCCGAATTACTCATAGACTTTATACGTAATGCATCAGCCACTACATTGGCCTTACCTGGATGGTGTAGTATTGTGGAGTCATAATCTTTAAGTAATTTCATCCATCGTCTTTGTCTTAAGTTAATATTTTTGTGTTGAAAAATTTATTTGAGACTTTTATAATCTGTATAAATTTCGCATGTCTCACTATATATATAATACCTCCAAATTTTGATAGCAAAAACTACTACTTCTATTTACAAGTTATGGGTAGGATAATTTTGCTCATGTGGTTTAAGCTGTCTAGATGCATATGCAATGATTCGACCATTTTGCATCAACACACATCCTAATTCAATTCTTAATGTATCACAGTATACCGTGTATTCTTCGGTACCTGAAAGAATAGACAGTACTAGCGCCGTAGTCAAACATTCTTTGAGTTTTTGGAAACTTCTTTCACATTCATCTAACCTGTCAAACTTTATTCCCTTTTTTGTCAACCTCGTTAAAGGAGCAGCTATTTTTGAAAAAAATTTCATGAATCTGCGGTAATAACCTGCTAAACTAAGAAAACTACAAATCTCTGTAACTGTCGTAGGGCGTAACCATTGCTGTACAGCTTTTACCTTTTTAGGATCAATTTGAATACCATCATTGGTAACCACATGCTCTATGAAGGTAACACTACTAAGTCAAAATTCATATTTTGAAAACTTGGCATATAGTTGGTGTTCCCTTAGGGTTTGTAAACCTATTCTTAAATGTTGCTCATACTCATCTGAACTCTTTGAATATATCAAGATATCACCTATGAATACAATAACAAATTGATCCAGTAAAGGTTTAAATACTCTATTCATCAAATCCATGAATGCAGTTGGAGCATTTTTTAAGCCAAATGGCATTACTAAGAACTCATGGTACCCGTACCGAGTCCTAAAAGCAGTTTTCAGAATATCCTCCTTCTTTATCCTTAATTGATGATACCCAGATCTCAAAAAAATTTTGAAAAACGTTGGGCACCTTGTAGCTGGTCAAATAGATCGTCTATATGAGATAATTGATATTTATTACGTACTGTCACCTTATTCAACTATCTATAATCAATACACAGCCGTAACAATTCATCTTTCTTTTTCACATATAGGACAGGAGCACCCCAAGGAGAAGTACTAGGGCATATAAATCCCTTGTCTAACAAGTCTTGTAACTAGGTTTTTAATTCCTTGAGTTCATTCGGTGCCATTCTATATAGGGGTATAGACACTGGTTGAGTTTCAAGAAGTAAATCAATACTGAACTCAATTTCTCGTTCTGAGGGTAACTCTGGCAATTCATCAGGAAACACATTAGGAAATTTTCTAACCACTGGAACCTGCTCTACCTTGGTGTACTTCATATCAACATCTTTGACTATTGCTAAATACTCTTGGCATCCTTTTTGTAATAGTTGATGAGCTGTTAAAGTTGAGATTAAGTTATTAGGCACCTCACTACGATCTCCTTGTATCAAGAAAGAAGATTCTCTAGGAATGTTAAACTTAATCACCTTAAGGTGACAGTCTAGAATGATATGACATGATGACAACCAATCCATTCCTAGTATCACATCAAAGTCTACCATATCTAGAACTATCAAATCTACAAGAGTCTCCTTATCTTCTATCGAAATCTCGCATGATTTATACACATCGTTTACTAATAAGAATTCTCCCATTGGAATAGTAACCATGAAAGAACAATGTAAACTAGTAGGATCTCTATCCAATTTCTTAGCAAAGCATGGTGATATATAAGAATGAGTAGAACCAGGATCGAACATGACATATGCTTTATGGGAACATACTAATAATGTACCTGTCATAACTGCATTTGAGACTTGAGCATCCTGTCGTGTCAAGCCAAAAACTCGAGCTTGTTTTTGGCCTTGACTTCCCGATCCTCTACCAGTACCATCATTACTCGCTTGAACTGAAACTGCTCTATTTAGTTGCGCTGGTACAGATGTAGGGGGTGAAACTGGTTGCATTGATGCTTAATTAAAATTTTGTAATTGTGGACAATTCCTCATCAGATGACCCATTTGTCCACACTTAAAACATACGCTAGTTTCTCTGCGACACTGTCCAGTATGAGGCCTGCCACAAATGGGATATGGTGAAATTGATCTTGAATCATGTTGGCTAACAGGTCTCATATCTCTTTAATTCATTCTTTACTTGTTGATATTCACTGATGTTTGGTTAGAGCCACCAGATCCTGTTTGAGTAAAGCGCTGTGGATTTTGAAATCTTGATACTCTGATATTAAAATTATAACTTGTCTGAACTTTACTATCTCGCTCTCTTTTTCTTCTCTTTAGACCTTCAATATCTGCTTGCTCTCGTGTTTCCATCTTTTTGACATAATCCACAGCTGTTGAATAAGTTAGAAAATGATTCATTTGAGGACCCACCGATTTAAACAATGGACGTATCAATCCTGAAACAAATTTCTTAATTCTATCTTTTTCAGTAGGAACCAGATATGGTGCATATATGGACAACCAAGTAAAACGGACGTCATACTCAGAAACTGTCATGTTCGATGTTTGTCTTAATTCCTTAAATTCTCTGCCCTCTTGTCCCTTTCACTCATTGACAGAAAATGATTCATAAATGCTTCCTTAAGTTCTTCCCACTCCATCGGTGGTAAAGCAACTGCTCTTCCCTGTACCAAAATCTCAAACCAAACTTGGACCACATCAGATAGTTGAAAAGACACTAGTTCAATAGATCTTTTACTAGAACACCCAAAAACTCTGAAAACTCGTTCCACAGCATCAATGAATATTTGTGGGTCTTCTTGAATATTTGACCTAAAAAAATTAGGGGTTTCAACTTAAGGAGTTGCGGTAATAACACCTCAATCCCTATAAAATTGTCCTTTTATTCAGTTGTTCTTCCCAGTTCTTGCGCTTCAGGGGTATTTTCTGGTACCTGACCATCCATTTTGCCCTATTCTACTATAAATCTAGCTAATGTCTCTAAACTCCTATGTATACCAATCATATTAGCTGTTTTATCATGTGACTCCCGAGGGGGTTCTACTCTCTCCTCAGGAACTCTATCAGACACATGGGCCTGTTCATCTTGTCTCGGGGTTCTCATACCCTGTGCACGCCCTCGGCCTCTACCTCTTCCTCTAGGTCAGCCTCTACCAAAACCTCTTTGTACTAAAATTGTAGATTGTGTAGACTCTTCTGTAGAGGGTGCACGATCTACAACTTCTCTAGTAATTGCTCTAGTTCTTGGTGGCATCATTGACTATACAGAACGAAACACTTTTTTAAGATACCATAGTATTTAATCAAACCTATATTAGGAACTTTAACAAACTTGGAATGAAAAGGAAGTTAATATCATATAGAATCCCTCAGCAGCACCTGAAGTATAAATTTATCCGGCTCATATCCATACTAATAATCCTACTAAAGAATCCTTTGCTCGAATAGCCACAGGGAAACTTAATTCTCTGATACCAACTTGTCACGCCCCAATTTAATGGAAAGCGAATAACACATCTATCAGAGAACTTCACTATTTATTTATTTTCATATGGCTCACAATATCACAGATCAGGAAAATATCATACGTTTACAAATTTTCAGTATAGCGAATTATACATGCCAAAGCTACACTTGACAATATTATAGTAGAAGCAGGGATCCTGCTTGTGGCGTTCAGAGCATACTCTAGATTACAATGACATAATATTTTACAACATTTCGAGCATTAGAATCAATGTAGGCTCACTTAGGGAATATTACACCTAGCGGATCACGTAGTTCCATGGCTAATCTCTGTATCTTTATCTGATAAATGTGGAAATATCGTGAAGTGAGTTTGACAACTCAGTGAACAAATAATACCTCTTATGACCTCTGAAATCAACATATGGATGTACTTATTAATTAAAATTTATCATATCAGAAATTACAGTTCAGAAGTACATCCATATGGGATCTGCATTTTCAAATATTCTCAGTTTAAATCAATTCAAATATTCTTAGTTCAAATCAATTCAAATATCTGTATCCATATATGATACAATATGTCATTAATCAAACAGTGATATGCATTAAAAACATTTCTTATAAAAATGTTAGGAGGATCCCATATCATAACCACTATATCAGAGTTCAACCCCTTCTGTACTTTGTTGGTGTACGATTTTCTTATACTTAACATTTCAGCCAAGGTTTGCCCTACCACCATTCAAGAAGACATGTGAAAAGACTCTAACATAGGCAATTCCCTAAGCACAAAGCAAGGAAAGGCAAATCACATCTCATATAACAGGCATCTCGCCCAGATAGGAGGCATTCCACTCTCCATCACATATCATATCCCGTGTGTTGACCCACATACGAGGTAAGCACCACCCCTGCTAGCTGAGGTATCAAGGTGCACTGGGGCTAACATTACTTGTTATTAGCATACAGTGTTTCAAATAGGATTCCTTCACAAAAGTATCATATGCACATATTCTATATCATTCAAAACAGAGCTTTTAGTATAATTTAGAATCTCAGTCTCAATACAAATCATCTGTCATAAATTGTCTATTCAAAGTTTATCACATATATATGCCTTTTCTCGAAGCAATCATATAGCTTTATAAATCAATACTACATGCATAAATATTCATTTTATCATTTAATGAAAAATACATGTGAAATCAAATATACCATGAGTTCAGAAATCCATTTTCAAAACTATACTCTTGAACTATATTCCAAATTGTAAGCAATTCAGATAATTTTAATGTATTTCAGGAACATATAAAAGTGTAAATATCTCATAAACATAATCAAATACATGCTTAAAGATCAAGAAGAGTATAGGGCAAGTCATAGAAAGAATCATCTACTTACAAAGTTAGGGTACCAAGTTGGACAACCCCAAAATCCATGTTTCCGATTCGAATTTGGCAAAATAGACCTCAAATTGAGTCCATAAGGTCCAAAAATCTTGAAAATGATTCTAGATTTACGAAATTTGGACTTTGGGAGCTTAGTCAATGCAAGTCAACGCAACAGGGTCCAGTTTCACGTGCTACACACGCCACCAGGGGGAGCTACGCGTGGGCGTCACTCGCCGAGGAAGAAGCGACACGTGGGGGCGTGTGCAATGGAGGATGGTCCTGAAATTTGAGATCCTAAGGTTTTGACACTTTTTGGATCAATCTACGATGTTAGTTTTTGCGTTTGAGAACCACATATAGGAGTTTCAGATATTACCTCTTTATGCAATTTTTCCTTCTATTTTTCGGCCAATCTTCGAGCAATTTTTCAGAAACCAATAAGATAGATTTGTAAAACTCTTCGTCCTGAGTTTTTTGGTGGTGGTAGTGTCGAAATCCGAGGTTCGGAAGCTGTGAAATGTTGGAAAGAAGTTTTAGGGTTTCAGGAAAGAAAATTCTTAGGAGAGAGAGAGGAAATTCAGATTTTCTCCTCCTTTGAGTAGCTGAGACTCTTAAAATATTCCAGGAGACCTTTATGCAAAAATTAAATTTTAAAGGGAGGTCCTTGCAAATTTTTCTTATTTATATTTTGACTCCGAAACTTTTAAGAAATTACATTTTGACCTCAAAACGTAAGTTCTCATATTTTCTTTGTAATTCTTTAACCTATGAAATAAATAAACATATTTTTAACGGTTCTTATCTCTATTTTCAAAATATTCTCTTTTATTCAAAATTTTTCTTTACTTAATTTTTTTTAAATTTATGACTATTACACACATCGCATCATAACTTTTTGTCAAATTGCTAGGGTAATATTATCTAATCCTTGACAAAAGAAGACTCATTAAAAGAAAGTATAAAGTCAATTTTTCTTAGATAATCAAACACTTTTTTTTTTGGGTACAAGATGGGACTCGAACCCACGCTCTACACTTTTTTTTTTTATAATCAAACACTGAACCCCTGTAAAAGCTATTCTTCTTTACATACCATGCATATTCTTTTAACAGAGAATCCAAACAACATTATATGGTTTTTAGTGTAAGAAAAAAAAATTTGTGGTGCAATCTAGAAATATGACGTACGAAAGATTTTTTTAAATGATTGATGCTAAATTATAAAATGTATCTATATTTATTAGTAAATTAACAATTTTTTTTCTAAATTTATAAATTCATTTAGTGTACAAATTAGTACATAAAATTATCAAATGATTGTACATTAGTTGTTTTGCTAATATCTAAAAATATTAAATGCATTGCATATGATTCTATATAAAAGACTAATATATAACAAATTTAATATTTTCAAATATTAACTTATGTATTCAAAAAAATTTAGAAATTAAAATAAAATCGATCTATAAATTTAAAAACTAAATTATTAGTTGGCTTTGATATTTATATAATGGCTCTGACCTCTTTTTAGTGTCTTGGATTCATTGAAATTTTGTTTCCACCATAATCTATTAAGGCATGAAATTTCTTGTTGGAACAAGGCTAGTCTATAAAAAATATTAAAATAAATATCTCCTGAGGTTTTTAATATTAACGTATATCTTTTCTTAGTTTTGATATGAAGCAACATATATACAAGAGATAAAAGAATACTTTTGGTATTAACCTTCGGATAAAATCTTTAAAAGTTGAGGGTAAGTTTATAAGAAGTTCAACTTTCCTTTGAGGTCAATTTCTTCTACTATTGGATGCATTAGTTTTATTGAAATTTGTGCATATCTATGTATATTTATAAATATGTATAAATATCAAATATGATCCATCGATAAATAGTTGACTTTATGAGAGGTCGAGCTTTCAATACTTATCCAAAAGTTTATTGTGACAAGTAGTCTGGAAGCTTCCTTTCTTCACAACTTTTATTTAAGTATATTTCCTTGCTTCGATCTTAAGCTATGTGAAGCCATCACATCTTGGAAAAAAAGTGGCATCTTATTTCTTCGGAACAAAAGTTGGTAAAGCCTACAAGTTTATGCATAGAGATTGGGACGTCAGAGAAAAAGGCTCCCTTGTGCTACGTAAATGAACTACGAGGAAACCAGAATTCGAAGGCAAATCAAGAATCAAAGAAGGCTGGAAGCTGAAACGAATTATAGAAAACTCCGAAACCCTTCCTTAGTGCGGGATGTAAATATCAGAAGATAAGTGAATGAAATCAATACCTTTCAACGGTTATATTCAACTCCATAAAAGCTAACTCCATTCAAGCAATGAAAGAGTAAGAGACAAGAGCGATCAAGGGGCCAAAAATTAGTTTCTTCTCTCTTTTATGACCTCAGATTTGAATGCAATCTACTATATATGTGTGCTTGTGAGCTCCTTGTGAGAATTTCTTTCATCTAATGAGAGTTTGTTAAGATCTTGTTAAAGAATCTATTTGATTTGTCTGTTTCTTATTTTTATTTTCATTAAAAATAAAAAATAAGATTGAAAATATATTTGGTAGAATTGAAAACAAAATATTTTTTGAAAATATTTCCTAAAGCTGAGTGAAAAGAAGAAGCGTCTAAAATGCATTTTCAATGTTTTAAAAAAATAACCAGTGGTATTGTGGTTATTATAAAAGAGAATATATCATAACTATTAAATAAAATTAAAATAATATCATAATTATAGAAGATAAAAATAAAAAATTAAATAATATTTATAGCCATTTATGTCAATTAAATTTAAAAATTAATATAAATAAATTTTTAATTTCATAAAACAAAAGTGTTTTCAAAATATTGAAAACTTGCAAATGAAAATATATTTTAAAAAATAAAAATAGAGAATAAAAATTAAAAATATTTTCACAAAACAAACATATAACTTTAGGGGTTAAAGTTTTCTAGATTCTTGAAAAAAACTTAGGGGTTGAAGGTTGCCTAGTGTTGGGCTATAAACGTTGGTTTAGCTTCCCTATTATCGAGTTTTGCCAGGTTCTTGTTGGTCAAAAAACTCAAGGGTTTGAAGATGGCAAAAGTACTGGATTATAAAGGCTGGTTTGGGTCGTCGTTGAGTTTTGCTAGATTCTTGTTAATGAAAAACGCAGTGATTTGAAGTTTTGAACTTTGAAGGTTGCCCAGTGTTATGCTACAAGGATGGTTTGACCTCCCTGTTAGCGAGTTTTACTGGGTTCTTGTTATAAAAAAATTTAGTAGTGTTGTAAGTTACCCTGGTTTGGATTTGTAAAGGTTTTTTTGTCTCCTTGTACTGTGATTACCTTTTGTTTATAAAACAAATATCTTGCTTTGTGCTTAAGAAAAGGACATAGTATCGATTTGATCTGAATCTCTATACATCATGGTGTCACCTTTTTTGCTTCCCTAAACTTCGCATCACGTTCTTTCAAAAATCTTTGCATTATGTTTTTAACTTTTTCCATTTGAAATATTAGTTAAAATCATCTTTTAAACGTCTCTTTTAAATGAGGAGCCACAAAAGTTTGTTTTAGTTAAATGCTTTTGCCTTCCTATGTGTTAGTTCATTAAAAAAATTTTAAAAGTGAATAAATTTCTATCATCCAATTCAGCTCCCTTTTCTTGGGCAATTACCTTTAAACTAACATTTCTATATTGTCCCCAATGGTTACATTACAATTATTCACTATGTGCAATTATAACTTTTCCCACTATGTCCAATAATAAAATCTCACCTCTCATTTATTTAACTATTGCATTAATCTATAACTATTCTAAAAATCATCATTCTTTTTCGTAAATTACATCATCGCCCCCCCCCCCCCAACGCTGATTTGGCCCAAAATGAGTTTATTACGTTCTTCCAATGTCATGTCCCTAATTTTAAGTGAACGCAATTGTCACGAATAACAAATAATTTTAACCTTATTCTATTACATACTTATTTCAAGTATATCACATATCATGATTAATAACATATATTTATAAGTTTTTCAATACAACCAAATATACAAGCCAAGTCTTTATACACATATTATAACAGAAACAGGGATCCTACTTGTGGCGTTCAGAGCATATTCTAAAATATAAGTACAAAATAAGTTAAATATTGTAAGCCTTGGAAGCAACATAGATTCACCCAGATAGTATGATATCTAATTGATTACATAGCTGAAAGACCAAACTCTATATCTTTATCTGAAAAAAAATATAAGTATCGTATAGTGAGTTTGACAATTCAGTGAGCAGATAATATTTCCTATGACCTTTTAGATCAACATATTGATGTACTCATATTTTAAGCTTTGTCACATAAAAAATACAGTTCGGAAGAACATCCATATGGGACTCGCATTTCAAATATTTTCAAACAAATGATATTCAGATATTCAAGACCATATACTATATTGTATGATCATTTAATAAATGTTGTTATACATCAAAATATTTCACATGAAAACATTAGGAGAAAACATTAGGAGGATACTATATCAAAACCACCATATCAGAGTTCAAGTCCTTCTGTACTTTGGTGATGTATGATTTGCCTATACTTAGCATTCTAGTTAAAGTTTGCCCTACCACCATTCAAGAGGACACACGAAGGGACTCTAATATAGACAATTTCCCAAGCACACACCAAGAAAAGACAAATCACATATCATATAGTCAGCATCTCACCTAAATAGAAGGCATCCCGATCTTCTTCACATATCATATCCCGTGTGTTAGTTGTCACACGAGGCTAGCATTGCCTTTGCTAGCTGATGTGTCAAAGTGCACCAGGACTAATATTATTTGCTATTAGCAAATAGTGTTTTCAATAGGATTCCTCCACAGAAATCATTATTTACACATATGCTATATCGTTCAAAACAGAAGTTTCAGTATAAATTCAAAATTTTTAGTCTCAGTATAATTTCTCTGTCAAAAATTTCTCAACCAGGGTAATCACATATACATGCCCGTTTTCAAGGTCATCTTATAGTTTTACATATTAATGCCACACGCACAATATATTTTCTTTACCATATAATGAGAAATACATTTAAAATCACATATTCAATGAGTTCAAAAATTCATTTTCAAAACCATGCTCTTCTTGAACTATATATAGTAGATTGTAAATAATTTGGATAATTTAATCTATTTTAGAAATATATAAAAATATAAATAATGTGTAAACATAATCAATTATACATTTAAAATTCAAGAAAAGCATAAGGTAAGTCATAAAAAGAATTATCTACTCATAGGGTAAAGTTTCAAATTGGACAGTCCCAAAATACAAATTTTCATTTTAAATTTGACTAAATAGACTTTAAAAACGAGTTTGGAGGGTCTAAAAACCTAAGAAATGACTCTAGAATCGTAAAATTTGGCCTCTAGAAGTTTGGTCAACACTGATCAATTGATAGATACTATTTACTGTCGAAAAATACTATTCACCACCAGAATCACTATTCATACTGGTCGAATTTACTATTCACGATGAACAAAAAGTTGTCAGATGACCAAAAAAATTTATATCTTAAGGTTTATCTATCTCCTGAATTTATCTACAGTGTCAGATTTTTAATTTGAAGTCTCTAAATAGGAGTTTCAAAACTTACTTTTTTCTTATATTTTCTACTTCTGATATGTGGCGATTTTGCAGCTGATTTGAAAAATCATTCAGGCAAAATCATAGTACTTTTTGTCCTGAATCTAGTGGTACCCTTAGTTTTGAGATCGAATGCTCGAAAGTACTATAGATCTAAAGAAAAAAATACTATTCACACTATTCATATACGAAAATTTCACAAGTTTCTCTTCACGCTTGCATCTCCCTCTCCTCCTTTTTCTTTCTCTTTTTTTTACTTATTATTATTTAATAATTAAATATTTAATTTTTTTTTATTATATGTATAATAATATTATTTTTCATCCTAAAGTATTCCAAAAATTTCTAGAATTTTATATTATTGTAAAATTTTAGTTGAACTCTTAAATCATGATTTTTTTAATAAAAATTTTAATAAAAAAAATCATAATATAAAATAACTTCATGCATATTAAAAGAAATACATTTATAAAAAATGTATTTAAAGCCAAATATAATTATTTTAAGAAAAATAAAAATCATTTTAATTAAAAACGTATTTACTTTTAGCAAAACATAATCATTTAAAATAAAAATATATTTGTTTATAGCAAAATATTATTTTTTTAAAATTACGGGATATTACATTCTTCCCCCTTTAAGAAATTTGGTCTCCAAATTTTATCTCCATATTTACAATAAAAACTAACCTAACGATTCCAAAAGATGTGAGTATTTGATGCGCATGTTATCCTCTCTTTCCTAAGTAGTCTACTCATAAGAGTGATTTTTTCATATCACTTTCAATGTAGGTATTTTTTTAAACATAATTTATTTACTTGTCTATTTATTATCACTACTGGTTGTTCCTCATAAGTTAAGTCTTCCTGTAACTGAATCTGTAGGCACTGTATAACATGTGTAGTATCTGGTAAGTACTTCCATAGCATAGACACATGAAAGACTGGATGGACATTACTCAATTCAGGTGGTAAAACCAAATGATAAGCTACTGGGTCAATCCTACCAAGAATTTCAAATGGTCCTATGTACCATAGACTTAACTTCCGTTTCTTCCCAAATCTTACTACTCCTTTCATAGGAGATATCTTCAAGAAGACATGTTCACCTATGGCAAATTCCAATGGTCGATATCTATTATCAACATAAGTTTTTTGTCTACTCTGAGCTGTTAATAACCTTTCCTTAATTAACTTTACCTTGTCAAGTGCATCTTATACCAAATCAGGCTTAAAATCTTAGCTTCATCCATCTCAAACCATCCGATTGGAGAACGACAACGTCTACCATATAATGCCTCAAAAAGGGTCATTTGTATATTGGCTTGGTAGCTATTGTTATAAGCAAATTCAACTAGGGACAATAATCGTTCTCAATTACCTTGAAAATCTAGCATACATGCCCGAAGCATATATTCTAATATTTAGATATTTCGCTCAGACCGTCCATCTATTTAAGGATAGAAAACAGTACTGAGATTTAACTTTATGCCTAAAGATTCTTGGAAGGCTCTCCAAAAACGAGCTGTGAAATGTGGTACTCGATCAGAAATAATCGATATTGGCACTCTATGAAGTCTCACTATCTCATTCAAATATAGATTTGCATATTGAGCTACATTGTCTGTGGTTTTCACTGGTATAAAATGTGCTGATTTAGTCAACCTATCAATGATCACCCATATTGAATCAAACCCTTTTGGTATCTGTGGTAGCCCTTTAACAAAATTCATAGTTATTCTTTCCCATTTCTATTCAGTTATCTCTATCTGTAGATGTAATCCTACAGACCTTTGATGTTCTTCTTTTACCTGCTGGCACGTTAAACATCGAAAGACATAATCAACTATATATTTCTTCATACCGTCTCACCAATAAATTTCTTTTAGATCTTTATACGTTTTAGTTACCCTAGGATGAATGGTATATATAAATCTATGGGCTTCTTCTAAAATCTCTTTCTTGAGTTCTTTATTAAGTACACACAACCGATTTCCCAATCTCAGAATTCCTTCAGAGTCTACAGTAAATTCTACATTGCTACCATTCTTTACCTTTTCAATTTTTTTGCATAAATAGGCATTTTCTTCCAGTGCCTTTTTCACCTGCTCAATCAAAGACAATTGAAACTGTATATAGGCCAATAGTATCCTAGGCTCCTTTACTTCTAATACTATCCCATGACTTTCCAACTTATGCATTTCTTTAACCAACGGCCTCCTTACTATTGTGATGCGAGCCAAACTATTCATAGACTTCCTACTTAATGCATAAGCACTACATTGACTTTACCTGGATGATATAATATTGTGCAGTCATAATTTTTAAGTAATTCTATCCATCGTCTTTGTCTCAAATTAATATCTTTTGTTGAAAAATATATTTGAGAATTTTATGATTTGTATAGATTTTACATGTCTCACCATACAAATAATGCCTCCAAATTTTGAGAACAAAAACTACTGCTGTCATTTTCAAGTCATGAGTTAGATAATTTTGCTCATGTCTCGTAAGTTGTTTGGATGCATATGCAATGATTCAACCATGTTGCATCAACACACACGCTAATCAAATTCTCGATGCATCACAATATACCGTGTATCCTTCTGTACCTGAAGGAATAGACAGTACTGGCACCGTAGTGAAACATTTCTTGAATTTCTAAAACCTTCTTTCACATTCATCTTACCAGTCAAACTTTATTCCTTTCCTTGTCAACCTCGTCAAAAGAGAAGTTATTTTTGAAAAATCTTTAACGAATCTACGGTAATAGCCTGTTAAACCAAAAAAACTACGAATCTCTATAATTATGATAGGACGTGGCCATTGCTACACCACTTCTACCTTTTTAGGATCAATTTAAATTCCATCATTAGTAACCATATGCCCTAAGAAAGTAACACTACTAAGTAAAAATTCACATTTTAAAAACTTAGCATACAGCTGGTGTTCTCTTAGGGTTTATAAAGCTATCCTTAAATGTCGCTCATACTCATCTAAACTCCTTGAATATACCAAGATATCATCTATGAATACAGTAACAAACTGATCCAAAAAAGGCTTAAATACGCTATTAATCAAATCTATGAATACAGTTGAGGCATTTGTTAAACCAAATGGCATTACTAAGAACTCATAGTGCCTATATCGAGTTCTGAAAGTAGTTTTTGGAATGTCCTCCTTCCTTATCCTCAATTGATGATATCCAAATCTCAAATCAATTTTTGAAAAACATTGGGCACCTTGTAGCTAGTAAAATAAATCATCTATACGAGGTAATTGATACTTATTACGTACTGTCACCTTATTCATCTGTTTGTAATCAATACATAGTCGTAGCGATCCATCTTTCTTTTTTACAAATAGGATTGGACCACCCCAAGGAGAAGTGTTAGGGCGAATAAATCATTTGTCTAAAAAGTCTTGTAACTGATTTTTCAATTCTTTAAGTTTGGTCTGTGCCATTTTATATGGAGGTATAGACACTGGTTGACTTTCCAAAAGTAAATCAATACTGAATTCAATTTTTTGTTCTGGGGATAACCATGACAATTTTTCAGGAAACACATCAAAAAATTTCCTAACCACTGGAACCTGCTCTACATTGGTGTACTTCATATCAACATCTTTGACCACTGCTAAATACCCCTGGCATCCTTTTTGTAATAACTTATGAGCTGTTAGAGCAGAGATTAAATTACTAGGAACCTCACTATTATCTCCTTGTATCAAGAAGGAATATTATTCAAGAATATTAAATTTAATCACCTTAAGGTGACAGTCTAAAATAGCATGGCATGATGACAATCAATCCATTCCTAATATCACATCAAAATCTACTATATCTAGAACTATCAAATCTACAAGAGTTTCCTTATCTTATATCGAAATCTCACACGATTTATACACATCATTTACTAGTAAGAATTCTCTCAATGGAGTAGCAACCATAAAAGAACAATATAAACTAGTAGGATCTCTACCCAATTTGTTAGCAAAGCAGGGTGATATATAAAAATGAGTAGAACAAGAATTGAACAGTACATATGCTCTATGGGAACATACAGATAATGTACTTGTCATAACTGCATTTGAGTTTTGAGTATCTTGTCATGTCAAGGCAAAAAGACTCGGGCTTATTCTCGGCCTCGACTTCCTGATCCTTTACCAATACTACCACTACTTTCTTGAACTGAAGTTGTTCTATTTGGTTGTGCTGGTATAGATTCAGGAGGTGAAGCTGGTCGTACTAATACTTGACTCAAATTTTGTAATTGTGGACAATTTCTCATCAAATGACCTACTGTACACACTTAAAATATGCACTAGTTTCTCTGCGACACTGTCCAGTATAAGGGCTGCTATAAAACTTAGGCCACATCCGATAGTTAAAAGGACACTAGTTCAACAGATCTTCTAGTGGAACACCCCAAAGCTCTAAGAACTCATTTTACAGCATCAATGAATATCTGTGGGTCTTCCTAAATATCTAACTTTGAAAAAGTCGGGAGTTTCAACTTTAGAAATTGCGGTAATGTCACCTCAATCCCTGTAAACTTGTTCTCTTGCTCAGCTGGTCTTTCTAGTTCTTGCGCTTCATGAGCATTTTCTAGTGGCTGGCCATCCCTTCTGCCTTGTTCTACTATAAATCCAGCCAATGTCTCTAAACTCCTATGTATGTTAGCAATCATATCAGTTGTTTTATCATGTGACTCCTGAGTGGGTTCTACTCTCTCCTTAGGGATTCTATCATATACATAGACCTGTTCATCATGTCTTGTGGTTCTTGTACCTCGTATACGCCCTCTGCCTTTACCTCTTTCTTTAGGTCGGCCTCTACCACGACCTCTTTGTACTGGAATTGTAGATTATACAGACTCTTATGTAGAAGGTGCACGATCTAAAGTTTCTCTAGCAGCTGTTGTAGTTCTTAGCGGCATCATAGGCTATAGAAAACAAAATACCTTTTAAAAAAAATACCATAATACTCAGTCGGCCTTATACTAGGAACTTTAACAAATTTGGAACGGAAAAGAAATTGAAATTCCATAGAATTCCGCAACAGCACCTGAAGTATAAATATATCCGGCTCATATCCATACTAAAGGTCAAACTAAGGAATCCTTTGCTCCGATAGCCACAGAGAAACCTAATGCTCTTATACCAACTTGTCACACCTCCAATTTTAAAGAAACGCGATTGTCACAAGTAGCAGATAACTTTAACCTTATTCTATTGCATACTTACTTCAAGTATATCACATATCAGGATTAATAACATACGTTTATAAGTTTTCCAATATAACCAAATATATAGGCCAAGTCTTTATACACATATTACAACAGAAGTAGGGATCTTACCTGTGGCTTTTAGAGCATGCTCTAGAATACAAGTACAAAATAATTTTAAAATTGTGAGTTTTAGAAGCAATATAGGCTCACCTAGATAATATGACACATAGTTGATCATGTAGTTGAAGGATCAAACTCTATATCCTTATCTGAAAAAAAATGTAAGTATCGTGTAGTGAGTTTGACAACTCAGTGAGCAGATAATACCTCCTATGACCTCTTAGGTTAACATATTGATGTACTCATATTTTAAGATTTTTTACATAGAAAATATAGTTCGGAAGAACATCTATATGAGACTCGCATTTCAAATATTATCAAACAAAAGATATTTAGATATCCAAGACCATATACTATACTGTATGATCATTTAACAAATATTGTTATGCATTAAAATATTTCACATGAAAATATTAGGAGGTTCTTATATCAGAACCACCATATAAGAGTTCAAACCCTTCCGTACTTTAGTGGTGTAGGATTTGCCTATACTTAACATCCCAACTAAAATTTGCCATACCACCATTCAAGAAGACACACAAAGGGACCATAATATGAGCAATTTTCTAAGCACACAGCAAGAAAAGGAAAATCACATATCATATAGTCGGCATTTCACTCAAATAGAAGGCATCCTACTTTCTTTCACATATCATATCCCGTGTATTGGCCATCACACGAGGCTAGCACCACCCCTGTTAGCTGATGTGTTAAGATGCACTAAGACTAACATCACCTGCTATTAGCAAACGGTGTTTCCAATAGAATTTCTCCATAGAAATAATTATTTACACATATGCCATATTGTTCAAAATAGATATTTCAGTATTAATTCAAAATTTTCAGTCTTAGTACAATTCTTCTGTCAGAAACTTCCCAATCAAGGTAATCACATATACATGAATGTTTTCAAGGCAATCTTATAGCTTTACATATCAATGTCACATGCATAATATTTTTTTTTACCATATAATGAGAAATACATTTAAAATCACATATTCAATGAATTCAAAAATCTATTTTGAAAACCATACTCTTGTTGAACTATATACGAGATTGTAAACAATTCAGATAATTTAATCTATTTCAGAGACATATAAAAATATAAATAACTTATAAACATAATCAATTAATTATACATTTAAAATTCAAGAAGAGTATAAGGTAAGTCATAGAAAAAATTATCTGCTCATAGGATAAGGTTTCAAATTAGACAATATCAAATTGTACTTTTTCAATCTAAATTTGACTAAATAGACCTAAAAAATGAGTTTGGAGGGTTTAAAAATCTAAGAAATGATTCTGGAATCGTGAAATTTAGACTCTAGGAGTTTGGTCAACATTTGTCAATTGATGAGTACTATTTACGATCGAAAAATACTATTCACCACCAAAATTATTATTTATATTTACCGATTTACTGTTTACGACAAATAAAAAATTGTCAAATGGCCGAAAAATTTCATATCATAAGGTTTATCTATCTCTTAAATTTGTCTTCGGTGTCAAATTTTCAATTTGAGGTCTCTAAATAAGATTTTCAGAACTTACATTTTTCTTAAATTTTCTACTTTCGATATGCGGCGATTCTGCAACTGATTTGAAAAAGTATTCGGCCAATATCGTAATACTCTTCGTTCTGAATTCAATGGTACCTTTAGTTTTGAGATCGAAGACTCAAAGGTACTCTAGATCTAAAAAGAGAAATATTATTCATACTATTTATATACGAAGGTTTCGCAAGTTTCTCTTCACGCTTGCATCTCTCCCTCCCCTTTTTTTTTACTTAATATTATTTAATATTTAAATATTTAAATTTTTTTTATTATATGTATAATAATATTATTTTTCATCCTAAAGTATCCCAAATTTTTTTAATAATTTATATTCTTGTAAAATTTTAGTTGAACTCTTAAATCATGATTTTCTTAATAAAAATTTTAATAAAATAAATTATAATATAAAATAACTTCATGCATATTAAAAGAAATAAATTTATAAAATTTATTTAAAGCCAAATATAATTAATTAAAAATTATGGGATATTACATTCAATTTGTTATATGTGGTAAATTCTTCAAAATTTTAATAATATAATCATATTATTCTAAAAATGATGAATAGTTTTATTATTTTAAATATTTTTCGATCATTATACTTTGGACAATTTTAAAATTTTTTGAAATCATTGTTGGAATTAAAATGACATACAAAAATAAAATTTGTTAGCTTAGTCCTGATAGTAATATCATAACACTATGAAATTATATAAATTTATAAGTGAAATAGACTATTATCATTAAAATTATTCATCATTTTAACATTCAAAAGTTTATTTATTTTAAAATTTAAATTAAAAAAATACTAAAAAGTATTTAAATCATTATATAATAAACCATAAATGATACAATTCAAACCACATAAAGGACAAACTAATTTTGAATCAACTTCAAAAAGATAAATTATAATTTTCCCTTCTTTTATGACATTTTCTTTAAAGTGAATTAACAATATTGCCCATAATGTATATTATATTTTTACTAGAGACTTGATCGAGGAATTTTGCTAAACTCTTAGTATATCATTATTCTACTTTGTGAATGTAAAAGAGATGAGCATATTATCAGCAGATGTTTAATTTTTACCAATTTCTTAAAAATTAGATCATAGATGTTTTTTTCTAGTTTTTTTTGACCGAATAAAAGAAATAATACCATATCAAATGCAATAGAAAAAAATTGCTTTTAATAACTACTAAATAAAATTGGAATACAAAAATATATCCTTAATGGAATCTCAAGTCTCAACTGAACAGGTACAGTGAGAGAGATTAATTAACAATTACACCTCATCTCTCGTCCACAATAATCTTTTATATTTTTCGAATTAATTTATTTATATAATTTACTCAAATAAACATTTTAAAGTTCACATAATTAATGACTATTAAGTAAAAATATTTTTTCATTTATATTATTATATTAGTAGTTACATTTGTTCCTAATATGTATCTTTTGTGGTTATCACATAATATAAAAATAAAAGTGAGCCACTTTATGCTCGGTATCTCTTTCCCTCTCGTCACAAACTCTTGAGACATTAAGGTCTCTCGGGATCGGAGAGGGGAGAGAGAGAGGTCCAAAGCCAAAGGTGAAAGCACATGGCTATGCGGTGGATTTTTATTTTTATTTTTGGTAGAATATGCAGTGGAGATGTAGGCCATAACTCCCTAAAAATGTTGTATGTTATACTGTTGCATACTGCACCATCAGCATAAGAGATCGCGTAGCCCCTTATTCTCCCTAAAGCCTCTGGAAAAGTTTAAGGACATAGACCCATTTTATTTACGTAGTGCGGGAACGTTTAACGCTTCTAAAGAGCTTACTTTGTGTGCAGTTGCATTGTAGTTCTACCGCTTTTACTTAAAAAATAAACACAGAACTCCATACATTTTTTAGTTCTTACCTTTTGTTCAAGAATTCCAGGATTTAAAAACGATTTAGACGCATGTGAAGTTTATTTATATATATCTTTTGTTCTCATGCATATGTACAGTTTGCAAACGTGGCTAGCTGAACTGATCATTTCTTTTTTCTTCTTCTGGTTGATTGAATATTCAGACAGCTTTTGTATTAATTGTTGGTTCTTGGTTCTTATAAAGTTCGATCAATATAAAAAAGATCAATTGCATCATTAATCAGTCCACCACTAAACCTTAGAGAAGATACTTGACATTTACAAGTTTGAAATTCAAGTGATAAATAAATTTAAACTCAACAATTGAGAAATCAACTTTTATAATGTCAGGATTTTGAATTCACAAAAAAAAAATATTTGTAAAAAGAAATAACTTCAGTAGCTCATGAAGGGGTACTCATGCATGCCAAGAAAGACCAAAAGAAACAAAAAAGAGAGGACACTTAACTTAGAAATTTAATGAAAATTTAGAATTATATTTCAGAAAATTCAGAGTCAATTTTCCTTCAAGATCATGTTGCCAATTACTTCTGTAAGGACAGATTTAATTTAAAAATGTTTTTCTCATAGAAATAAAAGAATGAAGAGGGAATTAAATGAAACATCGTGAATACCTCTCTCTGAAATATTGATAGCTGAGCCAAAGCACTCTTGTGGCCACTTTCACTTCTGCTGGCAATAATAGTAACGCTCAGTGGTGCTACCTTACAAATATGCAAAGGTGGACCATATCAAACCCTACCCAAAATAGAAAAAGGAAAAGCATTAGTTCTACTATACATATCTTTTTCCTCACTATTATATCATGGAGTTTCACTGGATGAAGACACTCACTCCTCACAAGACTACTGTCTTCAGTTGTCGGAACCCCGGAAAAAACATGCAGAAATTAACAGAGGCATGCATAAACTTCGGAGCTCGTAAATGATCTAAGGTCAATATCCTGCACTTTGGTTGAACTTGAACAGTTGGAAGCTGAGTTGTCTGGTCCAAGGCTTGTACAATATTGAACAGTGTGGCTAATTAAGTAGTACTTTTCGCACAGAAGCTGGAACAGTATAGTCTCATTCCAAACATCGTTGCATCTTTTCACGGGTTCTTCTAATATGTCATCACTCATTTTCAATACTGTTGTAGTACTGATTTTGGTTTTATTTTTTAATTCTCAATTATATCATGCGCGCTGCAATTATAATATCTATGCTTTTAGTTTATATTGCTACCATATTCTAAACAAAAAAAAAGAAATGGACTGCAATTCCCTTTTGAAGGGAACCAAATATCAGAATATACAAATTAAAGAGTGATTAGGGTCTAGGGTTAATTTTAGCATTTGGGGGCTAAAGATTTAGAGATTTAAGTAATAGGATATTGAGTTTATGCATACGCTTAAGTGATTATCAAGTGGTTATCCCATTGATTAAATTTTAAAAAAATTATCAATTTCATTTTTTTATATTATCATAACATATTGTAAAGAATTTTTTTATTTTTACTTTTTCTTCTATTTTCCTTTCAAGTAAAGTTTAAAGGGGTTTAAAATAATAAAATTTTAGATTTTAGAACTTAAGATTTTAAAGTTTATGATTTAGGGTCTAGGATTTATGTTGTTAGAGTTTAAGTCTAAGGGTTTAGGATTTAGGCTCTTAGAGTTGGATTTTTGAATTTAGGGTTTTAGAGTTTTATGGTTAGGGGTTTAAGATTTTAAGACTTTACGGTTTACTATTAAATTAGATTTTAGACTCTTAGGCTTTTATTTTTAGGTTTAATATTTAAGATTTAAGATTTTAAAATTTAGTGTCTTATGTTTTAAGTTTCAGAATTTAGTGTTTTAATATTTAAAGTTTATATATAGTGTTTTAGGTTAAAGTTTAGACTTTCAAAGTTTAGAATTTTAAGATTTAAATTAATTTTTATTAATTATAAAATATAAGAGTTAAATATTATGTAATGAAAGGTCCCTTTGTCATATAAATAAATGAAGCTAGCATCAATGAAAGTTAGTAGGTAAAAATCTAAAAAAATTAAATCTTATGTTAAATGAACAATTTTCTTTTACCAAAAAAATGAATAATTTTCAAGAGCGCATTAATTATTCTTTAACTAGCTCAGGGACAATTATTAACAAGACCCAAAAATTAATCTATTCTACTTTGCTTGAAGTCGCTAATCTCATGCAACTTGCCATTAAAAAGGAAGGATTCTTATCTGAATCTTGATCTAGAAAAGATAAATAAAACACTGCATTTACAAAATGGTTTTTCTTGTGTATAAGCTAAGCAACCTTGTCATCTATGTATGGCGGAACCCATGATTAGTGTGGCAAATACATTAATAAGTATAATGTTATGACCCAGGATAGGCACATGAGTGGCACGGGAGCAAAGTGGGCCCTTAACCTTATAAGCTCAAATCCCACTTACTGATACATAAGTACAATTTAAAAAAAGAAATAAAAATACAATGACATTTAGTGAAATTCTGACATAATCTCCTATTAAAACAAAATAAATCTTCGAATTACAAACAAACAAAATATTCATAATAAGAGCTCAGCTCTCAGCTCCTCTAACATGTATAGAGAGAAACATAAACAATTTCATTTATAAGACTAACACATCACTCTGTAACTACAAATCTGTCCATCTGTTACCAAGCTTTCTTTCATGAGAACTGCTTGCCTCGCAAAGATGGACGTAGCAAGCCTAGCTAGGAGTCAAATGTGGTATGACTGGGCTAATAACCTAGAGCTGAAGAGTGTAAGGGAAATGAAAGGAGTGAGTTAGACTCAAAAAGTGGATTAAAAATAATATGTACTTAACTACAAATGAAAGGGTGACAGCAACTCAAAATAAGTATAAATAAATATAAGTTTAGAACTTTCTTTCTTTAGTACAATATGCTTCCAAGCCATATTTCATTCTCATTCCTTCATTTGTAACTTCAAAGTTCAATGTCATATCTCCAATATTCAAAGAAATTACATAGTTAATGTCTCATAATATTCATCAACTTGTATGCACATTGGGATCATTACGTGTTTATATATTGGAGGAGATCAAGCGATTATATCATATCGAAAGTCAGGGGATTGCTCCACCTGACTAAAAAGAAGTTAGATCAAGGAATTGCACTTCCTGATTGAACAAGAGTCAGCTAAGTGAATGGGTTAGGGAATCATACATCCTTGCTGAATAGAAGTCATGTAATCGCTCATCCTGACTAAATGAATTTAAAGTATAATTCTTCGTAACTAAATAGAAGTCAAGGAATCACTTATCATAACTGAACCGAAGTTAGAGAATCATTTCTTCTAACTAAATAGAAGCGAGGGAATTACACACTGGACTGATCCTATGCATTATACAAAACAAATGAATTTTTTATTTTGACTGATTATATGTATCGTATATATCTGGCATACCGTAAGTTATGTTGAACATAATATCACTTTTCCAAGATCTATTAATGTGTTCTACCTCGTAATAATTCATGATCCTAAGAATCTCATTTAAACATAATAACATGCTTGGAATGAAATAAATTATTTCCCATATCTAATTAATTTTCTGCTCTCACAATGTAAATCACAAATACGCATTAGTCGTAATCATAAGCGGTTATGCATAATTTCAAATTTGGCTCAATAAATGTCAGTCCAATCAAATCACAATATTCATAGAAATATTTTGTCATAAAAATGTAAAATGTTCGTCAAAATAATTATAACAAGTAAATACATATATAGTATATACTCACCGACAGGCTGGACACAAATGGGGATCCGAGTTTGAATTGGTTGAACTTATTCGGTAACTTACAAAGAAGCCTTGAATGTCCCTAGAGTCATAAGAGTATGACAAGTTTTAAAATAATGCCGTATGTGAATTTATACCTAGCTTGGAAATCCCAAAATTTCAAATTTCATAGCATAATTTGGAAATCTAGCTTTAAACTCAATCCAACTTGTTACCACATCATATAACAATTTTTAGTAACTTCTATGCCATGACTTAGGCCTAGAATAACATATACCAGATATCTCACTCTACCCATAACCTAGAAACTGGGTGGAAAATGAAACCAAATGGCTATCTTAAGATCTAATTAAGGCCACAAAGATGTAATTTATGTTTCAAAATCATTAAATCGATCTTCAATCATAGTTGGGCATATCTAAAACTGAGTGGGTAAACTTTTAGAGAGAGAAAGAAGTGAAATAGCGTGGGGGAGGCTGCTGCTGCGTGAAAATGATGGAGAAAACACTGAACTAGAGGGGAAATATATATTTTAATCGACTTGGCACTTCGACCCCTGTCGAGTTTCAAAACTACATTTGGGTCCCAAAAATTTAACAAAATAACAATTATGCTCCTTATCGATTTCAAATAGGCCCTTCTCCTTCTTCTTTGGAAAAACTTCACCAAATTTAAACCAAACTTTTTCTATGCTTTGTCATCTGTATAAAAAAGTATGTATATCTCAAAATTCCCACATTCCAATATTTTAAAAAATAAAGGAAATTGTTTCCTCATGATGATATATACTTCTACTCTCAGGAATAAAATTAAGTTGAAGAACTAATTTAAAATCATAAATTCGAAAAATTAATTTAGAACTAAATTAGTCTTAATGAACAATAAAAAATTTATTTAATAAAAAGTTCTCTTAAATTTTTTTTTTCTAAGATTCAAAAATTAGAGTCATTACATATAAATTGGCTAATGCCTCATTATGAAAACAATACTTACATATATCTTCATAATTCACTTAACTTATTTATATTTTGTACATAAAATCTATCTATAGGAACTTTTAGTTAGAAAGAATCACAAAGGAATTTTAATATTTATTTATAATAAACATAATTAACCCATAAATTCTAAAAAGTGAAAGTGTAAAACTTAGATTGGAAATAGTATATACCATTATTTAATACCTACCAAACTTGGTTTTCTAGCTAGAGACCCAAAAAAAAAAAAAAACTGTATAAGAGAAAGAGGGACAAGGAAGCAGATCAGAACTGACCAATGCAAACAACTCCGGGTTAAAACGCAATTCAAGACAAGACAACGACCTTTCATTTGATAACAAAATCAATGTGGGTTTCTTTTCTTTTGGTGTATAATAGATGATCAATCACGCTCATTATTATTCACTCTCACCCAGCACACACCTCCTTCTTATGGATACTTTCATCCCCACCAAAATTTCTTTATTGATCTTGTTCACTTTCTGCTAACCTACGTTACATCTTTGTCACACAAAAACGCGCACACACTCACTCTCTTCTTTTTTCTTCTCTGTATCTGATCACTGTGAATAAACGTACGGCTAGTGTGCCTCTTGCTCTCTCTCACTCACAGAACTGTTTTGCTGAAGTTTCATGCATAGGTACTGTGTCTTTTTGAGTTTGCGCAAGAGAGGGATGTCTTTGAAAAGTGTGATTATGAGTCGAATGATACAAACCATTATAATAATTTAGAATAAACTAATAAATCAGTTTAATTTTTAAATTTTGTTTACTGTATGAATTAGTCTCAAAATTATTAAATTTATTATATATTAGTTATTTTTAAAATTTTAAAAATACTAAATTTGTTGTATATTAATTTTTAAACACTTAATAGAAAAATAAATATGCAAGTTCAATAATTTTAAAAATTTTATAATACATTAAGAAAAATTTAAAAACTAAAATAAAGTGTCTTTATAAATTTTAGAATTAAATTATTAATTTATTCTATAATCTATAACCTCTGATCGATCTGAGAAATCTCTGCCTGCAAAAAAGGGAAAGGGAGGGAGGGGGGGTTTGCATGTGTGATATTATATCAATATCGTGGTTGTGTATGTAATAGCTAGCATGTAAAGGGCTAGGACAATAGGGTTCTTATGTGTAATCTTGGGGCCTTAGGGTTCAGCCTCAGCCTTTGCCCTATTGCTTGTGTGGTCACTAGGGTAGAGTGAGAGTGAAGCATATTGTAGATAGAGAGGTTGGGTTGTCATCCTGGAATGCCAACAAGAATGTTTTGGTTCTTCTGATCACTTCTTTTGTGTGGCTCTGCACAGCTAGGTGCTCTTTTGGTTGTCTTTTAACCAATCATGCCTTCCTACTTAAAAGCTACTTCTGCATATGTCCTGTCCTTGATTTTTAGTTTTTTTTTTCTTTTCTTTTTTTTTTATCAAAAAAAGTTTAGGGTGAGGGTGGAGAGATTATGCTATTTATAAATCGTTTATTGAGCAAGAATTAAAAAATAAGGCTTTTTAATTTTTATGTTTTTTTAATTGTGATAATTTTTTAGTTAGAAGTGTTATTACATTATATTATTAGTTTGAATTCTTTATTTATTTTAGATCAAATCTATGTCAAGATTTTTTTTTCTCTAAAAAAATGTAAAGAGTACGAATGAAATTAACAGAAGACCATCTATGTTACTTATGTTAATCAAGACTAAGATTTTTCAGAGCATTGTTAATAATGTTATTTATGCAATTTTTTAAGATAATGTGTCTTTAATTTAAAAAATTAATTGACCATATGTAAGTTTAGACTCTATTTTTTCACATAAGGGACTGTGGTTATCATATTATTATTATTTTTAATTATTTTTATATAATTAAAGAAATAACGTTGCCTCTTTTTATATACAATAAAAATAGCATTTTTTAATTGACACTAAAAGATCTCAAAAGGTTTGATGAATGTACTGATTATAATGACAAAATATAATTATATAATTTGATATTTGAACATAATTTATGTATATATATTAACAATAATTTAATATATTATAAATATAAAAGAGACTCAAGAGGGAGGGTATAATTTTCTACCCCATCCTTGTTTATTATAGTTAAGAATTTTCTTTTTCTTATTTCCATTTTAGTGGAGAAAAATTATTCACATCTCCACCTCCATCCAGAATAATCTCATCATCTTGGCTCTGCCTTGATATATAGGGGATTTTTCCACTCCTACTTATATCCAACAAAGTTCCCGAATGCAATTATGGCCTTGCCCAAAATTGATATGATCACAAGCCATATCATTTATAGTGAACATTTCTATGAAATTGTCTTGTATGTTTAGTTAATTAAGTGGATTTACATATTCTAGGTTAAATTTTAGATGAGATGAATATTCCAAATCTCGATATTCTAAAATATAAGCTACACTTTTTATTTTTTCATACAAATTAAATATCTTATAATATTTATATATAATACTAATTCTATTTAGGATACTGAGATGATCTCTTCCTATAAGTGCTTTTCTGTAAACTCAAATATTTGACATTGTGAAAATCTTCCAGCCACTAAATTTAAACTTATTTACTACTTGTATTACAAACTTATAAATTTATAAACTACACACTTTATATAGTAAAATATAAGTGAATAATTATTTATTATAAAAATAATTTAAAGAGATTTTGTTTTCACATATCCATTATTATATCAGGCTATTCATATTTTATAGTTTTTTTTTAATCAAAGGTGATCCGACATGTACCTTATAAAGTACAGCTTGCAATTTAGAAAATGTTCAATTTTCACGTTTCAAAAATCTCAAATTCCTTTTTTTACTTTGAAGCAAAACTAAAGTAACGATAAGAGTCAAATTAAAAATGATTGATCATGAAGGATATACAATATACCACTGTTTTTTAATCATTTTGATTAGAATTAATTATATTTATCTTTTTTAAAATTTTTGAAAATTGCACCCACCTCAAATTATACGAAAATCTCTATTTCATTAACAAAATGGTTAATAAAATTTATTATTAAAAAATTATAAATAATCTAATTAATATAATACAAATCATCAAAAGATTAAATTCATATTTTAAAATTTTTAAAATAAAAAGTGAGTGTAATTTTTTAAAAAATTTAAGAAGATGTGAGTAAAGATTTTATAAATTTTTTAAAAAATTATCTTAATTTTAAAATAAAAGATATATAATTGTAATTTTCATAATTTAAGAAGAAATAAATATAATATAATTTTTTAATTATTCACAATTATTTAAAATATATTGGTAATACAAAATTATCCTTACTTATAATACAATTTATAGAAAAAATTTCATCACAGTTACCATTTTTCTTTTTTCTTTTTTTGGTCAGAGAAATATTTTATATTATAAGTTGACATTTTTAAAGCCTTACAAGCGGGCTAAGCATAGCCTTTTGAGGTTGATTGGACTTGTTGTACCAGTGAAGCCAATCGTTGCGGGCCTCTTTTCTCAGAGCTTTAGCTTTTGTTCTAACTAGATTGGGCTGCTAGATTAGACCATACAGTCAGTCTAGCAGCTGCTGCAGCTCTAAGTTTCAGGCAGAGCCGGAAAGTAGCTGCTCAATTATTGAATAGTATATCCCATCTTCTTCATTAATCATTTTACTGCGTGAATATAATGATACTCATTTTGCTATTTAAAAGTTTAATTTCTCCATATTCTACTAGAAAAAAAATTGCTTTTGAATTTAAGCCAAATATGTGATGGTCTTCCTAGCTCTAAGCTTCCTGACCTATTCGGTTGAGTCTTAGTTCCAGTAGGATTTTGATACTATAGTCAAAATTTAATGTAAGAGTAAGAGCAAAGTGTACAAATCACATAACTTAACTAATAGAGTGTCTTGTTTATCGGAAGTAACTGACAATATGTTAGTTTTGCATATCTGAATAGTGCCAAATGTCATATACAAATTGATACACCCATAATTTATGGTTTTAGGCCTCTAATCTCTTGGTGCAGATCCCAAGAATCTCTTGGAAGATGGGTAGAGTTCAAGTATAAACAAATAAAGTGAGTCAAGTTGATCTATATGTAAGACAGTTGGTTGACTATTCGATCCAGACTCGACCAAATTATCATGCATGCCTGTTTAATCCAAACCCAAAAGCAAGATTCATCATCAATATGTTTCATTTCTCTTATGCTATAGAAATAATTTAAATCATTTTTGTTCAGTTTTTTAACTTGAACTCTTCTGTAATTACAAACATCTTCACAATCATTTTATAGCAACTCCCAACCAAACCCACACAAAAAAAACAAAAAGATATATGCACAGTAGTATGATTTCTAGCTACCTCTAAACTAATGTCCATCCAACACAAGCTACATATAAGCTTATGAATAAATAAATAGAATTAATTCGTGAATAGAAAGTTGGTAATTTATCTGTATACAATTAATGGACCATGAGATCTTACATAAGAACAAAACAATAAAATCTGCTCTGCAGCCAATGTCTGTTGGGTATAAATTCAATTACAGTTTCATGGCTAGGAAGTAATGTCTTTTTGCTTCTAATGTCTTAGAATTAAGGGGATATTACCCTTTCTCATCTGATCTTTGCATCCAATTGTAATTTATCTTATAATTTATTAATTTTTGCAATTGACCCCTAATTTATTTGTCCATTACACTTTACTCTTTCTTGTATGTGAAATTACCTATCTTTCCTATAAAGAGGATATAAAATAGCGTATCAAATAAATAGAAGGGTATCTTAGTAACTTTACATAACTATAATTAAAATTAATATTTAATTTAGACAATAAAGAGCAAAGTGCAATGGACAAATAAATTAAGAGTTCAATTGTAAAAATTAATAACTTAGAGAAGAAATTGCAATTGAAAGTAAAAATTAGGGTAAAAAAATAGAGTTTTCCCTAGACTTAATTGGTCAATGAAATCAGATGCTAATTGTATACCATATCATATTGAACACTAAATAACTAATAGGAGATTCGTGAAACCCTTGCTTGAATCTTCAATATCTGAAATTTATTATTTAAAAAAAATAAAAATCAAAGATAAGAATAAAATAGTATGCAATTTGCGTGAGTGCTGCATTTCAGGTTTGATATTATATAATCAACAAGAAAGGAACTAGTATAATGAAGGTGTCCAATGAGAACAAATATTTATGATTTAAGGACTAATTTCCTCTGGCTCTCAATTCACAGAATAACTCTAGAGAGTATGAGCATATACGCTTTAAAATTAAATATATAAAAAGCAGATATATAATGGGTTTACTGGTAAATGAATCGGTTAATGTAGGTTTCTTCGAATATATATATATATATATATATATATATATATATATATATATATATATATATATATATAAAGACAATAGGGATCAGAAGGGTAAAATTAATTTGAGTACTATAGATAAAAAAATTATGCTTTTAACTATTTGAGATAGGTTTATATGTAAACCAAAAAAAAATTAATTTTTATATTTATTTTTTGATATATGAGAATACAAGAATTTGAATATAAATTTTTTATTAAATTAAAAATTTTATCACTAGACTGACCTTGATGATTTTTAAGTGACATTATAAATTACATCTACTCATTATGTAATAAAAATTTAAGTGAAAAGGCATCACTTCTAAAAATTTTGAAATAAATTTTAGAGGTATATATATTTTATTTTCTAGAAATTTGTGATGTCGCCTTAATCATTTCCTCGACATTTGTGTCTGTAATTTCTATTAGCAAAAAAATACGCCTCATATTTTTAGAACTAACATGAACAATTTATTTGATAGGTTCGTTCATTAAATTAGTCTAATTCTAATTAATAATTAGATTATTTTTATAATTGAATTGAATTGATTTAATGATTAAATCAGTGAATTAGTGACTCAAAATAATTAAATCAAACTAAATCTAATTTTTTTTCTTAGAGTTAATTTTATATCATTATTTTTTTTATAAATTTAATAATACTTTTTAAATATAAAATTATATTTATGTTGTAAATGAAATTTTAGACAAGGAGAGAGTGGAATGTAAAGACACTTAAAGAGAAATAACACATAAATAAGAAAATATCATTCATCTTTTATTGCTTCATAGAAGACTCTAATTATAAACATACAATTATAAATGTAAATAACTCAAAAATCAAAGAGAATGAATGAAATTCAATGACTTTAGGAATTAAAAAATAAAATGACACTTATAATAATGAATATATTTATAATATTTATTGTTTTGAAAATTGAAAAATTAAACGGACATCCACAGTAGATGAATTTATAACACTCTCCTTTATATGTCTATTTTACAAGGAATATGTCTCATCAAAACTTTATTAGAGAAAAACATAATGGAAAAAAACTTTAGTGAAGAAAAAAGAGTATATCATTCATTGTATACTCCTCTTGTTCACAATATCATTGAAGATCTTTGAGTCGACACATCCCAATTTTATACACTAGTCTTTCAAATATTGAAGTAAGTAAAGTTTTGTTGAATAAATCTGCTAAATTATCACTTGAATGAATTTGTTGTACATCAATATCACCATTATTTTGAAATTCATGAGTAAAAAAACAACTTTGATGATATATGTTTTGTTTTATCTCCTTTAATATATCTTTCCTTCAACTGAGTTATATATACAGTATTATCTTCATATAGTATAGTTGGAGTCCCCTTTTCAGAAAATAGTCCACATGTCTCTCGAATTTGTTGAGTTATGGATCTCAACCAAATACATTCACAACTTGCTTCATGAACTGTTATAATTTTTGCATGGTTTGAAGAAGTAGCAGCAAGAGTTTGTTTTATAGAACGCCATGATATAGCTGTATCACCACATGTAAATAAATAGCTTGTTTTAGATCGAGTCTTGTGTGGATCAGATAAATATATAGCATTTGCATAACTAATGAGTTGTGGCCTAGATTTATTTGCATATAGAAATCACATATCAATAGTACCTCAGAAATATCGAAAGACATATTTAATTTTATTCCAATATTTTCGCATTGGACAGGAGTTAAATTTAGCTAATAGGCTAACAGTAAAAGTTATATCAGGCCTTGTATTATTGGCAAGATACATCAGTGCACCAATTGCACTAAGATATGGTACTTCAGAAGTAATAACTTCTTTATTATCATCTCGAGGTAGAAAAACATCTTATTTCACATTAAGTGAGTGAACAACCATTGGTGTCTTAATGGATGTACTTTGTTCATGTAAATTTTTTTTAAAGACTTTTTTTGTATAAGTTGATTAATGAATAAAAATTCTATTTCTCAAATACTCAAATTGTAAGCCAAGACAAAATTTTATTTTTCCAAGATCTTTCAATTCAAACTCATTTTTCAAACACTCTACTGTCTTTATAATCTCTTTAGAAATTCCAATAATATTTAAATCATCAACATACACCATAATAATAGCAAATCCTGAATTTGCTTTCTTTATAAAAACACATGGACATATATGGCCATTCTTATAACCATCCTTTAACAAATATTCACAGAGATAGTTATACCACATTCATTTAGACTGTTTTAATCCATATAAAGATTTTTGTAATTAAATTGAAGAAAGCTTCTGAAATTTTGAATTATATGCTTCAAGTATCTTAAATCCTTCTGAAATTTTTTCTTATTTATTTTACATACAAATACCTATTTGTACCCAACGGGTATTACACCTTCAGGTGTTTGAACTATAGATTCAAATAACTCATAGTTTTTAAGTGAATTCAATTATGCTTGAATTGCGTCTTTTTATTTTAGCCAATTACATCTACGTCAACACTCATCGATAGATGTAGGTTCAAATTCATCATTATCATTTAAACTATTAAGCGTTACTGTATACACAAAAATGTTGTCGACAACTGTTTCTTTTCAATTTAATCGTTTTCCCGTAAATACATAATTTATTAAAATCTCTTCATTTTCATCAATTTCAGGTACTTGAACTTCTTCTGGAAGTACTTTATTTGTTATGTCTCTAGTCTCTTCAAGAGTATATATTTCTTTAATGGACTGATTTTGAATAATTGTTTCTTTTCTTTTACGGAAATTTTTATTTATTGAACCGATTGGTCTATCACGCTTCTGACGTGCTTTAAACTTGCTAGTAATTTTGTTAACGAATTGTCCTTCGGGGACATCAATCCATACAGGAGTATTTACAATTGGTATATGTGACCTGTTCACTCTCTTTAAGTCAGTAAATACATCTGACAGTTGATTTGCTATACTTTGTAAATAAATTATTTTTTAAACTTTAAGTTCACATTATTTTGTGTGAGGATGGCAAATTATTCTATATAATTTCTTTGACCAGTTGTTTTTCATTTTCTCTCCCTAATGTTGGGAAGATTAGTTCATCAAAATGACAATCGGTAAAACATGCTATAAATACATCTTCTGTCATTGGCTCAAGATATCTTATAATAGAAGAAGAATCATATCCAACATATATTCTCAATTTCCTTTGAGCACCCATCTTAGTGCGTTGTAGTGGGGCTATTGAAATATATACCGCACACCCAAAAATTTTGATATGAAAAATATTTAACTCATGACCATAAGCCAATTATAAAAAAGAAATATTTATGATAACTTGTTGGTTTAATGTGTACTAGTGCTGCTTCATGTAAAATTGAATGTCCTCAAATAGAGACAGGGAGTTTTGTTCCCATAAGCAAAGGTTTAGCCATTAATTGAAGTTGTTTAATAAATGATTCAACTAACCCATTTTATATATGAACATGAGCTATATGATATTCAATATTTATGTCAATTGACATCTAATAGTTATTGGAAATTTGTGAAGAAAATTCACCAGCATTATCAAGGTAAATGGATTTAATTGTATAATCTGTAAATTGTACTCTTAATCGAATTATTTGAACAAGTAATTTTGCAAACATTATATTATAGGTTGATAGCAAGCACACATGAGACTATCTATTGGATGTGTCTATTAATACCATAAAATATCTAAATGGCTCACATGTAGGATGAATAATAGGTTCACATATATCACCTTATATACGTTTTAAAAATGTTGGAGATTCAGTTCCAACTTTAGCCAGTGATAGCTTAATAATCAATTTACCTTGAGAACAAAGAACACATGACAATTCCTTATATTAAAAAATCTTCAGGTTTTTCAATAGGTGCCCATATGTATTTTCAATAATTTTTTGCATTATTATTTGTAATAGCCGAAATAAATGAAAATCCTAAATTAAAGAAAAATTCTGAATAAAAGTGAGAATTATGAAAATGGAGATAAATACCATTGAAAAATATGTTTATTTATCACATGGGTTAAAGAATTATAAAGATAATATGAGGATTTACATTCTGAGTCAAAATGTACTTTACTAAAAGTTTAGGGGTCAAGATGTAAATAAGAAAAATTTGTAAGGATCTCATTCAAAAGTTGAAAATTTGCAGAATGGTTCCTCTGATATTTTTAGAGCCTCTACCACACAAGAAACTAGAAAAATCCGTATTTCTCTCTCTCCCCCCCTAATTTTTCCTCCCAAAACTTCAAAACTTCTCTCAAGAATTCTAGCACTTCCGAATATCGGACTTCGACACCACCACCGTCAACAGATTCAGAACGACGAGAACTATTAATCTGTCCGATTGATTTTTAGAATTTTGACTGAAGATTTGTCTAAAAATGGAGGAGAAACTCTAAGAAGGTAAGTTCTAAAATTCATACTTAGAATTCTCAAATTAGAAATCTGACACCATAGATGGATTCAAAAGGTAAAAAAAAATCTTAAGATATGAAAATTTGCAGCCATCTCATAACTTTTTGTGCATCGTAATTAGTGAATTCAGCAGGCGTGAATAGTACCCCCATAGTTGAAGATATCCGACTTGGAACTTTAGTTTTTGTGAGTAGATAATTCTTTTTATGATTTACCCTATGCTCTTATTGAACTTTAAATGAATAATTGATTATGTTTACAAGTTATTTATACTTTAATATGTCTTTATAATAGATTAAATTATCATATTTGTTTACAATGTGACATATAGTTCAAGAAGAGTAAGGTTTTGAAAATAGATTGTTGAAATCATTGAAGATGTGATTTTAAATGTATTTCTCATCATATGTTAAAGGAAATATATTGTGCACATGTCATTGATATGAAAAGCTGTCACGGCCCCAAATGATAGAACACATGACCGGCACGGTATAAGGGTTTTCCCTTAACTGTAAGCCTAACACATAGCATGCACAAATATCCAGCACACAATCCAGAGTACATAATAAATATAACTGGCCACATACGCCACATCCAATATAAGAAAATACTGTATATATATATGTTGTGTTCACTGTAGGCATAGACATAAGTCTACCCTAAATCCCTGTGTCTTAGGCAGTTATATGCTCGTCACAGTATCCTAGGCCGAAGCTTTAACATGATCATGGTGCACCAGGGCTAGCACTACCTGCGACTAGCTAACAGTGATCTAAAAGGGTCCCTCCAATAGAAAACATTTGAAATATGCTATTCAAAAAGTTTAAAGTAAAACATTTCAATAACTTTACAATAATGCTATAATTCTCCATCTAACTCTTTTCATGCATAAAATTCCGTTCTAAAATATATCTCATCCATGAATTCCCATGGAGACCTTTATAATCATAAATTTTCCCTTTTAAACATAGATCGTCCGTAGACGTCACATAGATGCTCATCATGCATCAAATCATTTCATGGCTAACTTAGTTCATTTCTATGACTAAGTTCGCATTTCTATAAATCTAGCTCAAATGGAGAATTATCAGTCTAGATGCTTGCCCTGCATACCTAGGGTTTAACTAGGATTGAAATTTACAATTTCTAATATGGTTGGAACATATTAGTTTTCAAAGCGGTAAAACAATTTAACATACATTCCAACTAGTTAAAATCATACGAGAGAGTTATAAATCAAATTCCTAAAACATGCGCTATAGTATGAAAAACCCACTCACCTTACTAGGAGTCCAACAACGAGAATTTCACCTCGTGATGGCTCAACAACCTAGAAAACATAGACATAATATGGAAATTAGAAAACTCTAAAAGTCACTATTCATGCCGGAAAACACTATTCACTCGTCGGAGCACTATTCATGCCGAAACCTAAAAACCCTATATTCTAGTATAGGAACTAATTCTAAGACTATCTATGGAAAGAAATTCGGTAAAACGAAGCCTAAAACGCGATTAAACGGAGTTTTACCTTAAGAGGTACTATTCACGCGATTTTCCGGTGACCTTCCGACGACTTTCCGGCGAAATTGATCGGTGGGATTTGTAGCTCTTCTTCCCACGAGTCCAACGATACCTTACTTGCTCAAATCGGACGTCCGGATGATGAGATATCTTAGAGAGAAGTTTGAGGAAAATTTTAGAGAGAGAGAGTTAGGGTTCAGATGAAAGAGAAATGAAGAAAAAAGGGGAGGTCTGCAAAAAAAAACTATCAGACGAATCTCGCCGCCGGCGAACTCATTCTCGCCGCAGCGAGCCGCGATTTTCGCCGCGGCGAACATATTTTCGCCGCGGCCAGATTCGAAATCAGAAAACTCATGCTCTCGGGAAAAATACCGTATCATTCTCGCCATGGAGAACTTATTCTCACCGCGGCGAACTCCATTTCACCGAATTTGACAAAATGTCCAACATGAAAGTGGTATCCCTTTCTCTTAGCTTTCCATAACCACTTGAATCACCTAATTTGGAGTTCATATGAAGGAGTTATGCATAAAATAGTGAGAAAAGGTCCAGACCACACTACACTTCGGTTTTTGTCTCGTCTCACTATGATATTCACGGAATTTGCAACAGTTCCCAACATCAAAGTTGTAGATATATGTCTTATCTTTCATTCAAAATTGGAATTACTTAATTTAAATTTCATATGAGAGAGTTATGATTATATGAGTGACGAAAGGTCAGAAGAAAATGTCGAAAACGCTCTAAAATTTTACATTGTTCTCAACTTTCTTTATTTCAAATGATTTATACTTAACCTTCAAAGGTTTTATTAGTTGAGAGTTATTACATTCTCCCCTCCTTATAAAAATTCGGTCCCCGAATTTTACAAGAACCAACAACATAAAAACATAAAACTACTCTTTGAACAGCTGTGGATACTTCTCTCTCATGACGTCCTCTACTTCCCACCTAGCCTCCTCTTTGGAATGATTCTGCCAGATCACCTTCACTGTAGGGATATCCTTAGACCTCAACTTTTTCACTTGTCTATCAACAATGGCCACGGGTTTCTCTTCGTAGGCTAACTTGTCATCCAAAAGGATTTCCTGCGGTTGAATCACATGAGATGGGTCGGGTAGATACTTCCTCAACATCGAGACATGGAAGACTGGATGCACTTCGCTCAATCCAGGTGGTAGGGCTAGGCGGTATGCCACTGCTCCTACCCTATCCAGAACTTCAAAAGGTCCAATATACCTCGGGCTTAACTTCCCTTTCTTACCAAACCGCATTATTCCCTTCATGGGTGAAACTCTGAGGAACACGTGATCGCCTAGAGAAAACTCCAACTCCCGACGCCTATGGTCCACATAAGACTTCTGACGACTTTGTGCAGTTAAAAGCCGTTCCCTTATCAGCTTAACCTTCTCTATGGCATCTTGCACCAAGTCTGGCCCTAGCAGCTTGGCTTCTCCAACTTCAAACCATCCAACGGGAGATCGGCATCTTCTCCCATAAAGAGCTTCAAAAGGTGCCATCTGAATACTGGCTTGATAACTGTTGTTGTATGCAAACTCAGCTAATGGCAGGTATCCTTCCCAACTGCCACCAAAATCCAATATACATGCTCTAAGCATATCCTCCAGAATCTGAATCGTGCGTTCTGACTGGCCATCTGTTTGGGGATGAAAAGCGGTGCTTAGATCCAACCTCGTTCCCAAAGCTTCTTGAAAAGCTTTCCAAAACCTTGCTGTAAACTGTGGACCTCGATCAGATATGATGGATATAGGGACTCCATGCAATCTGACGATCTCACTCAGATACAGGCTTGCATACTGAGCCACATTAAAGGTAGTCTTCACTGGTAAGAAGTGGGATGACTTGGTCATTCGATCCACTATCACCCAAACTGAGTCATAACCCTTAGGGGTCCTCGGTAACCCTGTAACGAAGTCCATAGTAATCCTTTCCCACTTCCACTCCGGTATCTCAATCTGCTGGTGCAAACCAGCAGGCTTCTGGTGTTCAGTTTTCACCTGCTGAAAAACCAAGCATTGAGCCACAAAGTTTGCTACATCCTTCTTCATCCCATTCCACCAATACAAGTCCTTGAGGTCACTGTACATCTTATTCGTTCCTGGGTGGATAGTATAGGCTGATTGATGTGCCTCCTCCAAAATCTGCTTCCTCAAGCTATCCACATCGGGTACACACAAGCGCTTCCCACATCTTAACACTCCTTCAGTATCCATGCTGAATTCAGAAGTCTGATTATTCCTAGCTTCATCCTT
Source organism: Gleditsia sinensis (assembly GCA_037074535.1). NCBI lineage: Eukaryota > Viridiplantae > Streptophyta > Magnoliopsida > Fabales > Fabaceae > Gleditsia > Gleditsia sinensis. Next base: position 53,303,202 of record CM073467.1, on the reverse strand, counting down.
GAGCTTGGACAGCTTAGCATCCTTGTCCTGATCTGCCTTAATCTGCTCAACCAATGGAGAGTGTAGTTGCATGTGGGCTAACAACACTCCTGGCTCCTTCACTTCAAAGCGTATCCCCTCACCTTCTAGCCGATGAATATCCCTTACCAACGGCCTCCGGAGTAGGGTGATATGGGCTAGACTTCCCATTGACTTTCATCTCAAAGCATCTGCTACCACATTGGCCTTGCCTGGATGGTACAAGATAGTGCAGTCATAGTCCTTCACCAACTCCATCCACCTCCTCTGTCTCAAGTTTAGATCCCTTTGTTGAAAGATGTACTTGAGACTCTTGTGGTCCGTGTAAATCTCACAAGGTTCACCATAGAGATAGTGCCTCCAAATCTTCAAGGCAAAGACCACTGCCGCCATCTCCAGATCATGTGTAGGATAGTTCTGTTCGTGCTTCCTGAGCTGCCTAGATGCATAGGCTACAACATGCCCATTCTGCATTAACACACAACCCAAGCCCACTCTTGAGGCATCACAGTATACTGAGTATCCTCCAGTGCCCGTTGGGATAGTTAGAACTGGGGTTGTGGTTAGACACTTCTTCAAGGTCTGGAAACTTTCTTCGCATACATCCGACCACTCAAACTTAACTCCCTTCCTGGTTAATCTAGTCAAAGGAGCAGCAATTCTGGACAAATCCTTGATGAACCTCTGGTATACCCTGCTAGACCTAAGAAACTTCGGATCTCTGTCACACTAACTGGGCGAGGCCACTGCTGTACTGCCTCTACCTTCTCAGGGTCTACTTGAATGCCGTCCTTCGTGACTACATGCCCCAAAAGCATAACACTGTCCAACCAGAACTCACACTTAGAGAGCTTGGCATACAACTGCTGATCCCTCAAAATCTGCAGAATGACTTGTAGGTGCTGTTCATGCTCCTCATGGTCTTTAGAATAAACCAAGATGTCATCAATGAATACAATGACAAACTGATCTAAGAATGGCTTGAACACCCTATTCATCAAGTCCATAAAAGCAGCTGGTGCATTAGTTAGTCCAAAAGACAACTAAAAACTCATAATGACCATAACGGGTCCTAAAAGCTGTCTTGGAAATATCCTCCTTCCTAATCTTCAACTGATGATACCCTGACCTTAGATCAATCTTGGAGAAACATTTCGCTCCTTGAAGTTGATCGAACAAATCATCAATCCTAGGCAAAGGGTAATTATTGCGCACCGTTAGCTTATTCAGTTGCCGATAGTCAATGCAAAGTCGCAAAGACCCGTCTTTCTTCTTCACAAAAAGGACCGGAGCACCCCATGGAGAAGTACTCGGCCTGATAAAGCCCTTATCTAACAAATCCTGCAACTGACTCTTTAGCTCCTTAAGCTCTGTGGGTGCCATCCTGTAAGGCGGTATAGAAATTGGTCGAGCCTCTGGAATAAGGTCGATACCAAACTCTATCTCCCGTTCAGGAGGTAATCCTGGCAACTCTTCTGGGAAGACATCCAGGAATTCTCGTACCACTGCCATCTTGTCTACATCCGGTACCTTCCCATCCACATCTCTAACATATGCCAAGTATCCCTGGCATCCCTTCTTCAACATCTTCTGAGCACCCAAGACTGAAATCAGGTTACTTGGAGCTTTACTTCGATCACACTGGAACCGGAAAGGAACTTCACTTGGAAAGTTGAACTTGATTGCCTTCTCATAGCAATCCAAGGTAGCATAGCATGCTGCCAACCAATCCATTCCTAGGATTACATCAAAGTCGACCATGTCTAGGATGATCAAATCAGCAGATGTCTCCCTATCACCCACTGTCACTTTACATGACTTGCATACATGCTCTGCTGGCAAATAATCACCGACCGGGGTGGTTACAAAGAAAGGGGCATCCATCCTAATCGAATCTTTACCCAAACTCTTAACAAAACTAGGGGAGACATAGGAATATGTAGACCTGGGGTCAAACAAAACATATGCTTCATGTAGGCAAACCGAAAGAGTACCTGTCATGACCGCATTTGAAGCTTGTGCATCCTGCCTGGTAAGAGCAAAAATCCTCGGTTCACCTCGGCCTGCTTGGTTTTGACCTCGGCCCATCATCCCTCTACCAGTACCTCTGCTACTTGCTTGGCTCGGTATAGTCCTTATAGGCTGAGCTGCCACTGGGGTTGGTAGTAAAGCCGGTCGAGTTGGCCCTTGGCTTGTGCCATACAACTGAGGACATTCCCTCTTCATGTGTCCAGGTTGGTTGCAATGATAGCAAACAATCATCTCCCTTCGGCACTGACCAAAATGATGGTTGCCACAAATAGGGCATTGTGGCCTGTTCTGCTGAATGGCTTTTGGTCCTGGTTGTCCTGGATACCTGGTATTTCCCTAGCTAAGACCTAGCCTACCACTCGCATCTGGTCTCTGGTTGGGGTTCCCAACATTCTGTGGTGCTGGGCGCTGCTGGCCTTGGAATCGGGGTCCTTGGGAATGAGAACTTTGCCCTCCTTTGGAGCTCCCGTCTCTATCCCTCTTCCTCAGCTTGGCACTCTCGACATCGGCCAAATGCCTAGTTTCCATCATTCTTGCATAATCCACAGCCTCTGCATAGTTCGAGAATTGCTTCATCTGGGGTGCCACTGATTTAAACAATGCTGGCATCAACCCCTGGATAAACTTATTGATCATGTCCCTTTCAGTAGGGACTATGTGCGGTGCATACGGCATCAGCTGTGTGAAGCAGTAGTCATATTCCGTGACTGACATACCGTGAGTCTGCTTCAACTCCACAAATTCTTGACACTTGGCATCTCGGATACTCTGAGGCACAAACCTCTCCATGAAGACTTCCTTGAACTCTGGCCATCTCAAAGGTGGCGCTGTAGCTCCCCTTCCGCGCATCATGGTCTTGAACCATACCTGCGCTATACCAGACAACTGGAAAGATGCCAACTCTACTGAGCGGATCTCTGAACACTTAAGAACCTCGCAGATCTTCTCAGTACCCTCTATAAACTCATAGGGATCTTCACTAGCCAACAACCCCTTGAAGATTGACGGTTTCAGCTTCAGGAATTCAGATAGTTCCACTTTCCTCTCAGCGGGTCTCACCTGCCGCTCCACGGACCTAACTGGTTCTGGAACGGAGGTAGCAGTTTCGGGCTGTTGTGGATCCCTTCTATCTTGCCCATCCCTTCTCTCGGCTAGATTCTCTATTGCCCGCTGCATACCCTGCATGGTTACCAGCATCTGGGCTATCACATCATCCCGGGGGTGAGAAGACATTTCCCCCGTCCTGGGAGTCTCAGCTTGCTCACTGGTTAACTCAGCTTGTTCGGCTGCTTCAGCAGCCCTTACACCCCTGCCACTGCCTCTTGCACTGACTCTAGGTCGGCCTCTGCCACGACCTCTACCTCGGCCTCTAGGCACGGGTACTGCGGACTGAGCAGACTCTTCAGCCATCTGCTCTTGAACCGCGGGTTGCCTAACCTTTGATCTCGTTCTTGGTGGCATCTCGCTACAAAATAGAGATAGCCCAACCATCACTTAACCATGCCAACATAGCATACTATAAACTGACTTACTTAAACAAAAAGACAACATCCTATCGAACCCCTTTAGCAGCACCGTGAGTATAAGCATGTCCGGATTCATACCCATACTCAAAGTCCTACCTAAAGGTCCGTTACTCCATGAACACAGGGAAACCTAATCCTCTGATACCATATTGTCACAGCCCCAAATGATAGAACACATGACCGGCACGGTATAAGGGTTTCCCCCTAACCGTAAGCTTAACACATAGCATGCACAAATATCCAGCACACAATCCAGAGTACATAATAAATATAACTGGCCACATACGCCACATCCAATATAAGAAAATACTGTATATATATATATATATATATCATGAATCCAACATTCTTGATTCAACTTGGCCCATGGCCTTATAGTACAAACATTGTTGTAAAACTTAAAACCATTTTTCAAACAACACAAGAAGCGAGGATCCTGCCTGTATGTTCATGGAGATACACTAGACATAAACTTAAACTAGACAACCAATACAATGGAGTCTTGCTCAAACTGGGGCTCACCAATGCTATATTTAGCCTCCTATGGAGCTGTAGCTGGATCAATGTTTCTTTGACTATCTGTGGGGAGAAAACAGAAGAGGGGTGAGATTACCACATCTCAGTGAATGGATAAATCATACTATAACAGAAACAGGGCAAACTAAGCACGAGTGTTTCACAATGAGTTTAATAATTGAAACATTAAGCATTTAACCATAATTTATTATAAAAAAAAACTAAACAATTCAAATGGATGTTCAAAAGATAAAACAAGATTAAATAAGTAACCGTAAAGCAAATCAATTATGCATGGTAAGTAAGAAATGAAGATATTTATGCAATAACAATGATGAATGAGGTATTTTAGAAATATTTAATCTTTAAGAAAAATGCACTAGTTTATTGGAGATCTTTCCTAACAGATCTATCATCTTCCCCAATCACATAGCAATGGGTATGGCAATCACTGTAGGCGTAGACATAAGTCCACCCTAAATTTTCCCCAAGCATATAGCAATGAGTATGGCAATCACTGTAGGCATAGACATAAGTCTACCCTAAATTTCCCAAGCACATAGCAATGGGTATGGTAATCACTGTAGGCATAGACATAAGTCTACCCTAAATCCCTGTGTCTTAGGCAGTTATATGCCCGTCACAGTATCCTAGGCCGAAGCCTTAACATGATCATGGTGCACCAGGGCTAGCACTACCTGCGGCTAGCTAACAGTGATCTAAAAGGGTCCCTCCAATAGAAAACATTTGAAATATGCTATTCAAAAAGTTTAAAGTAAAACATTTCAATAACTTTACAATAATGCTATAATTCTCCATCTAGCTCTTTTCATGCATAAAATTCCGTTCTAAAATATATCTCATCCATGAATTCCCATGGAGACCTTTATAATCATAAATTTTTCCTTTTAAACATAGATCGTCCGTAGATGTCACATAGATGCTCATCATGCATCAAATCATTTCATGGCTAACTTAGTTCATTTCTATGACTAAGTTCGCATTTCTATAAATCTAGCTCAAATGGAGAATTATCAGTCTAGATGCTTGCCCTGCATACCTAGGGTTCAACTAGGATTGAAATTTACAATTTCTAACATGGTTGGAACATATTGGTTTTCAAAGCGGTAAAACAATTTAACATACATTCCAACTAGTTAAAATCATACGAGAGAGTTATAAATCAAATTTCTAAAACATGCGCTATAGTATGAAAAACCCACTCACCTTACTAGGAGTCCAACAACGAGAATTTCACCTCGTGATGGCTCAACAACCTAGAAAACATAGACATAACATGGAAATTAGAAAACTCTAAAAGTCACTATTCACGCCGGAAAACACTATTCACTCGTCGGAGCACTATTCATGCCGAAACCTAAAAACCCTATATTCTAGTATAGGAACTAATTCTAAGACTATCTATGGAAAGAAATTCGGTAAAACAAAGCCTAAAACGCGATTAAACGGAGTTTTACCTTTGGAGGTACTATTCACGTAATTTTCTGGCGACCTTCCGGCAACTTTCCGGCGAAATTGATCGGTGGGATTTGTAGCTCTTCTTCCCACGAGTCCAACGATACCTTACTTGCTCAAATCGGACGTCCGGATGATGAGATATCTTAGAGAGAAGTTTGAGGAAAATTTTAGAGAGAGAGAGTTAGGGTTCAGATGAAAGAGAAATGAAGAAAAAAGGGGGGTCTGCAAAAAAAAACTATCAGACGAATCTCGCCGCCGGCGAACTCATTCTCGCCGCGGCCAGATTCGAAATCAGAAAACTCATGCTCTCGGGAAAAATACCGCATCATTTTCGCCGCCGCGAACTCAATTTCACCGAATTTGACAAAATGTCCAACATGAAAGTTGTAGCCCTTTCTCTTAGCTTTCCATAGCCACTTGAATCACCTAATTTAGAGTTCATATGAAGGAGTTATGCATAAAATAGTGATCAAAGGTCCAGACCACACTACACTTCGGTTTTTGCCTCGTCTCACTATGATATTCATGGAATTTGCAAAAGTTCCCAACATCAAAGTTGTAGATATATGTCTTATCGTTCATTAGAAATTGGAATTACTTAATTTAGATTTCATATGAGAGAGTTATGGTTATATGAGTGACGAAAGGTCAGAAGAAAATGTCGAAAACGCTCTAAAATTTTACATTGTTCTCAACTTTCTTTGTTTCAAATGATTTATACTTAACCTTCAAAGGTTTTATTAGTTGAGGGTTATTAAAAAAGCTATATGATTGCCTTTGATAAGGGCATGTATATGTGGTTACCCTGATTGAGAAATTTCTGATAGAAAATTTGTACTGGAACTGAAATTTTTGAATTATACTGAAATTTCTGTTTTGAAAGATATGACATATATGAAAATATAAATTTTTGTGGAGGAATCCTTTTGAAAATACTACTAATAGCAGGTGATGTTAACCCTGGTGCACCTTGATACCTTAGTTAGCAGGGGTGGTGTTAGCCTCGTGTGATGGCCAACACACGGAATATGATATGTGAAGGAGAGCGGGATGCCTCCTATTTAGGCGATATGCCAACTATATGATATGTGATTTGCCCTCCCTTATTGTGTGCTTAGGAAGTTGCCCACATTAAAATCCCTTCGCGTGTCCTCTTGAATAATGGTAGGACAAATCATAGCTGGGATGCTAAGTATAGACAAGTCCTATACCGCCAACGTACGGAAGGACGTGAACTCTGATATTGTGGTTCTGATATGGGATCCTCTTAATGTTTTCATATGAAATATTTTGATGCATAACAAAATTTGTTAAACGATTATACAGTACAGTATATTGTTTTAGATATATGAATATTCTTCATTTGAGTATATTTGAAATGCAGGTCCCATATGGATGTACTTTCTAATTATATTTTCTATGTGACAGATTTTAAAATATGAGTACATCCATATGTTGATCTAAGAGGTCATAGGAAGTATTATCTGCTCATTGAGTTGTCAAACTCACTACACGATATCTACATTTTTTTTTCAGATAAAGATACAGAGTTTGGGCATGTAGTTACGTGATCAGCTAGGTGTCATATTCTCTGGATGAGTTTACGTTGCTTCGAAGGTTTATAATGTTTAAAATATTATGTAATTATAATCTAGAGTACGCTTTGAATGCCACAGGAAGGATCCTTATTTCTGTTGTAATATTGATGAGTGTAGACTTGACATGTATATTTAGCTATACTGAAAACTTGTGAACGTATGTTTTACTCTTATATATTATGCGATATATTTGAAGCATGTATGCAATAAAATAAGGGTAAAACTATCTGTTATTCGTATCAATTGCGTTCCATTAAATTGGGACGTGACATTATTGATCCAGGATGTCCCAATCGATCATGTCAAATAGTAAAAGTTTTTTAATCAATAAACTTTTGGTTTATTGTAGCATGTTCGAAAATACTTCTTTTTGTGTATATATGAGACTTAACACAAGTAATTTGCAAATTGTGAACAGTGCATTGAAAAAAATTATTTTCCAAGTACCTAGATACAATATAAATTGGGTGGTATAAAATTGCACTATATGGATGCAAGCGATAAATAACCATAACATAGGATCTAACTAATTTAGAAAAAGATAAAGTGAATGTCAAGAAGAGTTTCAAATTTTACAAATTATTTAGTAAAGTTGGCAATTAATTGGCCTCCTATACGATATCCCACATACCAAGTTCAAGAATACCTACAACTGAATATGGTATAATTGTATATCCATACAGAGAATTCAATTAAATAAAACATATAGATAGATATCAACTAGAGGTCATGCTCAATTTATAGTTCATATTATAGAAGATTCTTCAACTATATTGTAGAAAACTGTAGTTCAGTTTTCAACAGGATATAAATTCTAAAAACAGAGTACTTATAAATGTACAATTCACAACATTAAATTTCTAGTGGTTATAGTTTTCATTCAAACTAATCCATAAGAGAATTATTGGTCTTCCAAGTACCTTTTATCATACTTTTACAAAATTTCTCACTATTTTGGACCAGATGAAAACCTGATAAACGATGACAAATAAAAATTCATCTATTGTATTTTCAAGAATAATTACATTAAAACAACTTTTGAGGCATTTATGCAGATAAATGATTAAATAAAAACGTAATTAACAATCCTTATTAACATGAGATGATCCAAAAGCAATAATTCTCTTTTTTTTATGCAACACCATCAAGCATGAACAATTTACCAATATTTACAAGTGTCTCAGCATATATGGATGTCCACGTGAAATACTATTTTTCTTTTTAATTTTTTTTTTGTGAATAAAATTTTCCATGAAACAGTCATATTGAATTATATGTAAATCATAATATAAATCTATTGCACCAAATTCATTTTTCACATAAGCAAATGCAATGTCAAGTAAGAACAAAATCACATACATTTCGAAAATCCATGATAATGAAAATTTCTCTCAAACAAATTTATCCCACAAACTTAAATACATATTACCAACTCCATTCTTCTTTTAGATGTAGACATGGAAAAAAAATTGAATCACCTTAAAATTGTAGTTCTAGCAACCTCAAATACTCTAATGGCATTGGGGACACGATAATGTTTCTTTCTTGTGATTTGAAAATGAATAGCCAAGAGCAAATTCGTGCTAATAACGTATTGTAAATGAAATTTTACACAAGGAGGAAGTAGAATGTAAAGACACTTAGAGAGAAATAACAAATAGAGAAGAAAATATCCTTCCTTTTTCATTGCTTCATAGAAGCCTCTATTTATAGGTATACAATCATAAATATAAATAACCCAAAAGTCAAGAAAAATGAATGAGATTCAATGACTTTAAGAGTTGAAAAATAAAATGACACTCATAATAATGAATGTATTTATAATATTTATTATTTTGAGAGTTGAAAAACTAAATGGATATCCACGATAGATGAATTCATAACAATTTATATATTATTTATCAAAATAAAGCTTATTATATCTATTAATTTCATTTTTAAAAATATATTATATTTAGTTTAATTTAAAATACTTTTTAATTTTTAATTATAAATAATCAATTCAATTGACTTAATTATTGATCTAACAATTGAAATAGTGACCAATTCAATGTCTAGTCTAGTTTCAATAACTATGTAACTGCTTTCATTTTTTAGCCGGTAAATATCTACTTCCTATGTGAAATGGAATTTGTCAGAAAATATTTTCCTCTGTTTCCATAAACTGAAATGTGTAGAGCTTACATTAATAAGAACTAAGGAGACATAAAAAGGGTCGGTTGTACCACTATCTGAACCTACCGCCAAGACAGTGATAAAAAATATTCTCTTTTCTTCCTTTGGTCCCTTTCTTCCAAAATATAGATTGAAATTTAACCAATTATCTCAAGGTGGAGGGATACCTAGAAAAATGAAAATTTTCATTTTCATTTTCTTTTAATTCTGATTTCTACGCTTTGTTTGTAAGGACATCAACTACACGTGAATGCAAGGTCTGTCACAGGCAAAAGTAAACAGCTTTTCAATTTTAATTTTATTGCCTGACGGATTAATCGAACAAAGGTTGAGCCCTTATCAAGAAGAAAATTTCCTCTACTAGCTGTAAATGGCCTTGCAAAACTTCTGAACTATGAAGGGGATGTTTGTTGGATTTACTGCTTAATATTGTGATGGACCACCTAAAAAGTAATCATATTTACATACAAAGCATGAATATTTGGTCCTTCTTTTGAAAATGTGTCTCAAACCTTCATTGTACCAACCAGTTTGAAGTAGAGTGGTCCATGAATGAATCACCTGGTTTTAATGCTTAGCTCTTTAATTAGGCTGTGTCTACTTTTTCTTTGATATCTATTTCAGGTGTGGGTGGGGGAAGAGGAGCACTCAGCTCGTGGACAACATGGCCTTTGAATCTTCCTTTCAAATATTTTTGTCATTTAGAAAAATGCTGCTGCAAACCAAGGAAACGACCCAGTAGAGCTTGTTTCAACATTAAACATAGACAAAAATTCTACTTTGATTTTTTAAAAATGTCATGGTTAATATCTTGCTCAGGATTCTAAAATTTTCCTTTTCTACAAGCGTTTTCTCTGAGTTCAAATTTCTAACATTATATAAGTCCTTCAGTTGCTAAATTTAAATTTACTTAACACTTAAATCACAAACTTATCGGTAATTTTGATATCACTTTAGTACTCAAAATGTATGGTTTCATTCTAATTGTTCACAACCATAGATGTACCAAAATATATAATGTTTTACAAACTTTAATCTTATACTTAAAAAGTGTAAGAATAGTATGCTAACCAAAAAAAAAAGGTGGAGCTGGTATCTCATAGTGAACTAAGCTCTTGCACCGTATTTAGATGACATATTTTCTGACTTGCCATCTTATGAGGATTCATTGTCAATGTGTCTGGCTAGGGTAGAGGGCTGAGTCTGAACAGTGGTTCAATCCAAATATCACAGATCGGTAACTAAAAGGCCAGAGGAAAAAACAAAGAATATGATAAACTAGGAAGCTCAAAACCCATTTCTCTATTTCTATCAATATACATCAAATGAAAAGGACTATGTGTATGTAATCTATGAGATAGGAACTTCCAAAGAATAAAACAACAATTCCTTAGATTCAAAAACCCTAATAATAGATTCTGATAGCAACCCTTCTTTGTGCAAGTCTAAGTCCCCTGGATAGAACAATTTTACACCCCAGCAGGAGGCATTCAACTATTGTGGACCACACGTAGATGATCTGATCTATAACATGCCCTTCTTTAAGCGCAATGACCACGCAAATTGTTTAAGAACCCTATGCTTGTCTTGGTATCTTTCTGGTACAAAATGCCATAATCTTTCACTCTTAGGGCAACCTTTAATGCTCAAAGATGTGTTCAGTACATTTGATTGCATTCCCTTGTGGGTAAAGGTATATAGCTATTAATTTTATCACTTTTGTGCATTTGATTGTTATGATTTGAATATTTGACCCACTTGTTTCTAGCCTAGCTAGGGCAAAGGACCTAGAACCTGAAGTGGTAGAGGAGGATTAGTAATACTAATTAATATAAAGGCAAAGTTCTTCTTATTTCTTTCTTCCCTCTCCTATCCTTTCAAGTCTCAACCAAACCAGAACCACAGTAGCAAATACCCGAATAAGCCGCTCCCCCACTCACCACTCCCTTTTTATAGTCACGAGACTCACTGTCCCTTTGTTCATTTAATTTTATGTGTTTGTGGGAAGAGAGAGAGAGAGAAGGCGTGGCAGAAGAACTGATAGAGAACTTTCAAAGCTCTTTTTCTTCCACCATCACTCAACTAGCCTCTAACATTGCAGTCTTAAACTGAAAGTCTTGAGAATTTTATAAAAGCTTTAGTTTTACTTACCTTCCCATCTTAAAGAGTGTTTGCCGGCCTCATTTTTTTTTTCTGTCTCCCCTCTGTTGGTACCATGTAGGTCTTCCCCCACTACTACACCTTCACACCTGCTTCGGATTTTCTTCTCCACTCTCTGGATCTCTTACTCTTTAACACACAAAATCTCTCTTTTTCACTTTCTCTTATGATTTTGTTTGTTGCTTTACAGGAGACCTGTGGAGAACCCATTAGACCTCAACAATTTGCCTGATGAGTACTCTAGAGATGGCAAACAAATCCTCGAAGATAGCTCCTCTTCTGGTAAGCTTTTGTCCTGATCATATCATATAAGATGAAGAATAAAAATTATATAAATTTATTTTAACTTCAAAATCTAACTTCAATTCATGTTATTCCACTATCCCAAAACAAAAAATATAATGAAATCAGACTATCTCGTATTTTTAATTCTCAAAGCATTTACTTTGCCATGAAAGCACATTTGAATTTTAAATTTATTTTTTCTTTTGCCCTTTTCTTCTTTGTTCTGTTTTCTCTCAACTTCTTCTCAAAGGCAAAAGAAGGGTTAATTGTTAAATATTAATTTGTGCTAGTTAGTTTATTCATGGATTTTGGGTAATCGGGAATAGGGCTTAAGGGAAAGAAGGGTCTCATCGAAGTTGCTTTAATTAGGTGTGTTTTGGTGCAGGGTGCAGGAAAAAGAAAAGCGGCGGGAAGGATGGAAAAGACGAGTGTGAGAAGGTCTATGAGTGTAGATTTTGTTCCCTCAAGTTCTGCAAGTCTCAGGCTCTTGGGGGACACATGAACCGTCACCGCCAAGGCTAGTCTTTTAGTTTCTTTTTTTTTTTTTTTTGAACTCTCTTTAAAAGGCTTAAATATATGTGTATTAACTATTAAAATGTGTGCCCAAAAATATTTCACTGGTTGTTAATGATTTGGGGTTGAAGCGTGGTCATTTCAAGCACAGAAAGTTGAGGAATTACTGAAATTATGGCTTCCCATTACGATTTTGATTTGATTTGATATGATTTGTAAGTATGTGTTTGTTGGGTTTGGCTGCAGAAAGGGAAACCGAGACGCTGAACCATGCTCGTCAGCTGGTCTTCCGTAACGATCATAACATAGCCGCCCAAGGGGCCCCTCACCTAGGGTATTATTCTCTCTCACTGCTTGCTTAATTTCCTCTCTTTTTTATTCTTTTTTTTCCCCTTATTCCTATCATCTAAGAGGTTAAAATCAAGACAAAATACATAATCTTCAGTTCAAGAATAATTTGAAATGTCACTTGGTGTTCGATACTACTGTTAAATACATATCAGAAACCATAAAAAAAATTCTATTTTTCAAATATTGGTTTGTTTCATAGCCCACCATTAATTTCTTCATACCCCGTGAAAATATTTGCTTGTTCTCATTTTCTTTACTTCTTCGGCGTGTTCTTTTTTTTTTTTTTTGGTCTAACTTTATCTGACATTTAAATTCTAATACTACTAAATTAATTGGCTCACTGGTTCCTCTTCTGTGTGTTTGATGTAATGCTTACGATATTTAGGTGCTGTCAACCAATAGCACCAGGGAGCTATCATCCAGCAGACCCAACAATGCCTCTGAGGTTTCCAAGATACTTCTCAGCTGGTTCATCCTCCACCCACATACCTCCACCCCCACCACCACCACCTCCTCAGCCATCTCAACCATACTTATACGCCTCACCGTCACGACCAGTCACTTTTCCCTCACCCTACTCTCAGCATCCAGTGAATGATTACTATGTGGGTCATGTCATGAGTAGCCACCACAACTATGTGGGTGGTGCAGCAGCAGATTCTAGCTATACTTGCATTGGTGCACCAGTAGGACAAGGGTTGGGTGGTGGTGGTGGTAAGGACGGGTCACTGCAGAGTCAGGAAGAGGGGTTGAATTGGGGAAGGAGCTATTCAGGAGCACAGCAGCGTTTGGATCCTCCTTCAGCGATCAATCGGTTTCAAGATGGGTTCTAATCAGATTCTTTTAGTCATAGTTTTTATTAAGTATCATTATTCATAAAGACACGCTATCCAGAGTGAGAGAGAGAGAGAGACTTAACAAAGAAGCTGACAGATGGGGTCATGAGGATGAAGAAGAGATGTGGTTTTGGTTTATCTACAGTAACTAGGGCAGCTTTTGAGCTCAGCTAGTTTGGCTTGGAGCTGTGGGGTTGATATTTAAAGAGTGGGTTTGTATTGGTGTGTACTATTTTAACTGTGAAAAGTGGGGACTAGAGCTGGTAGGACAAGAAGTTAGATGTGAACTGAAAGTTTCCAAAGCCCCCTTTTTGCATTTGAGTTCCTTTTGCATGGCAACAAGAATACTTTTACTTTTATTAATATTAATATGCTGTCCATTTATGAATATGATTTGTCTTTCCTTAGTGTTTAATTTTTGTTACTTCCACTCCTTTCCAAATTCCCAATCCTCCTCCCCCTTCACTGGCCCAACCAAAATTGGGATCTTCTAGTTTCTTGAAATGCTTAAGATCTCATTGTCACACCATGCTTACACAATTAGGGCAATGACCTAGAGCAAGTTTGGAGTTTCCTTGAAAATCACTTTTAAAACAAAAAATTCTATGATGTTATTCACAAATTTATGGTTCAAGTGATATATAAGTTTGAATGCAATGATTGAAGAACATATGCAATTTGAAGAATTCAAATTTACAAAAAAATATTTCTAGATAAAAATAAATTCAATATTCCGACTGAGATTAATCTTATATTTAAATCATGTAAAAATATTCATATGAGTAAAACAAATTATGATGTTTGCCCACTGTGAATACATTTATAACATTTGCCTTCATTTTTGTAATTCAAGTCCTAACCAAGGTATTTAATCATTCAAAACCTGCCAACTATGCTGTTTCTTCTTTAAGAAAGCAATCTCCTCCTTCGCCTTCCTCTGATATTGTAATTAAATAGAATATACCTTAGGTTTGTGAAGAACAGAATGACAAAACTACAACTCTACAAGAGAAAGAAGAATTAACTAATGTCGACAGCTCATTTAAGATATTCATTATTATTATTATGGTGTCGGTAAAGGTGCATTCATTTATTTCTTATGATGTACTTAAGGGTGTATTTATCCCTCTTTTATAGTGTCCTTAATTAGTAGGTCTTTATATGTCTACACTCTTATATAAGGGCTTTTCGTACACAGAAACGCAAAGAAGATAATACGGAATAGTTTTTAAAGAATAAATCTCTAAGTGATGATTATTAATTTTATTTCTCTTGTTCTCTTGTGATCTCTATTTTCCTTTTGTTTACAAGATATTGGCATATTCTACGACATTCTTTTTCATTCGCAATATAACATTATTTTCACTATGATGACTCAAACTCTAGGTCCTTAATATATAGTATACCCTCAAATTTTTTAAAGCATAAAAGTGCAAGTCCTTGAACCATAGCTCACTTCAAATGGAGCTACATCGTGGGCCCACTATAACAAAGTTTGTAATTTTTTTTTGTATGAACTAAGGATATATTCACAAGACATTATTATGAGACCTTTAAAGTAATTATAGTTTTCAGCCCTCTTTGCAATGGTATTTTTTAGAATTCAAATCTTTATATTGATCATGTCAAGTCAAATCTCATATATATTTTAGTTATAAATATTATTTAAATATTTGGAGTTCCTCGTTTTCCATTAGATTTTAAATTTTGACATTCATATATATTGAACTTTGATGTCAAGCTGAAATCTATATGAGAACTACGAGTAAATTTAAAGAAGTGAAAGGTAAAAACAAAAAACAAAAACAAAAAGTAGCTTTGACATCTCATTTTTTGATTCATTTCTTTTACAACTTACTCTTCCTTACATGGGGGCCAACCCAATAGAAGAAAGGTTTTTTTTTAATAAATGGGAATTTTCGTATAAAAAGAAGAACAAAAGAATGTCAATTAATTCCCAATAAACAAGGCAATAACGTTTTAATAAAATTAATTAGTTCAATAATTAAAAATAATGAAAATAGAAATAAAAAAAATTACCAGTTGTACATAATACAGACATTTGATGTGTTCGAGAGTCAAGAGGAAAATTTGGAGGTTAAAGTAAAAGGACGAACGGGAAAAGAAGGTAAGTGATATATGTGGACAATGATGATTATTCTTCCTATTATTAGATGTTTAAAATTAATGAAGAAAACTAAATAAATTGTTTAATGAAAATTTTCCATTCACTTCATGAGATATTAATTTTTTATTTAATTTCTCCCGCAAAACACCTGTAATTAGAAAATTTTTAAAACAAGAAGGCTATAGAGATATGAATGATTTCGGAGAATTAGTTAAAATCTGTTACATTTTTTACTTCCAATTACAAAAGATTCTAAATAAAAAGAAGATTTCATTCAATTTTTTACTTGGTGTTCTCTCTTATTTTCCCTCTATCCAAACATTGCGCGCGTTGGTTCCTCTTCCATAATATTAAAAATTCAAGTGAACGACTTTAACTAGTTTACATCTCATAAAGGAGAAAAATATTGATATTAGTGTATTGAGATCCTTTAAAGTTCTGTAAGAACTTTACAAGGCTAAATTAATAAAACTCATATATTTATTAAATATTAAGTTTATCAATCAATGTTCTAATTTTTCTTTTCAAAATTTATCTTTTGAAGTTTTTTTTTCTTCTCACATGAATATCTCTACATCTTTTAGATATAAGATTAATTTCATTCGATACTACGATTGTCTCTACTCACAAGTATTTTTCTACTTACTCAAATACTATAAAATTAATTTAAAAACTTTAAAAAATCTAAATTATGATATTAGGTCACAATAAATATTGGGTCAATGATAATAACCAATTATACAGTCTGAAACCTTTAAAGCATTGACCTAACCTTTATACCATGGGTTCTCTACTTCTCTTCTATGTATCAAAACCCCAGGTACCTGCATTAGACCAGACCCCACAAATGGTTTGGTTTCCCTCTCTCCATCTCTAGGTATCTTATAGCCAGTATGAAGTACTCTTGATACTTTAATGTCTCTCGGGATCAGGGAGACACAAGAGAGAGAGAGAGAGAAAGAGAGAGAGAGAGAGAGAGAGAGAGAGAGGAAGAGAGGGCATGGTATGTGTGGATCCTTGTGATGTATAGGGCCAGAACTACACTAAAAAAGTTGCATGTTAGACTGTTGCAAATTCTGAACCAGAATAAGAAAGAGAAAATAATGACCCTGCTTATTCACCACCCGTTACAGAAGTGAGGGAAGAACGCTTAAAGCTGGTAAACATTTAGCTTTAGTGCGCGGTTGCATTGTAATTCTTCTTCTTCTTCTAGCTTCTCAAAAAAGAAAGAGAAAGGGATGCAGACATTACACGATACATAAATTGCAATAGGATAAAATATACAATATTTAAATAATATTAAAGTGTCGGGTTATATTTAATGCATGTGTCATTTTTTATGTATCAATACTTCATAGAGATAAAGCATTGCTCATATACTTCTGTTCTAGTTTTAGAGGGTTTAAAACCTATTCTGATTATGAGATTTTCATCTCCACTGAATGGTCTTCGGCACCTACAAAATAGTTTGACGGTCTAATAAGTGGGAAAGGAAAATGAGAGAAATAAGTTAAAATTAAGAGATGCCTGAAAGAAAGTTAGGAAAGGAAAATGAGAAAAATAGATTAAAGTTAAGAGATACTTGAAAGAAAGTTATAGTATATATCATATTAAGATGCATGTCTTTTTTATAGAAGCTTTCACTGTAGTTTTCTCTGTCAAAAACTCCATGCTTTAGTCGCTGTGGTCTAATCTTAATTACCTCTTTCAGCCATATTGTTAAAGGGCATTCTTTACTTAGTTCATGCATAAATGTTGACCTTGTTTTATATAGCTGGAAAATGCACCTATTACTCATCACAATCTCGCCATTTTCTATATTCATTAATAACTTGAGGCCCTGTGAATGAACAGATTATGTAATGGATCTAGTGCATATGTTTTGGTCTTATGCATATGTAGCAACCTGGACAAGAATCTTTTCGGTTCCGGACCCAATATTATTTTTCTTTAGTTGACTGAATATTCGGACAGCTTTTGGAAGTTGGCTCTAATGAGAAACGCATTTTTAGACCTTAGAGTTGTCAGGAATCACTAAAAGGGTTGAAAATCATATTTTGATTGTCTTCATATACTGTGATCGAACTGTGGTGTTTGGTGTCTCCTTTACACTGTTAAGGAGATAGAGTTTGACTATAATTAATAATTATAAGTTTTGACCTAATTGTAACTGTTCAATTAAGACAACTAGAACCAAAGTAAAGTCCTGTGTTCAAATCAACTTATCGAAAACTATGAAGAATTAAAGATATTTTCTGCTGCACTCCCAATGTTTTTTTTTTGTTGAGCATAAATTTCATTTTTAAATCAGAACATGTTGAGCATAAATTTCAGTTAAAATTTACAATAGTATTTACGGATAGTCTATTAAAAAATATTGCTAGAATTGAAAACTCCTAATATTAATTTAATATAGGGATTCAATGCAAATGTAAAATTGTATTTCAAATAGTTTGCATTCAATTTTCCTTCAATAATGCTGTCAATTCTTCTTTTTTTCTCATAAAAAATAAAAGAACAAAGAGAAAAAAGGAAACCCACATGCATAAATTTCCAAAGAAACCTTCATGGTTGGGCCAGGCCGAAGGAAGTGGCTACTTTTTCTTCTGCAGTGACAATAATAGTATGCTTAGTCGTGGCCTGTGTGTGGTGGATGCAGCTGGTGGACAACCAAACTTATGCTAGCTTTCAAAAATGCAAGTGTGGACCATTCTGAACCCTACCCAAAATAGAAAAGGAAAAACAGGAGCCCTGAATCATCTTTTTTCCTCACTATGTCATGGAGTTTCACTGGATGAAACACTCACTCCAGATTTCAAAAAGCATACAGAAATTAACAGAGGCATGCTTGAACTTCGGAGCTCATAAATGATTTAAAGGTCAATATCCTGCACTTTGGTCGAACTTGAACAGTTACAAGCTTAGTTGTCTGGTCCAAGGATTGTACAACATTATTAGACAGTATGACTAAGTAACAGTGTTAACACCTTTGCCCACAAAAGCTACCTGGAATAGTCTAGTCTCATTCCAGCCATATGTTGCAGAACTGGGCCTGTTCGTGTATTACTTTCTCACAGGTTCTGCAATTTTTTATTTACATAAAAATATGAGGAAGACAATTTTACTTTTAAGACAGAAGGCAGGATAATTAAATGGATGTCTACCATTATTAATAAGGGAAAACCAGCAAGAAGTCAATCATGGAAGATCTGATTAAAATTGCCTATTTGACCTATATATATATATTCTGTTTATTTGATTAAATTTATATTCAATGATATGTTAAGCTTGATTATTTCAATACAAAAACATAGCAGGACCAAAAAAAACTGATTTAAAGTGTAAAAACCCAATATACCATATGTAATGAAGGGGTGACGACAATTTATATGATAATTCTGTTGGAAAAAATTAAAGATAGGTGATGAATAAACCATATATCACCATGTCAGGAGATGTTGAAACATCAAGAAATTTAATAAGAAAGATATATCTGAATCCATTGATGAAGATAAGAGAGGTTATTGGTCTTCTAAGGCTACAAAGACTAACCACTCTCTCTATTATGAGATGGGAGTAAAAAAAAAACTGTACGTAAAAAGCTAATTATCTCTATGTTTTAGGAACCATAACTTTATATATTTGCCTGACAAGTGACTTCTTTATATTTGACCCATCGAAAAACATGCATCACATTGAACTTCCACAAATAAAGCGGCTTATATCAATTATTTATGATATTCTGTAAATATATAAAATAGTAATTTAATAGATCACTTAATTGGATTTTTTATTATATAGCAAGTCTATATATAATTAATTAACATGTGTAAACCCATAAAATATTTCAACAATCTTCCACTTAGGCCACATATATTATCCAGATATTTGTACATGAAACTAGATTTGAGCTCAACTTTTGCTATATGAAACAAAATATCCCTTAACAATATGGTCTCTTAATTATACAAATGTAGAATCAAAACAGCCTTTGTTACACTTAAATGTAACTAGACCCATCAATGGTCACAATATAGTCATATTTAATAACATAGTTCAATAATGGATGTGTAGTATGAATATTACATAAAATATAATCTAAACATGTTTATTTCCAACTGGTTCTTCTTTATGACTCAAATAGTCCAACAACAAATTTTCAAATAATAAATGCTAAACTACAATGAAAATCATCACTTTTTTTCAAAGTAATAATCAAAAAATAAAATAATCCTTAAATCTGTACAAAAACACTAAACATGTCAATTAAACAAATACAAAGGCTAAATACAAATTCTAACTATACGGACATATGGTCTAAAAGAACAATATCCATGTGAGCTATATGCTTATGGAACACCTGGGTTGGCAAACTCTTAATATGTGTTACAATCATAAATTTTGTAATAATATGTTCAGTTAACACTTGATTACTCTAAATTTTTTCTTTCACAACCATAACTTTAATATTAATATGCTTTGACTTTGACAAGTTTAAGTTGTTCTTGGAATATAACTTAGCAACTTTATTGTCATAATTTATCTTCAATAGTTTCTCAATACCATCAAC
Organism: Gleditsia sinensis; assembly: GCA_037074535.1. Lineage (NCBI taxonomy): Eukaryota > Viridiplantae > Streptophyta > Magnoliopsida > Fabales > Fabaceae > Gleditsia > Gleditsia sinensis. The sequence continues at coordinate 53,283,016 of CM073467.1, read as the reverse complement.
TATGCATAGCTCAATGATCAAATTTTGTAGTCATATCACTTGATTCAATACCTAATAGCATGCTATAAATTTTGCCTCCATGATAAAAAAAGTTATGAGTAACTGTTTGACGCTCTTTCATGATAAAACTCCTCTAGCTAACATAAAAACATAGTTTAAAGTGGATCTTTTGCTAATAAGACTTCTAGAAAAATATTAGTTTGAATATCTAACAATCTCTAAATAGTTGAATCTCTAATATGTAAACATGAAATTCTCTGCTCTCTCTAGATACTGCATAAATCGTTTTGCTGCTTCCAATAATCAATGCTTGAATTATTTAAATGTCTTTCCAATATTTCCACAATATATGCAATATTGAACATGTACAAACTTGTTCATACATGAAAGGTTCTGCATGCATAAGGGAATTTATTCATTTCTTTTTTCTCAAACTCATATTTTGGACATTGGAACAAATTGAATATATTACCTTTTGCCACAGACATGTCTCCAAGTGTATAACCATTCATGTCAAATTTATTTAGCACTTTATCAATATAGGCTTTCTGTGATAGTTCAAGGATACCTATTAAACAATCCCTATAGATTTGTATACCTAATACAAAAGATACAGCATCAAGATCTTTCATTGCAAAGTTACTAGATAGAAATATTTTGGTCTTATGTAATTGATCAATATCACTACTTATTGGTAGAATATCATCTACATATAGCACGAGGATAATAAACTTACTTCTATTGAATTATTGGGATATATTTTTCTATTCTAGTTGGTAATTGAATTTCTATGGTACAATATATTTTGGCAAGAAATTTGTGAAATTTTTATTTTTGGTTGATAAAAACTTTTGATCATTCGGTATTTTTGGGAGAAATTTGGGAAATTTTGCATATTTCATTGGTGATTGAATTTATCGACCATCCTGACTTGAGTGTTTGGTTTTCCATCTTTCTTTTTATAAAAAATAAAAGTAGGTGATGAATAAACCATATATCACTATATCAGGATCTCATGTTGAATTATCAAGAAATTTGATAGAAAAAACATACATGAATTTATTGATGAGATAAGAGGAGTTATTGATATTCTAAGGCTATAGAGACTAACTACCTTTTCTGTTATGCGATGGGAGCAGAAAAGAAACTATGCATGAAAAACTAATTATCTCAATGCTTTAGGGATCATAACCCTATATACTTATCTGACACGTGACTTCTTTATCTTTCACCCATCACAAAACATATGTGTCACATTGAACTTTTACATATAGGATAACACATATTTATTATTTCTGATTTTTTTAACTCATAAATTAATAATTTAATAGCTCACTTAATTGGGTATTTAATCGTATAACAGGTCTATGTACAACTAATTAATATGTATGAATCCACAAAATGTTCCAACAAATTCCATATTGAAAATCAAATTTAAGAAAAAATGGAGCGAAAGTTATCGACTTAGAGAGCAAACATTTTTAGCTGTGCAATAAACTTGGAGCAAAAATATGAATTTAGAAAAAAGAATGAATATCATATTATATTACAAAAATTAAGGATAAAAAAATTAATTCATAAATAAAATTTAGTGTTTCCTCTCTTTACCCCCTAATTTTGGAGGGAACAGAAGTTAGTGTAGCGAGGAGAAGAGATTGGAACACTTACCAACTTATTCCATTCCCTGATTCCTTCATTTTAAAAACTCGCAAATAAGAGAAAAGTTCTCTTTGTTAGCCCCAAAGGTTTCACCAGGCCTTTGTGCAAGATTGATCAATGACATAAACTAAAAATAAAAAATATTCAAAGCATTTAATGCTATAAAATTCCATTTATTTGAATAAAAACTCTGTCTATAGACCGATTTAAATTCTGGTTTATTTGATTAAATTTTCTACCAAGTTAGATTAATAGATAAGGTATTTGCTGGGAAATTTATTCAATATCTCTAATCAATGCCCCAATTAAACATGTTGTAACCATTTTACATTAATATTTTTTTATCACAAAATTTATAAGTTTTTTGTTTGATAAAAATATTTTAAATGTGCTTTTCATGTGCTTTTGAGAAGTACTTTGTAAATTACTTTACAAAATAATTAAAAATTTAAAAAAAATCAATTTTATTTAAGTTCACCTATTATTATTTTCAAAATTAAAAAATTATTAATTTAATCTCATAATGTTTCAAAATTAATATTTGAACATTTTTAAAATTTTTACTTTTTACTTTTTTTGGAACGGGAGCTAGGCATAGGGTTGAAGGTTGATTGGACTGATTGTGGGAGCGAAGCCTATAGAGGGATAAATTAGTCATTTCAATTAGGTGAGTGATTCCCACCTTCACGGGAATTGCTGATTCCCATCCCCTCCCTCAGGTTTCATTTCATGGGAATGTTTCTCAAAACTTTGTTCCACGAATCATGTTGCCAAAAGTTGTAACCAAACAAAGGAGTCTGAGATTCCCAATTGTAAATTCCCAGGAATCTGAAAACAATCCCCTTACCAAACAGCCCCTTAGTTCTTCGGCTTTTTGCTCATGGTAGCTTGAGCTGCTAGCTCAGACCTACAGCCACGATAATAGAAGCCCTTTAATTTGTTGAGAGTCACAGCGCGACCTAAGAAATTTGAATGTTTGTTTACTTTAATTAATTTTATTTTTTATTTTTTTATTTTTATTAAAAATTAAAAATAAATATAAAAACGTATTTTTTTACTATTTTTATTTTTATTTTTAAAAAATATTTTTTGAATTTCTATCAATTTTAAAAACACTAAAAAATTATTTTTAAAATTTTTAATACTGTAATATATTTTCATAATAGTATTTTTTTAATTATTTTAAATTATTTATACAATATTTTATTGTTTATATAATTATAAAATAATTAAAAATAATAATTAAAAATTATTTTTAAAAAATAAAAATAAAAAATATTTTCACAAATCAAATAGACTTTAAGTTGCTTCTAATTTTTCATTTTTTTTATTCATTTTTTTTTACTTATCAAACAACACCGCTTTAATCTTTATATAGGAATCACAGAAGCTAGCACAACATAAATATAGATAGATTAACAAGGTAAATTTTAAAAAATATAAATTTTAACACAATACCAAGTGTATATATATAAACACACATACTCTCATTTATTTTTATTGTATATTTAATTATCTACATTTAAAGAAAACACAGCCAACTTTATTTGTCTGAATTTATTTTAAAATTTTTTTACTAAACAAGATGTTAAACATATTATTCATGCTAAAAAAAATTTTAAAAAAAACTTATCTGGTTAACATATTGTTTTTAGTCTATCATTCTATCTTGTTTTGAACTTCTTCTTTTTTTCGTTTTCTTTGGATTAGTTGTAGCTTGTATCCAAATTGTGTTGATTATGTGTTCAAACGGCGGCGTCCGATGCATATCCGAGTTGAATGTAATGCATTTCTAAGTTTAAAAGCATTTTTTATTTATTTGGATATATCCATACGCATTTCGTGAGCATGTCATGAAGGTGTTAATGGTGAACCATGCTTGACACAACAGGTGACAAAATAAGCTTGTTTCTACTTTATAGGTCCTCATCACTCTGGTTAATATTTTTAACAAAAATTGTTAAGGGTGGCTCCATGTGAATTTGACTCTACTTACATGGAAATGAGTAATACATTATGTGTTGACTCCAATTGAGGAATTTGTGCCAATGCGGGTTGACAAAAGTGGTTAAAGATCCAGAACTAATTTTCATCTTCTTTTTTTTATGCAAGTTCAATTCTCTCGAAGTCACTAAAGTTTTGCTTAGTGAACAAAGTGGCCTGAACTATTATCTAGATAAAATTATTTGCAATTTAATCCTGTACAGTGACTCCTTGAATGAGCCTTTGTTGACAATCTTAACATGTCATTAGTATCCTGTCCAATAACATTAAGAGTACCATCTCGTTCTACTAATTTTTATACCAAAAAAAAAAGTTTGATAAATTTGTTACCCGTGTACATCAAAATAACTTCTAACTATTTATAAGTTTATGACTTAAATAATAAATATATTTAAACTCAGAAATTAAAAAAAAATTATAATATCAATAATTCAAATCCGCAAAAATATTATTTGTGGAAAGAAGTAATCTTAATACACTTTGAGTAAAATTAATCCTATACTCAATATAACATACTTGTACCACCTAAAGAATAGCTCCTAACTGATGATCTAAATTTGAGAATCACCGAAAGTCAATTTGATTCATGTTTTAACCCCAAAAAAAAATTCAATGAAAAGCTCTTAATTTTTATTCATTTAAGAAGCTAAAATCATGTGAGGTTTAGAAACTCAAGCACCTATATTTGAAAGAAATGAAAACTCGTGTTTAATGTCTTTCCAGTGAAGTACTCAAATCAATTCTTTGTTGAATGGCCATTTTTCGAGCCTTTTAGCCGATTCAGTAATGGGATGACTTTACCGTTGATGAATAAATTCACGGGTTTTCAGCACATTTTGATGTCATTGTGCTCCACGTAGACTGTTTTCCTATATGCATGGCAACATGTATACATCTTTTGATTACTGCATTACGTCCACAGCAAAGATTCTTCTCTCCTTCGGCTGTTGAGTGTTATTTCTGTTAGTGGTGGGTCTCTCTAACGTAAAAAGGCCACCACTTTAACTTGATAATTCTTCATGAAATGGAGAAACGTAAGCAACTGCTGGAGCAGCACAAAGAATAAAAGAGAGCGTGTTAGGCGCCGAATTTTTCTTCTCCTCTTCACACTTCATTTCGTCAAAGAGTAAAAAAAAAGTTAGGCGCATCTTTGTCTATAAATAAGCAAGAGAGAAAATGGAGAAAGACATGTCAAAAGAAGCAAATGCAATAAACCTGAGAAGCCAGAGAAGTTCAGAAAAATAGGGGAGAGTTTGGTGTGATATTTAAAAAATAATTCTTAAATAGTGAGTGACACAATAATAAGAAAATAGTTTTGGAGTATTATGAGAAACATTTTGTGTGCTACTATTTTTGTTAGATTTCAGTTGTAACCTCTAGATTTATTCTGGAGAAGATTCTCTTTGTACTTGTTATTTTTATAGTGAAAGATTTATTCGGATTTAGTTCTATAGACGTAACCCAAAAATCAAGGGTGAACCACGTTAAATTTTTTGGTGTTCTTTTTGTTTATTATTTTTGCATTTATTCTTACTGGTAATACTTACTGTACCCAATAAGTGGTATCAGAGTTGTGATAGTTATTCCTTTAAAATTCTTAGTATGCTCTATAGTTGCAGTATTGACTGATCTTTTATATCAGAACAGATTTTATTGAAAATTACACTTAGCTGAAAGAAGCTGTACAGAGCACTGTTCATACGTACGGGGGGAGAGTACTATTCATATATACGGATACTATTTATACATACGGATACTTTTCATACGTACTAATACTATTTATACTACTTAAAATAGAGGCAAAGACCAGTAAGATGATCAACTTAAATGGCACAAACTACTACATCTAAAAAAGCAAGATGAATGATCTCCTATTTGTAATGAAATTTCATCTACCAGTGTTTATTACAACTAAACCCGAAACTAAATTGGATGAAGACTAAAAATTTGAGTATGAGCAGGTGTGTGGATTCATCCGACAGTTCATCGAAAATAATGTGTGCAATCACATTTGCAATGAGAATCATGCACAAACGCTGTGGTAGAAGCTGAAAGAGCTGTATGGTTTAAAGACCGGCAACAACAAATTGTTCTATTTAACAAAATTGATGCACATGAAATACCAAGAAGGTACTTCTGTAGCAAATCACTTGAACGAGATGCAAAGGATCGTAGACCAATTGTCGGAGATGGACATAAAGTTTGACGATGAAGTACTTGCTCTCATGGTGCTCGCCTCTCTACTGAGTCGTGGGAGATTTTGAAGATCTTAATTAACAAATCAGTGCCTAACGGTGTCGTGAGTATGGAATCTGTCAAAAGCAGTATTCTAAATAAAGAGATGAGAAGAAGATCACAATAACCTCTTCATTACAACTAAATGTTCTGATTATAGAATTTAGAGGGAGGAGTTAGTCTAGGCATACAAAGACTAGAGTTAAAAGTAGAGAAAAGTCGAACAAATATACTAACATTGAATGCCATTACTGCAAGAAGAAAATGCATATCAAAAGATTCTGTCAAAAGTTCAAACATGATAAGAACAAAGGCAAGGAAGTGAAGAAAGACGACAACAATGATGATGAGCCAACAAATGCTATAGACGAATTCAATTTCGTTTATGATGATGATATTGTCAATTTTACATCCCATGAGACCAGTTGGGTGATTGACAGTGGAGCTACCATTCATGCCACACCTCGAAGGGAATTATTCTCATCTTACATAGAAGGAGATTATAAAGCTGTTAAAATGAGAAATGACAACTTACTAAAAGTTGTTTGAAGAGGAGATATCTGCTTCGAGACAGAGAACGACACCAGATTAGTGCTGAGAAATGTTAGGCATATTCTAAATATTCGCCTGAATCTGATTTTTATTAGCAAACTTAATGATGCTAGCTTTTGTAACATGATCATGAATGGCCAATGAAAACTCACTAAAGGTGCTTTGGTGATGGCTGGAGATAGAAAAGACTCAACGTTGTATGTTATGCATACAAAGCTCTCCAACGACGCTGTGAATGCCGTGAAGAAAGAAAATACAGTTGAGTTGTGACACAGGAGACTTGACCACATGAGTGAAAAAAGTATGACAAAGAAGAAAATGCTATCTAGAATTGATCAAGTACATTTGGAGAAATGTGCTGATTACTTGGCGGAAAAGCATAACAGAGTTACTTTCAAGAGTTTTTCTCCTTCCAGAATGAAGAATATGTTGGATATGATACATTTAGATTTGTGTGGACTAATGCCAAAGTCACTTGGTGGTGCTCAATACTTTGTGACTTTCATTTATGATCATTCTATGAAGACGTATGAATATACCTTGAAGACAAAAGATCAGGTGTTAGATGTCTTCAAACAGTTTCATACCTCAGTTGAAAGACAGACTGAGAAGAAGTTAAAATGCATCCGAACAAACAATAGTAGAGAATATATTGGACCATTTGATGCTTATTGTAAATAACATGGTATTTGGCATCAGACAACGCCTCCAAAAACAGCGCAGTTAAATGGCTTAGCTGAGAGGATGAATAGAACTTTGATAGAGAAAGTCAAATGTTTACTTTTACATGAAAAGTTACCCAAAACTTTTTGGGGTGAGGCCTTACTTACAACTGTACACGTGTTGAATTTATCACCGTGTGTTCTTTTACAATATGATACACTAGAAAAAGTGTGGTCAGGAAATAATGTTTCCTATGACAATCTGCGGGTGTTTGGCTATAAAACTTTCGTGCATATCCCTAAGGATGACAGGGCCAAGCTCGATGCCAAGACACGACAATGTGTATTTATTGGCTATGATCAAGATTAATTTGGCTATAGATTCTATGACCCAATCTAAAAAAAGCTCATTAGAATCTGTGATGCTGTGTTTGTTGAAAATTAGACCATTGAAGAGGTAAACAAAATGGAGAAGGATGTTCCTGATTTCAATAGCAACTCAACAAACTTGAGATTAGTTCTTGTAACAGTAGTGCTGAGGCAAGTTGGAGATGACGATCAGTCTAATGATGCTCCTATAAAGGCTGAATAAAAAAAAATGATGATGATGCTCACCATCAACTACCAACACCTGTTACTTCCCCAGATCGATTAAGGAGAAGTAGTATAATAAAATAACCTTCTACTAGATATTCTGATGATAAGTATGTAACACTCACTGACGGGAGAAAACTTGACAGCTTTGAAGAAGCTATGGAAGATGAACATAAGCAGAAGTGGAGAGAAGTCATGCAAAATGAAATGAAATCCTTGCATGAGAACAAAACATTTGAGCTATTGAAATTGCCGAAAGACAAGAGAGTTTTGAAAAATAAATGGGTGTTTAGGATCAAACATGATCAACACAGTCTCCATCCGAAATTCAAAACTAGATTGATTGTTAAAAGATTCAACTGAAAGAAAGGCGTTGATTTTGACGAGATTTTTTTACCAATTATGAAAATGACATCTATCTGTATAGTGCTGAGTTTAGTAGCGAGCCTTGACTTGTAGGTTGAACAAATGCATGTGAAAACTGCATTTCTTTATGGTGATTTGGAGGAAGAGATATACATAGAACAGCTAGAGGGTTTCAAGCAGAAAGAAAAAGAGAATTATATTTACAAATTGAAGAAAAGTCTTTACAGCTTGAAACAGGCAACAAAACAATGGTATAAGAAATTTGAGTTTGTTATAGGGAGCAAAACTACAAGAAGACTACTTCAAACCATTGTGTCTTTGTGCAGAAATTTTTTGATGATGATTTCATTATCCTTTTGCTCTATGTGGATGATATGCTGATAGTTGGCCAAAATGTTTCTAAAATCAATTGTTTAAAAACACAATTGAGCAAATCTTTTGCCATGAAGAACTTGAGGCTAGCAAAGTAAATTCTTGGCATAAAGATTACTAGAGAAAGAAGCACCAAGAAAGTGTCGTTGTCACAAGAAAAGTACATTGAGAAAGTATTTCAGAGATTTAATATGGACAAGACTAAAGCGGTTAGTTGTCCTCTTACTAATCACTTTAGACTAAGTTCTAAACAGTCCCTCTACAGATGAAGAGAATGAAGAAATGGACAAAATTCCATACACTTTAGTAGTTGGTAGTCTGATATATGCCATGGTATGTACATGGCCAGATATTGTTCAAACGGTTGGAGTAGTAAGCCGGTTCTTTTCTAATCTTGGTAAAGAACATTGGGCTGCATTGAAGTGAATTTTCAGATATTTTCGTGGTACTTCCAAAATATATTTATGTTTTGGAGATACCAAGTCTGTGTTAATCACCTACACAGATGCAGATATGGCTGGTGATGTAAACTCAAGAAAATCTACTTCAAGTTATTTGATTACATTTGCAGGGGGCACTGTGTCATAGCAATCGAAATTGCAAAAGTGTGTTGCTCTTTCGACTACCAAAGCAGAATTTATTGCAGCAACAGAAACGTGTAAGGAGCTGCTGTGAATGAAGAAGTTCTTAAAGAAACTTGATTTTCAGCAGAACAGATATTTAACTATTTTGTGATAGCCAGAGTACCATTCACCTTGGGAAGAATTCCTCATTTCATTCAAGATCCAAGCATATTGATGTGAGATATCATTAGATTAGGGATGTATTTGAGAAAAAGCTATTACAGCTTGAAAAGATCCATACTAATAAAAAATATCAGATATGTTGACAAATATTATACTAATGAAGAAGTTTGAGTTTTGTCGATTAGCTGCAGGAATAGTGGAGTCCTCTATGTAGTCGGGAGAGAGAGATTTGTTAGTGGTGGATCGCTTCAACATAGAAGACCCACTACCTTGACTTGATAATTCTCCATGAAATGGAGAAACGTAAAGCAGCCGCTGGAGCAACAAAAAGAATAGGAGAGAGCGTGTTAGTGTCGAATTTTTCTTTTCCTCTTCATACTTCATTTCATCAAAGAGCAAAAAAAAAATGTTAGACGCATCCTTATCTATAAATAGGCGAGAGAGGAAAAGGAGAAAGACACATCAAAAGAAGCAGAGGCAATAATCTTGAGAAACCAGATAAGTTCTCTGAAGGAAAAAATAAGAGAGAGTTTGGTGTAATATTTGAGAAATAATTCCTAAATAGTGAGTGATAAAATAGTGAAAAAAATACTCTTAGAGTATTATGGAAAATACTTTGTGTGCCACTATTTTGGTTAGATCTCAGTTGTAATCTCTAAATTTATTCTACAGAAGATTCTTTTTGTACTTGCTATTTTTATAAAAAAATTTATTCAGATTTGATCTCTTGGACGTAGCTCAAAAATCAAAGGTGGACCACGTTAGATTTTCTAGTATTATAGTTCGACGGGCTAGGAGCTTTCATTCTAGAATGTTCCTTGTTAGAAGGTGACAAATTATTAGAATTCTGTTTGGTGGGGAAATGAGAAAGATTAGCTGCACCATTAACTTGCATTGCTCCACCCTACAGGTAATATGAGAACGTCATCAAGTAAAAATCAATGGTTACAAGTATTGATAGCATGACCCCTAAGAAGCACAGGCACTCATGAATCCAGATACAACGCAATATAGATCCAGCAATATGATAAAAAAATATAATGTTTATATGTGCAATTTAAACATCTAATATGAATATAGAACAAGTATCAAACACGATACCTTTACCTTTGAAGTATCAGGGCTTCGTAGCATGGCACAAAAGTAGATAGCAAAAATTGAAAAATTCTTAAGTAAACCTACTTTATAAAATATAAATAGATCAAACTAATTACAAAAAATATATGAGCATACAAGAAGTGGGTCCTACTATAACGTATGCCTAACATGCTTATATGTCTCTCCATTGACTTAATTTACCTATCTTTCGTAAACTAAGTCTATTTAAGAATCCCTCACAAAAATGTAATATGTTTGTAAATTTTGATAGTCACAACTCATGATCATTAGAAGAAATGCTGAAGTATTCAATATATCAGTTAGTAAGGTCAACAACAAGTGGCAACAAAAATGTAAGTCAAGGTTCAATAGATGGGTGATCAAATAATTTCCTCTTTTAACTTGATAAATCAAACCAAATCACCCAACTGTGACTATGTCCATTATCCAAGCTATGTCTGAGGATACCAGGAACAACATGGTATAAAAGAAACACATCAATAAGCATCAAGAATTCGTAAAGATACAACAATGTTGATATCTTCCACAATCAGGGAATTTTGACACAAAACTTAGGTGTGATTGAAAATGATTGAGAAGAAAATATTTAACGGCTACAGTCACTTATATAGAACCATCACATCTAAAGGCAACTTTCCCGATGTTGAAATAAAATTAGCAGTAAATTTCTGGAGTCAGGGACAAAGCTAGACTGTAGAAGGACCCCTAGAGGGAAAAAAAATTATATGATATTTAACTGCCCTGTAATAACAATGACAAATCAGTGTTATCAGATCGATCTGGCTGTGGATGTTATAATAGTATTATAAGGGCAAGTAATCTTCAACTATTAGATATTATTCTCAAGTCTTTACTTAATACTTACAGTTTAAGCTTTTGAGTTTTTTGACATGTTATCAAAGCCTCAATGACCAAATAGTTAGAGATCCGATCTTTGTCGCCTCCATTGTTCATAATTAAATAAAATTTCAATACAAGAAAGGTGGGGCTGTGTTATGTTCACACTACAAACCCAAACAGCTTTAGTGTGAAGGGATATATTAGAGATTATAATAAAACTAATTATGTACATTTATTTAAAAGCTTAAATTTTTGAATTGAAGTGGTCTTAACAAAAACGTTCTCCTCTTCTCTGCAAGGTTGTTTCCCTGCACACAGTCGCACCTCAACCCTCAGCCCCCATCTGATTCTTGGGGCTGCTGCCTCCCTCCCTTTACTTTTGCCTTTCATCTTCTTCTCTCCCTCTTTGTTTCTCTGCCATCTCATTCCCCTGTGGGAAATTCTTCCCCTCATGGGAGCCATTTTCTTCCTATGTAGAAGCTTTCTTCTGTTCATAGTAAGAGGATCGGCTTTTGATTTATGGTTGAAGATTTATGCTGCGACTATCAGATTTGCAGCTTTGGTTTTCAGATCTTGATAGAAGGTTTTAGGAGAGAGAGAATCAAGATGTGCGTTGCCTTCCATGAATGACTTTCAAAGGTCAACCTTCTGTATCTGTTGTGAACTTGTGATTTTGTAGAAGCATATTATTTAGTTTCTCAATATGGTTTTAATGCTAGTTAGGAAATGTGTTGCCTCCTGTTGTTTATGGTTTGTTATCCCTTGTTTCTTCACAAGTGTGGGATGTTATCTGTAGTATTTTCATCCAAGTAATGCTTCTGGTTCCTTCAGAACATTTATGTCTGCAATTTCTCAATAACAAAAGAAGAGGAAAAGAAAAAGAAAAAGAAAAAATTGAGGTAACCTTGGCACCAACCATGAAGGAAGAAATACTTAAAAATCCACTTATAAAAGTACCAGGAGATCTTCATGATTTTTACTGAATTCTGCCTCAGTTTTAGAAGAATCCCATGTAAGATTGTATTCTTCTGCAATATCGCTCAACACCTTGAGCTTTTCCTCGCCAGATGGGGCCCTAACTGAAAGCTTTTCAATTATCTGCAATAATAATAACAAAAGAACAGTTGAACTAATAAAAGAAACCAATTACTGATGCTCCAGCAAAATCAATAAATTCAATATTACGACAGAGAAATTAGAGATGATTTACTGTGCGGTTCACACCAGAAATAGGACGAAGTTCAGTCACTGCAGAGATGAATTCCTTCCCATATTTCGTAGTGAATAAGTTCTTAATGTGTAATAAGTCTGGGATATCTGAACACCTAGGAGCTGCAAAAATTATGCTTCCAATGGCTTCTCTCAATTCTAAAGGGCACTCCCTATTATGTGAAAAAGGAAGGCTTAAAGTTAGCTGGAAAAAGTAAGGCCCACGAAACAAAAAGAGGTTTGCTGGAAATTGATATAAAGCAGTTAAGTATAGGAGTGCCACATATTTCTATTTTGCTGAAACAGTAAATGTCACACAAAGACAAGTATACTTATGGAATAAAAATTATTATCCAAAAAATCCGGTAATCCAAGGAAAAAATTTTCACATCAATTTTTTTCTCTCTTTTCTCCCCTTATGGCCTTAAAGAAAACATTGTATCAAGAACCTTAGTACTTATGCGTGCCTGACACTTTTGAATACAATGTAATGGACAAATGATCGTCACATGGCAGAATACAGGTTTGCTATTCAGTTTAGATATGAAAGCAACTCCCAATCAAACCAACAAAGAAAAGGATGCATGCATGAATGCATTCAACAGATGACAATTCAGTATTGACCATCACCCAACAATTCACTCCAGCAGTTGAATAAAAGTTTACAAGCCACTATATAACATTAACACAACTTCCCTGTAAGCAAGAGCTGTCAAAATCGGTTGAGCCCGTCCAGTTGGCCCAACACAGCCTGCCAAAATGGTGGGTTGGGCTCACTCTTTTTTTTATATCTTTTTAAGATTTTGATGGCTGTCCCACCTAACCCTCAACCCTCTTTAATATGGGCTGTCTCACAAAAAAGGGTCAGCTGCCAAATCAGGCAGGGTAGGTCCAGGCGAGGCTGTCCCTTTTTTAACTCCACTATTAACTGATGAATACTTCTGTCATAACTAGCGTAGCAAATATAATCTCTACCTCCAAACCATTCTCTATCCAATACAAGCTCTGCCTATGTACAAGACACCATTGCCCTGGATTTAAAATAGCAATTTATCTCTATAAAGTCAATGCACCATATGGAAGCAACTAATCAATTACATGAGGTTTCTTTACTATATTGGTTAGCTGGTACTAAGGTAATGCAGATTCATCATAATATCAAACATAAATATGAGGTTCTGTCACTCTTCATCACCCTTGGTTTTTTTTTTTTTTTGATAAAAAAAATTTCATTAAGAAAGAAGAGAAGTTAAAAAAAAAAGGAGAATAAGATATCTTCCAAAAGAAACTACAGAAAAAAGAAGATAGGAACCAAAACTAATAGTTCATAGCAGCCCAATCTCTTTCCATATCTGAAATCACGTCCCCCTTGAGAAGACCATGAGCAGAACACCAAAGTAAAACCATGAATCTTATCCTTTCCCACAGCATTTTCAAGGACACTGAAATATATTGAAAAATTCAAGCATTCCTCTCCAACCAAACACACCACAAAACAGCAAGATTCCCCAATGTTTTAACCTCTTTTTCCCTTCCAAAGCCTCTAAACCGTAGTCAGAAAATCCTCCAAAGATTGAGGACACACCCAATTTTCTCCACAAACTCCAAACAGCTTACTCCACCAAAAACTTGCAACCCAGCAGTCTACAGAAGAGACTGCAAATCTTGAGTATTTCTATCGTTAAGATTTCTAAAAACAATAATTTATTCAATGTCATTACAATAACATCCCTTCAGAATTAGGAATTATTAACGACCCCTCATTTAACATCCCAATCAATGTATATCTGCTGGTTATAACTATATTTTCATGGCCAGTAAATATGTCAAAAGTGTCCTTTAGCCTCCGATGTCTCAGGAATCAACAAATAAAAGAAGTAGCTTCTTTGTTTATTCAATGTCATGTCAATTAAGCAGAAAACTGTGGAGCAGTTAATCACAAGAACAAATGTCAATGACTAATGCATCAAACATGAAGCAGATGCTTATATATACCATATCACTGAAGGATCAAATTAAGCTATTAAATTTCACCAATTCGAACAAATCAGGGTTAATAAATAAGTAAATAATAGGAGGTTCAAATAACAGCTCCCAGAGACCATTGCTTGAATCTTCAATATGTGAAAATAATTCTTTTTCAACTAAAGGATGACTCTGCTGAACTATTGTGAAGCATGTCGATCCCAGAGGACATTGCTGTATCTCCCATTTTTTTGTAAAGTTAGGTTTAAGAACTTCGCTAAACTATAACTAAAAGGAAAATAAAATTTCAAAGATTATAATAAAATACACTGCACTTCATATGTCCAGTAAGTACAAATACTTTATGATATATGGACTTACTTCTGGCACTCAATTATAGGAACACGTGCAAGAACAAATTCACAGAATAACTCTAATATTTCATATGCCGCCCCCATATTTTGTTCTCGTATAATATGTTCCACCTATATATAAGTAATTGGGGTGGGTCCCTCCACATAGAAGGCCCACACCATGACTTATAGAAGAAGGAAATTAAGGCAGCCAAAATTTTTTACCACGCCACACCCCACGCCTTGACAAAATTGCAGAAGGAAAAAACGAAAAGCAATTTTGTCAACCACTCAAGTCAACCATTGCGGCTGTGAATGAAGAAAATGGCAAAATGCAAGAGAAATATGTAAAAGTTGCACGCGAAAGGAAATCGACTGCATCATTTTCTGCCTATAAACAGGCAGGAGAGGAATAGAGCTGAACAACACCAAGATATAGATTAGCCAAGCAGCAAGAGCAGCCTGAAGAGAAGTCAGAAATGTTCTCTAAAGAGAGAAAACTAAGGAAGAGTTTGGTGTAATATTTAGGAGGTAGTTCCTAAATAGTGAGTGACAAAATAGTGAGAAAATACTTTTGGGGTATTGTGGGAAACACTTTGTGTGCCACTATTTTGATTAGATCTCAGTTGTAGCCTTCAGATTTATTCTGGGGAAGACTCTCCTTGTACCTGCTATTTTTATAGTGGAAGATTTATTCGGATTTGGTCTCGTGAACGTAGCCTAAAATTCAAAGGTGAACCACGTTAATTTTCTGGTGTTATTTTTGTTGATTATTCTACATTTATTTCTTGCTGGTATATCCGCTGTGCCCAACAAGTAGTATCAGAACCGTGGTGGTTATTCCTTTAAAATTCTTAGTATGCTCTGTGATTGCAGTATTGACTAATCTTCCACATCAAAAAAGATTTTATTGGAATTATTGTTGGCTGAAGGAAGCTGTACAGGCATTGTTCATACGTACGATACTATTCATACGTATGGTACTATTCATACGTACGTGGGGTACTGTTTATACTGCCCAAAATGGAGGCAAAGACCAGCAAGATGATCAACATAAATGCCATAGACGAATTCAATATCGTTTATGATAATGATATTGTCAATCTTATATCCCGTGAGAGCTACCATTCATCCATTCATGCCACACCTCGTAGAGAATTCTTCTCATCTTACACAGAAGGAGATTTCGGTATTGTTAAGATGGGAAATGACAACTTACTAAAAGTTGTTGTCAGAGGAGATATCTGCTTGGAGACAGAGAATGGCACCAGATTAGTGCTGAAAGATGTCAAGCATATTCCAGATATTCACCTAAATCTGATTTTCACTGGCAAACTTAATGATGCAGGCTTCTGCAACATGTTCATGAATGGCCAATGGAAACTCACTAAAGGTGCTTTGGTGGTGGCTAGAGGTAGAAAAGACTCAACGTTGTATGTTATACATACAAAGCTCTCCAATGACGCTGTGAATGCCATGGAGAAAGAAAATGCAGTTAAGTTATGGCACAGGAGACTTGGCCACATGAGTGCGAAAAGTATGACACGTTTGGCCAAGAAGAAAATGCTCTCTGGAATGGATCAAGTACATTTGGAGAAATGTGCTGATTGTTTGGCGGGAAAGCAGAACAGAGTTGCTTTCAAGAGTTCCCCTCCTTCCAGAATAAAGAATGTGTTAGATCTGGTACATTCAGATCTGTGTGGACCAATGCCAAAGTCACTTGGTGGTGCTCAATACTTTGTGACTTTTGTAACATCCCTAATTTTGTTTCTTTTATTGATAAAAGTACAAAAATATTTAATTAAGGAAATAAAATTTATTAGACAATATTTTAGATATCTAAGGAAATATAATCCTTAGATATTCTTCACCTTATGTATATGCATAGAAAATGTTTCTAACATTAAGAGAACAAATAAAGAGGGAAAACCTAATAGGAAAGAAATTAGAAATAACATACTAAAGAGATGCAAAATTCTTGGATAAGGAAAATAAATTTTTAGAAACAAGTAAAGGTCTTAAAATTTTAAGAACATTGGATTAGGGTAATTTTTCCTAATTCAAGAACTAGAGTTACTAAGTTTAAAATCTTTATCCATACATTGGACTTTTACCTATGGACACTTCATATAGAGTTTTTCCACTTCACATAAGTTTCTAGCAAGCCCATTGGATAACCTGAGCAAGAAATAAAACATAGACTTGGACTAGGATATAGTAATTGGACCAATAGCCCAAAAATTATGAAAATGTGACCAAGCCCTCCAAGAAAGGTAGAATTTTATCCAAAGCAAAAAAAATGGGTAGGAATAAGCCCAAATTCAAGAGGAAAAATAAAATAAAATAAATTAGGTGATGATATAATAATGTAATAATAATAAAGATTAGGTTACATGGAATTAAGACAAAAATTTAGCAAGTGGTGTGATTCTACATTCATCATTTTGGCAAGTGGCATGATAATACAAGGCTTTAGGACAAAAACATATATATCCTACACTCATAATTTTAGCAAGTGGCATGATAATACATGGCATTAGGACAAAACATTCATATCCCACACAAATAATATCAACCAAATAATGGAGATTTAAGGGCTAGAAATTTGCCACCTAAAAAGGCAAACCTATCATATTTGTTTAAGACAAAAGAAAATGGAAATGAATCCCTAAATCAAAGGGACCTTGTCCCTTATCTTAAGAACATATCATCATAATTTTTAAAATACAAATCTCCTTTTCCTATGCATATCTTGACTAAGGAAGAGGAAGGCAAGAACATAAGTTTTTTGTTTTCCAAAAATTCAACAAAGTGTATCCTAATTGTGATAAGGTAGACCCATGATCATGAAAGGTGTATTATTTGGTGGTCTATTTAAGCAAAAACCACCCTTACAACATTTTAATTTCATCCAAGTGAGAGAGAGGAAAAAATAGAAGCAAGGTAGAGTGAGGAAAGGAGAGGAAGAAAGGAAGAAAGAGGAAAGAAAAGTCTAGGGGACTAAGTGCTCCAGGTAAGTTTAACAATATTTCTTTTTGAAGAAAACTTTTGAATCTTATAATATTTATATGAGATTTTGATCTTAGAACTTTGATGATTGGTCATGATGTTGCTATATCATGTTACATATTGATCTTGCATGTGATGTATGTTTGAATACTTAGACTGGTATAGAAAGTTCTGCATAGGTATGGCTATGGGTGGTAAAATTTTTAGTTTCAGTATTTTAATTTCGAGGAATTATCTATAGGGAATTAAAATAAATAGTTAACATAAGAATTAAAGATATATGTATCACGGAGTTTTAGCCACTGTAACCATTCAATTTGGAGTCCATATGAGATAGATATGATCCGATTAGTAAGCAAAAGTCAGAAAACGGTTCATCAGGGAAGAATATGTTAGGATAGCTTCTGTGTTTTAATTTCTAAGAATTATCTATAGGGAATTAAAATAAATGGTTAACATAAGAATTAAAGATATATGTGTCACAGAGTTTTAGCCACTGGAATCATTCAATTTGGAGTCCATATGAGGTAGATATGATCCGATTAGTAAGCAAAGGTCAAAAAATGGTTCATCAGGGATGAATATGTCAGGATAGCTTCTATTTTTTAATTTTTGAGAATTATCTATAGGGAATTAAAATAAATGATTAACATAAGAATTAAATATATATGTGTCGCGGATTTTTAACCACTGGAATCATTCAATTTGGATTCCATATGAGGTAGATAAGGTGCGATTAGTAAGCCAAGGTTAGAAAATGGTTCATCAGGGAAGAATATGTTAGGATAGCTTCTGTGTTTTAATTTCTGGAAATTATCTGTAGGGAATTAAAATACATGGTTAACATAAGAATTAAAGATATATGTGTCACGGATTTTTATCCACTGGAATCATTCAATTTGGAGTCCATATGAGGTAGATATGATCCGATTAGTAGTCAAAGGTCAGAAAATGGTTCATCAGGGAAGAATATGTTAGGATAGCTTCTGTATTTTAATTTCTGGGAATTATATGTATGGAATTAAAATAATTGGTTAACATAAGTATTATATCGATGTGTGTCACGGATTTTTAGCCACTGGAATCGTTCAATTTGGAGTCCATATGAGGAAGATATGAGCTGATTAGTAGTCAAAGGTCAGAAAATGGTTCATCAGGGAAGAATATGTTAGGATAGCTTTTGTACTTTAATTTCTGAAAATTATTTGTATAGAATTAAAATAAATGGTTAACAAAAAAATTATAGATATGTCTGTCACGGAGTTCTAGCCACTGGAATCACTCAAGTGGAGTCCATATTAGGTAGATATGGCCCAATTAGTAGGTAGAGGTCAGAACCTATCCGAGAAGAAATAACCTGTACATTTAGGGAGTAATATCACCTTGATTTCTTAATATTTTGCTACAATGTTCAACATAATAGTTTTAGATAATTGTTTTATCTTGAAATTGACACTAAGATCACCTACATCGGAGTTCAATTAAGGGAGTTATGCTCTGATTAGTAAGAAAATGTTAGATGTGATGAAAACCTGCATCAAGAAAATAAAGAAATAAAATTAATATTTAAATGACTAGTATATGCCATAGCCATTGCCATTGTATGAACTTCTTACCATCTTAAGTGTAAAATTCTGACACGGAAATATTTTATAAAGTGATATTTGAAATGGTTATGTTCATGGCATGATTACCAATGATTTATAGTAATGGTTATATATTTTGATGAACATACTTGTTATTGAAAGCATATTTTTGGCTATCATTGTGAAAAGAAAAGAAATGAGCACGGTCACATGGCAATCCGTATGGTGCACCAGTAGTGGACGCCCTACCAACGGTTATGATCATGTTAATGAGAAAAGAAAGAGAAAGTGGGCCATGTCGGACGGAGAGAGAAAAGTCCGTACCGGAGAATAGAAAATACTCACCCTGACCGGGGTAGTTTGATATAAGAATATATTGATAGTCATCATATGATATTCTGGAAATAGTTAATCCTGTCATACATATTATTACTGTATGATTCTTATGTGCATAGATATAATGCATTCATGTGACCAAAGATATTTTCTGTAGTTTATACAGCTGAACATGACGTGATGAGCTATATTGATGATGATTTATTGTTAAACTTACTGGGATTTAATTATCACTATATTTCCATATCATGTTCAGAAAATTAGTTATGCAGATTTTGTATAGCTCTGGCTTTTAGTGCACGTTGAATCAAGTTATTCTATGATGGGTGGATCCTAAATAAAATGTTCGTGGGCGAGTTGGCACAGATCCCGGTGAAGGTGCAACCACCCGCACCCGAATCTCTAGAATTGGTCAACCAGAATAAATAAGATGTAGATATTTATGTGTTTGAAATGTTGTACGTACGTTTTGATTAATGATGTGTATGTGAACTTTATATTGTATAATAATAAATAAAAGAAAAAAAAAGTTGTTACATAATTGGTATCAGAGCTGGTCGATCCTAGATGGCCAGTGGGTGGATGGTTATCTGAATCGATCTTATAGTGTCTTGAGTATGTTGTGGTTGTGCTGTGTAGGGAATCAGTGATTCATATAGGTAAGAAATTACTGGTGTTTCCTATCTATATGCCGAGGTGGTGTTATGACTGCTATTAAATATTTTTGAACTAACTATTGGGCTTGATCACCTCAATAGCAGCGTAACTTTATTTTTTCCATAGTAGGAAATGGCACCACCAAGGAGGAATCCAACAACCAATGCAGAGGAAACCCTGCACAACCTGGCCACGGCAATTCGAGAACAAGTCATGACCACCAACCAAATTTTACAATATCTCCAGAATGCTAATAACCCAAATGGTGAGAATGGTGCTAACAACCGGATGGCTAGAAAAGATAATGGCATATCGAGTTCCTGAGGACTAGACCACCTTGTTTCTAAGGTGGCTATGACCCAACGGTGGCCGAAAGGTGGATAAGAGAATTAGAGAAAATCTTTGAAGTAATAGACTATACTGAGGAGCAGCAAGTTATTTTTGCTGCATATATGTTAAAGGATGAAGCAGAATACTGGTGGCGTGGAGCTAGAGAACTTTTAGCTCCTCAGGGAAGACAGATCACCTGGCAAGTGTTCAATGACATTTTTTTTAAAAAGTACTTTCCAAGTACTGTACGGGCAGAGAAAGAGATCGAATTTCTCCAACTCAAGCAAGGCAACATGACCGTGGATCAGTATATCGCAAGGTTCGAGGAGTTGTTTAAGTTCTCCTCTTATCTGCGATATAACCCAGATGAAGCATAGAAGGCGGTTAAATTTGAAGCGGGACTAAATCCGGAGATAAAGAATGCTGTTATAGCTATGGAGATCAGGGAGTTTGTACCTCTGATAAATAAATGCAGACTCCTGGAAAAGAGTTTAAGGGCAGTGGAGAACGAGAAGCAAAGACGAAACCTATGGAAGAGGAAGAAAAATTTTTCCAACCCTGGAAAGAACGTGAGAAGAAGTGGATATAGAGCTGGTAAGAGGCCATTGACTGTGGGTCCTAGACCTTTTCAACAAGACCTCGCCCCAGTCAAGTGCGCTATGTGCGAACGCATGCATGGTAACCGGCCATGCTACATAGGACAAGATGTCTGCTTCAATTGCGGACAGAAAGGACATTTTGCGAGAAACTGTCCACAGAATGTGGGGAAGCAACCAGAACAGAGGCCTCAGGTGAAAAGAAGAGTTTTCACCCTGAGCGGCCAAGAGGCAACTCAATCTTCTGAAATGATTCAAGGTACATGCTATATCTATGGATTTGCTCTTATGGTGTTATTTGACTCTGGTGCTAGTCATTCATTTATATCGGAAGAATGTATTAGGAAATTTCAGTTTCCTATTTCTAAAACTCCCTATGAGCTATCCGTAGTAACCCCTACAGGGGAACGGGTATTAACTTCCTCTGTATGTAAAGACTGTCAAGTCACCATTCAGGAGAAAACTTTTTCTGTAGACCTCGTCTGTTTACCTTTAAAAGGTATTGAGGTCATTCTAGGGTTTGACTGGATGTCTAGAAATCGAGTCTTGTTGAATTTTTGTAACAAGACCGTTGAATTTCTACCTCCTACTTCGAAAGAGGAGGTCCAGTTATTGATGCTAAATGACAATCAAGTTAATGAAATCCCAATAGCCAATGAGTTTCCTGAAGTATTTCCATCAGATATTCCAGGCTTGCCTTCCAAGAGAGAGATAGAGTTCTCTATTGATCTCCTACCTGGGACAAGGCCTATCTCTATTGCACCATATCGAATGCCCTCGAAGGAACTACAGGAACTCAAGAAACAGTTGAAGGAACTATTAGACAAGCAATTCATTAGACTGAGTGTATCACCTTGGGGAGCTCCTGTATTATTTGTTAAGAAGAAAGACGGGAGATTAAGACTATGCATAGATTACAAACAGCTGAATAAGGTGACTATCAAAAACAAGTACCCTCTCCTTAGGATAGATGACTTATTGGATCAATTGAAGGGAGCATCCATCTTTTTCTAAAATTAACTTGAGGTCAGGATATCATCAGATTAGGATCAAGGAGGAGGACGTACCAAAAACTGCCTTCAGGACTAGGTATGGGCACTATGAGTTTCTCGTAATGCCCTTCGGGTTGACGAATGCACCTGCAATTTTCATGGATTACATGAATCGCATTTTTTGACCCTA
This sequence comes from Gleditsia sinensis, assembly GCA_037074535.1. Taxonomy (NCBI): domain Eukaryota; kingdom Viridiplantae; phylum Streptophyta; class Magnoliopsida; order Fabales; family Fabaceae; genus Gleditsia; species Gleditsia sinensis. The sequence goes on along the minus strand of CM073467.1, from coordinate 53,260,644 downwards.
CCTAGATCAATTTGTTGTAGTGTTCATTGATGACATCTTGATATATTCTAAGAGCGAGAAAGAACATGAACAATATCTCTGAATCATACTGCAAGTGTTGAAAGAGAAAAAGTTATATGCCAAATTGGAGAAGTGTGAAGTTTGGCTGTCAGAGGTGAATTTTCTCGGACATGTCATCTTTAATAGAGGGGTAGCCGTAGATCCTAGCAAGACAGAAGCAGTGATTAAGTGGGAGAGACCAAAGACGGTTACGAAAATCAAAAGTTTCCTGGGTTTGGCAGGATACTACATGAGGTTTATACAAAACTTCTCTCGTATAGCCTTGCCATTGACTAAATTGATCAGGAAGGGAAGTCCTTTCAGATGGACTGATCAATGTGAAGCTAGTTTTCAGGAGCTGAAGACAAGACTGACCACTCCTCCTGTTTTAATTATTCCAAACCCCATAGGATATTTTGAAGTGTATAGTGACACTTCAAAGAAAGGGCTAGGATGTATGCTGATACAAGATAAGAGAGTAGTTGCTTACGCCTCTAGGCAACTGAGACCCCACGAAGGAAACTATCCAACCCATGATCTTGAATTAGCGGCAGTAGTGTTTGCCTTAAAGATTTGGCGACACTATTTGTACGGAGCAACCTTTGAAGTATATTGTGATCATAAGAGTCTTAAATACCTCTTTGATTAGAAGGAGTTAAATATGAGGCAACGAAGATGAGTAGAAATTCTCAATGACTACAAGTTTGAGATAAAGTATCATTCTGGAAAGGCGAATGTTGTAGCAGATGCCTTGAGTCGAAAATCTCTGTACATGGGTCAGATGATGGTGTATGAGATGCAGATGCTAGAGGAGTTTTGAAATTTAAAGCTAGCCACTACTCTTACTCCAAAGAATCTAGTCATTAATGGTTTAAGTATAGGGTGTGACCTTAGAGCCCAGATCAAAGAGGCTCAAGCTCACAACCAATACTTAAAGGATCATAAAGACCAAGGTAATTTTTTTGTCATTGAAGATGGAGCAATCATGTATTAGGGAAGGATTTGTGTCCCTCAAGAACGAGAGTTGAGGACTAAGATCCTGCAGGAAGCGCATCAGAGTAAATACACAGTCCATCCTGGATGCACTAAAATGTATCAGGATTTAAAAAGGATGTATTGGTAGCTAGGGATGAAAAAGGACATTGCTGAGTTTGTGGTAAAATGTCTCATTTGTCAAAAGGTGAAGGTGGAGCATCAAAAGCCAGCGGGATTTCTACAACCTCTTGAGATCCTTAAATGGAAATGGGACAGTATCTCAATGGACTTTGTTGTGGGATTACCTAAGACTTCAGTGGGACATGACTCTATCTGGGTAATAATTGACAGATTAACCAAATCTGCTCACTTCTTGCCCATAAAAATTAACTATTCACTAGATAAATTAGCCCAATTGTACGTCTAGGAAATAGTTAAACTGCATGGAATTCCCTTAAATATCGTTTTTGATAGAGATCTAAGGTTCACATCGAGGTTTTGGAAGGCGTTGCAAGAAGCTTTTGGTACTCAATTGCGGTTCAATACTGCCTACCATCCTCAGACTGATAGGCAGACAGAATGCACCATTCAAACCTTAGAAGATATGTTGAGGGCATGTGTGATAGAGTAAAGTAAAGGATGGAATAAGTACCTACCTTTAGTAGAGTTTGCTTATAATAATAGTTATCACTCTAGTATTAAGATGGCCCCCTATGAAACTTTATATGGTAGAAAGTGCCGATCTCCACTATGTTGGTTTGAGGTAGGAGAAAAGAACTTGTTGGGTCCTGATCTAGTTCAACAAACCACTGAACAAATTAGGATAATACGAGAAAAAATACTTACAGCTCAGAGTCAGCAAAAGAGTTATTACGATAAGAGACATAGACTTCTAGAGTTTGAGGAAGCAGACCATGTATTTCTGAAACTTTCCCCGACTACTGGAGTTGGTAGGTCTCTCAAAACAAGAAAGCTAAGTCCGCGATTTTTGAGACCCTACCAAATTCTGAAGAAAGTAGGGACATCAGTATATCAAGTTGTTCTCCCACCTAATTTTTCCAACCTGCATAATGTTTTCCACGTATCACAGCTACGGAAGTATCTTCCAGATTTATCACATGTAATACAGGATGAACCAATTTAAATAAAGGAGAACATGACATACCAGCTAGTACCTGCATCCATATTAGACACTAACGTGAAGCAACTGAGAAATAAAACCATTCCCCTTGTTAAGGAGTTCTGGGAAGGTTTGACTCCGAAAGAAGCAACTTGGGAGCTAGAAGAAATCATGAGGAAAAAATATCCAAAATTGTTCTTATTAGGTAATTTCTAAAATTTTGAGGGCAAAATTTCTTTTAGGGGGAGAGAAATGTAACATCCCTAATTTCGTTTCTTTTATTGATAAAAGTACAAAAATATTTAATTAAGGAAATAAAATTTATTAGACAATATTTTAGATATCTAAGAAAATATAATCCTTAGATATTCTTCACCTTATGTATATGTATAGAAAATGTTTCTAATATTAAGAGAACAAATAAAGAGGAAAAACCTAATAGGAAAGAAATTAGAAATAACATACAAAAGAGATGCAAAATTCTTGGATAAAGAAGATAAATTTTTAGAAACAAGTAAAGGTCTTAAAATTTCAAGAACATTAGATTAGGGTAATTTTTCCTAATTCAAGAACTAGAGTTACTAAGTGTAAAATCTTTATCCATACATTGGGCTTTTACCTATGGACACTTCATATAGAGTTATTCCACTTCACATAAGTTTCTAGCAAGCCCATTGGATAACCTAAGCAAGAAATAAAATATAGACTTGGACTAGGATATAGTAATTGGACTAATAGCCCAAAAATTATAAAAATGTGACCAAGCCCTCCAAGAAAGGTAGAATTTTATCCAAAGTAAAGAAAATGGGTAGGAATAAGCCCAAATCCAAGAGAAAAAAAAATAAAATAAAATAAATTAGGTGATGATATAATAATCTAATAATAATAAAGATTAGGTTACATGGCATTAAGACAAAAATTTAGCAAGTGGTGTGATTCTACATTCATCATTTTGGCAAGTGGCATGATAATACAAGGCTTTAAGACAAAAACATATATATCCTACACTCATAATTTTAGCAAGTGGTATGATAATACATGGCATTAGGATAAAACATTCATATCCCACACAAATAATATCAACCAAATAATGGAGATTCAAGGGCTAGAAATTTGCCACATAAAAAGGAAAACATATCATATTTGTTTAAGAAAAAAGAAAATAGAAATGAATCCCTAAATCAAAGGGACCTTGTCCCTTATCTTAAAAACATATCATCATAATTTTTAAAATACAAATCTCCTTTTCCTATGCATATCTTGACTAAGGAAGAGGAATGCAAGAACATAAGTTGTTTGTTTTCCAAAAATTCAACAAAGTGTATCCTAATTGTGATAAGGTAAACCCATGATCATGAAAGGTGTATTATTTGGTGGTCTATTTAAGTAAAAACCACCCCTACAACATTTTAATTTCGTCCAAGTGAGAGAGAGGAAAAAATAGAAGCAAGGTAGAGTGAGGAAAGGAGAGGAAGAAAGGAAGAAAAAGGAAAGAGAAGTCTAGGGGACTAAGTGCTCCAGGTAAGTTTAACAATATTTCTTTTTGAAGAAAACTTTTGAATCTTATAATATTTATATGAGATTGTGATCTTAGAACTTTAATGATTGGTCATGATGTTGCTATATCATGTTACATATTGATCTTGCATGTGATGTATGTTTGAATACTTAGACTGGTATAGAAAGTTCTACATAGGTATGGCTATGGGTGGTAAAATTTTTAGCTTTGGTGTTTTAATTTCGGGGAATTATCTATAGGGAATTAAAATAAATAGTTAACATAAGAATTAAAAATATATGTATCACGGAGTTTTAGCCACTGGAACCATTCAATTTGGAGTCCATATGAGATAGATATGATCCGATTAGTAAGCAAAGTTCAGAAAACGGTTCATCAGGGAAGAATATGTTAGGATAGCTACTGTGTTTTAATTTCTGGAAATTATCTGTAGGGAATTAAAATAAATGGTTAACATAAGAATTAAAGATATATGTGTCATGGAGTTTTAGCCACTTGAATCATTCAATTTGGAGTCCATATGAGGTAGATATGGTCCGATTAGTAAGCAAATGTCAGAAAATGGTTCATCAGGGATGAATATGTGAGGATAGCTTCAGTGTTTTAATTTTTGGAAATTATTTGTAGGGAATTAAAATAAATGGTTAAAATAATAATTAAATATATATGTGTCACGGATTTTTTTCGACTAGAATCATTCAATTTGGAGTCCATATGAGGTATATAAGGTGCGATTAGTAAGCTAAGGTCAAAAAATGGTTCATCAGGGAAGAATTTGTTAGGATAGCTTCTGTATTTTAATTTTTGGGAATTATATGTATGGAATTAAAATAAATGGTTAACATAATTATTATATCTATGTGTGTCACGGATTTGTAGCCACTGGAATCATTCAATTTAGAGTCCATATGAGTTGATTAGTTGTCAAAGGTCAGAAAATAGTTCATCAGGGAAGAATATGTTAGGATAGCTTTTGTATTTTAATTTCTGGGAATTATCTGTATGAAATTAAAATAAATGGTTAACAAAAGAATTATAGATATGTGTGTCACGGATTTCTAGCCACTGGAATCACTCAAGTTGGAGTCCATATGAGGTCGATATGGCCCAATTAGTAGGTAAAGGTCAGAACCTATCCGAGAATAAATAACCTATACATTTATGGAGTAATATCACCTAGATTTCTTAATATTTCGCTATAATCTTCAACATAATAGTTTTAGATAATTGTTTTATCTTGAAATTGACACCAAGATCACCTACATCGGAGTTCAATTGAGGGACTTATAGAAGGTTAGATGTGATGAAAACCTGCATCAAAAAAATAAGGAAATAAAATTAATATTTAAATAACTAGTATATGCCATAGCCATTGCCATTGGATGAACTTCTTACCATCTTAAGTGTAAAATTCTGACATGGAAATAATATATAAAGTGATATTTGAAATGGTTATGTTCATGGCATGATTACTAATTATTTATGGTAATAGTTATATTTTGATGAACATACTTGTTATTGAAAGCATATTTTTGGCTATCATTGTGAAAAAAAAAAAAGAAATGAACACGGTCACATGGCAATCCGTGTGGTGCACCAGTAGGGGACGCCCTACCAACGGTTATGATCATGTTAATGAGAAAAGAAAGAGAAAGTGGGCCATGTCGGACGGAGCGAGAAAAGCCCGTACTAGAAAGTAGAAAATACTCATCCTGACCGGGGTAGCTTGATATGAGAATAAATTGATAGTCATCATATGATATTCTGAAAATAGTTAATCCTATCATACATATCATTACTGTATAATTCTTATGTGCATAGATATAATGCATTCATGTGACCAAAGATATTTTCTGTAGTTTATACAGCTGAACATGACGTGATGAGCTATATCGATGATGATTTATTGTTGAACTTACTGGGATTTAATTCTCACTATATTTCCATATCATGTTCAGAAAATTAGTTATGCAGATTTTGTATAGCTTTGACTTTTAGTGCACGTTGGATCAAGTTATTCTATGATGGGCGGATCCTAAATAAAATATTTGTGGGCGAGTTGACACAGATCCCGTTGAAGGTGCAACCACCCGCACCCGAATCTCCAAAATTGGTCAACCAGAATAAATAAGACGTAGATATTTATGTGTTTGAAATGTTGTACGTACGTTTTGATTAATGATGTGTATGTGAACTTTATATTGTATAATAATAAATAAAAGAAAAAAAAAGTTGTTACAACTTTCATTTATGATCATTTCAGAAAAACGTGGGCATATACTTTGAAGACAAAAGATCAAATGTTAGATGTCTTCAAAAAGTTTCATACCTCAGTTGAGAGACAAACTGGGAAGAAGTTAAAATGCATCCGGACAGACAATGGTAGAGAGTATACTAGACCATTTGATGCTTATTGTAAAGAGCATGGTATTCGGCATCAGATGACACCTCCAAAAACACCGCAGCTAAATGGCTTAGCTGAAAGGATGAATATAACTTTGATGGAGAAAGTTAGATGTTTACTCTCACATGCAAAGTTACCCAAAACTTTTTGGGGTGAAACCTTGTTTACAGCTGTACACGTGTTGAATTTATCACCGTGTGTTCCTCTTCAGTATGATACACCAGAGAAAGTGTGGTCAGGAAATGATGTTTCCTATGATTATCTGCGGGTGTTTGGCTGTAAAGCTTTCGTACATATCCCTAAGGATGAGAGAGCCAAGCTTGATGCCAAGACACGACAGTGTGTATTTATTGACTATGGTCAAGATCAATTTGGTTATATATTCTATGACCCAGTATAGAAAAAGCTTATTAAAAGTCATGATGCTGTATTTGTTGAAGATCATACCATTGAAGACGTAGACAAAATAGAGAAGGATGTTCCTGATTCCAATGGCGACTCAACAAATTTGAGATTAGTTCCTCCAACAGTGGTGCCGATGCAAGTTGGAAATGACGATCAGCCTGATCATGCTCCCATAGAGGCTGAATCAGAAGATGATGATGATGTTCACTATCAACTACCAACACCTGTGCTTTCCCCAGATCGATTAAGGAGAAGTAGTAGAATAAGACAACCTTCTACTAGATATCTTGATGATGAGTATGTAACACTCACTGACGGGGGAGAACCTGATAGCTTTGAAGAAGCTATGGAAGATGAGCACAAACAGAAGTGGAGAGAAGCCATGCAAGATGAAATGAAGTCCTTACATGAGAACAAAACGTTTGAGCTGGTGAAGTTGCCGAAAGGCAAGAGAGTTTTGAAAAATAAATGGGTGTTCAGGATCAAGCATGATGAACACAGTTTCCATCCGAGATTCAAAGATAAACTGGTTGTTAAAGAATTCAACCAAAGAAAATGTGTTGATTTTGATGAGATTTTTTCACCAGTTGTGAAAATGACATCCATCAGTATAGTGCTGGGCTAAGCAGCGAGCCTTGACTTGAAGGTCGAACAAATAGATGTAAAAACTGTCTTCCTTCATGGTGATTTGGAGGAAGAGATATACATGGAGTAGCCAGAGGGTTTCAAGCTGAAAGGAAAAGAGGATTATGTTTGCAGACTGAAGAAAAGTCTTTATGGCTTGAAATAAGCACAAAGACAATGGTATAAGAAGTTTAAATCTGTTATGGGGGAGCAAGGTTACAGGAAGACTACTTTAAACCATTATGTCTTTGTGCGGAATTTCTCTGATGATGATTTTATTATCCTTTTGTTGTATGTGGACGATATGCTGATAGTTGGCCGGAATGTTTCCAGAATCAATTGTTTGAAAACACAATTGAGTAAGTCTTTTGCTATGAAGGACTTGGGGCCAGCAAAGCAGATTCTTGGCATGAAGATTACCAGAGATAGAAGCGCCAAAAAAGTGTGGTTGTCACAAGAGAAGTACATTAAGAAAGTACTTCAGAGGTTTAATACGGATAAGACTAAAACGGTTAGTTGTCCTCTTATTAATCACTTTAGACTAAGTTCTAAACAGAGTCCCTCTACAGATGAGGAGAAGAAATAAATGGACAAGATTCCATATGCTTCAGTAGTTGGAAGCCTGATGTATGCCATGGTATGTACACGGCCAGATATTGCTCACTCGGTTGGAGTAGTGAGCCGGTTCCTTTCTAATTCAGGTAAGGAACATTGGGCTGCAGTGAAATGGATTTTCAGATATCTTCGTTGTCACGGCCCCAAATGATGGGACACATGACCGGCACGACATAAGGGTTTCCCCCTAGCCGCAAGCCTAACACATAGCATGCACAAAAATCCAGCACACAATCCAGAGTACATAATAAATATAACTGGCCACATATGCCACATCCAATATCAGAAAATATTGTATATATGTATATATATATATATATATCTCATGAATCCAACATTCTGATTCAACTTGGCCCGTGGCCTTATAATATTCATGTGATTCAACTTGGCCCAAGGCCTCATAATACCAACATTTGTTGTAAACATAAAACCATTTTCCAAACAACACATCAAAATGCGCAAGAAAGCGAGGATCCTGCCTGTATGTTCATGGAGATACTCTAGACATAACTAAACTAAACAAACAGTACAAAAGAGCCTTGCCCAAACTGGGGCTCACCAACACTATCTTCAGCCTCCTACGAAGCTGTAGCTGGATCAAAGTCTCTTTGACTATCTGTGGGGAGGAAACAAAAGAGGGGTGAGATTACCACATCTCAGTGAATGAGTAAATCATACTATAACTGAAACAGGGCAAACCAAGCACGAGTGTTTCGCAATGGGTTTAATAATTGAAATCCAAATGTAAAGATAATAATATAAGCATTAAGCATTTAACCATAATTTATTAAAATAATGCTAAACAGTTCAAATGTATGTTCAAAAGATAAAACATGATTAAATCAGTAACTGTAAGCAAATCAATTATGCATGGTAAGTAATAAATGAAGATATTTATGCAATAACAATGATGAATGAGCTTGTTTAGAAATTTTTAATCTTTAAGAAAAATGCATCAGTTTATTGGAGGTCTTTCCAAACAGATCTATCATCTCCCCCAAGCACACAGCAAGGGTAGGGTAATCACTGTAGGCGAAGACATAAGTCAACCCTAAATTTCCCCAAGCACATAGCAATGGGTATGGCAATCACTGTAGGTGAAGACATAAGTCAACCCTAAATCCCTGTGTCTTAGGCAGTCATATGCCCGTCACAGTATCCTAGGCCGAAGCCTTAACATGATCATGGTGCACCAGGGCTAGCACTACCTGCGGCTAGCTAACAGTGATCTAAAAGGGTCCCTCCAATAGAAAACATTTGAAATATGCTATTCAAAAAGTTTAAAGTAAAACATTTCAATAACATTGTAATAAAGCTATAATTCTCCATCTAGCTCTTTTCATGCATAAAATTCCGTTCTAAAAATATATCTCATCCATGAATTCCCATGGAGACCTTTATCATCATAAACTTTCCCTTTAAAAATATCGCCCGTAGACGTCACATAGATGCTCATCATGCATCAAATCATTTCATGGCTAACTTAGTTCATTTCTATGACTAAGTTCGCATTTCTATAAATCTAGCTCAAATGGAGAATTATCAGCCTAGATGCTTGCCCTGCATACCTAGAGTTCAACTAGGATTTAAATTTATAATTTCTAACATGGTTGGAATATATTGGTTTCTAAATCGGTAAAACAATTTAGCATACATTCCAGCTAGTTAAAATCATACGAGAGAGTTATAAATCAAATTCTTAAAACATACGCTATAGTATGAAAAACCCACTCACCTTACTAGGAGTCCAACAACGAGAATTTCACCTCGTGATGGCTCAACAACCTAGAAAACATAGCCATAACATGAAAATTAGAAAACTCTAAAAGTCACTATTCACGCCGGAAAACACTATTCACTCGCCGAAACACTATTCATGCCGAAACCTAAAAATCCTATATGTTGTATAAAAACTAATTCTAAGACTATCTATGGAAAGAAATTCGGTAAAACGGAGCCTAAAACGCGATTAAACGGAGTTTTACCTTGGAAGTTACTATTCATGCGATTTTCCGGCGACAATCCGGCGACTTTCCGGCGAAATTGATCGGTGGGATTTGTAGCTCTTCTTCCCACGAGTCCAACGGTACCTTACTTGCTCAAATCGGACGTCTGGATGATGAGATATCTTAGAGAGAAGTTTGAGAAAAATTTTAGAGAGAGAGAAAGCTTCAGCAATGGAGGAAATGAAGGAAAAAGGAGGGGGAACCGTAAAAAAATGCCTCTCTGACGAATTTCGCCGCCGGCGAGCTCATTCTCGCCGCGGCGAGATTGCTGGTGCGCGATTTTCGCCGGCGGCGAGTATATTTTCGCCGCGGCGAGCTCAAAACCAGAAAACCTCACTCTCGGGAAAAAAATACCGCATCATTCTCGCCGCGGCGAACTTATTCTCGCCGCGGCGAACTCCATTTCGCCGAATTTGACAAAATGTCCAACATGAAAGTTGTAGCCCTTTCTCTTACTCGCCGCGGCGAACTTATTCTCGCCGCGGCGAACTCCATTTCGCCGAATTTGACAAAATGTCCAACATGAAAGTTGTAGCCCTTTCTCTTAGCTTTCCATAGCCACTTGAATCACCTAATTTGGAGTTCATATGAAGGAGTTATGCATAAAATAGTGAGCAAAGGTCCAGACCACACTACACTTCGGGTTTTTCCTCGTCTCACTATGATATTCACGGAATTTGAAAAAGTTCCCAACATCAAAGATGTAGATATATGTCTTATCTTTCATTAGAAATTGGAATTACTTAATTTAGATTTCATATGAGAGAGTTATGATTATATGAGTGACGAAAGGTCAGAAGAAAAGGTCGAAAACGCTCTAAAATTTTACATTGTTCTCAACTTTCTTTGTTTCCAATGATTTATACTTAACCTTCAAAGGTTTTATTAGTTGAGGGTTATTACATTCGTGGTACTTCCAAAATATGTTTATGTTTTGGAGATACCAAGCCTGTGTTAGTCGCCTACACAAATGCATATATGGCTGGTGATGTAGACTCAAGAAAGTCTACTTCGGGTTATCTGATTACATTTGTAGGGGGAGTTGTGTCATGGCAATCGAAGTTGTAAAAGTGTGTTGCTCTGTCGACTATCGAAGCAAAGTTTATTGTAGCAACAGAAGCGTGCAAGGAGCTGCTGTGGATGAAGAAGTTCTTAAATGAACTTATTTTTCAACAAGACAGATATAAATTTTTTTGTGATAGCCAGAGTGTTATTCACCTTAAGAAAAATTCCTCCTTTCATTTAAGATCCAAGCATATTGATGTGAGATATCATTGGATCAGGTATGTATTGGAGAAAAAGCTACTACAGCTTGAGAAGATCTATACTGATAAAAATGGATCAGACATGTTGACAAAGATTCTACCAAGAAAAAAGTTTGAGTTCTGTCAATTAACTGCAGGAATGGTGGAACCCTCTATGTAGTCGGGATGGGAAGATTTGTAAGTAATTAGGGTGGGTCCCTCCACATAGAGGGCCCACACCATGACTTATAGAAGAAGGAAATTAAGGCAGTCGAAATTTTTGACCACACCACACCCCACACCTTGACAAAATTGCAGAAGGAAATTAAATTAAGGTTGCTGCATAAGGAAAAACAAAAAGCAATTTTGTCAGCCACTCAAGTCAACAATTGCGGCTGTGAATGAAGAAAATGGCAGAATGCAAGAGAAATATGTAGAAAATGCACGCGAAAGAAAACCAACTGCATCATTTTCTGCCTATAAATAGGCAGGAGAGGAATGGAGCTGAACAACACCAAGATGTAGATTAGCCAGGCAGCAAGAGCAGCCTGAAGAAAAGCCAAAAATGTTCTCTGAAGATAGAAAAATAGGGGAAAGTTTGGTGTAATATTTAAGAGATAGTTTTTAAATAGTGAGTGACAAAATAGTGAAAAAATACTTTTGGGGTATTGTGGGAAACACTTTGTATGCCACTATTTTGGTTAGATCTCAGTTGTAGCTTTCAGATTTATTCTGGGAAAAACTCTCCTTGTACCTGCTATTTTTATAGTGGAAGATTTATTCGGATTTGATCCCGTGAACGTAACATAAAATTCAAAGGTGAACCACATTAATTTTCTGGTATTATTTTTATTGATTATTTCACATTTATTTCTTGCTGGTATACCCGTTGTGCCCAACACTATATACATCAATCAAATTCAAAAACAAACATCAAGTCAAAATTCACAGCCTCCTTCCAGCTACTAGAAATAATTTAAGTGACATCTGGTAGGTGAGTATTCTAATTTCTCAAGGACTTGAAATCCATATAAAAATAATACCCTTGTATTATCTAATAAGACATATGCAGCACATAAATTTAAATTTTTCATATTTGTTATATCAAGACATTTTATAAGTATGTTACAAGTGCATGAAAAATTAAGGGTTTGTTTGATTCTGTTTTTGTTTTTTTGTTTTTAAAACTGTTTTTGAAAATTATATTTAAAAATTATTCTGTAGAACAAAAGTAAAAAAAAATCCGTTTGATAAACTGTTTTGAAAATATGTTGTTTTTTACTTTTTTTTCTTCTGAAAATAAAAACTGGAAACAAAAACAACTTTTCATTGTTTCTGTTTTTCTGTTTTAAAAACAATTTGTTTTCAAAACTTGTTTCCGAAATAACAACAGAAAACAGTTACTAAACGAGTTTTTTTGTTCTGAAAACAACTGAGAACAGAAAACAGTTTTTAAAACAGGAAAACAAACAGACCCTAAAATTTTCATCTACCAAACATTACATTAAGAAAAACTGAAGGATTACCCGAATTCGAGCAATTGCTTCTTGTCCATCCTGCAAAAATTGGGCTATCTCCTTGCGCATCTGTTTCAAATGCACATCTCTCTTGTTTTGCAGCAGTTTTATGCGTGAAATTACCAGGTTCAAACATGTTTTGCTACAGAAGGCCAAAAGGAACAAGAACGACAAAGAGCAAGCTTACTACAATTGAAAAATATTCATAAGAATTATTTTTAAAACATTAATTCGAACCCGGACTAGGAAAAAGAGTTTCAGTATTCACACTTAAAACAGATAATAAGAAAACCATGAATCTATTAAGGAACAAAACTCTTTTCTCCAAAATAACTGACTTCAAGCAACAGAAAATCACAATACTGAATTAAGAGACCCAGTAACCCAAAATCCGAAAATACACTTCGGGTATATAAAAAAAAATTAAGCTAAAAAACATAATTCCAAGACTCGAGATTGGAATTGAATTTTGACACAAAACAATTTGATTAAACTAGTTATGTGAGCAAGTAAGAAAAGCACAAACTGATACAGAAAACCCTGGTTTGTGATTCATTCAAATGTGCAAGACACAGAGAAAGACGTGAAGTTAAGGCCAATTTAAGGGTTTTAGAGTCGGAAAGTAGACCGGAAACCCACCATCTTGTGCCAAAAACGCCTCTGTTAAAGAGTTGATTTAGAAGTGACATGGTCAATTGGTGACTGATGGTACAATAAAGCCTCTGCTAGTGCTCAGGTGCCCCTTTGAACCTTCGAACCTTCGAACGAACCCACATTTATTCATCAAACCTCCCTTGTAATCCTTAACGTTTTTTTCCACTCAGTTGAATTGCATAACAGTGTTCGAAGTTTTTCTTTTTTTAAAAAAAAAAAAAAATACATCCGAACCTTCAGCTCTTAGTATTTAAAATTATATTTTTCAAAAAATTTAATAAAATATATTAATTTAAATACATATAATATTTAAATTATTCATCTTATTGTCAAAACTTATCGAGATGAAAATTTTTATGTTATTTTAAAATGATATCATTTAATCTTCAATTGAATTAATTATTTAAATAAATAATTTAATAAATATTTTTTTATTAACTTTTTATGAAATTAATCCTATAAACTAAAAAAAGTAAGTTTATAAAATATTAAAAATATATTTAAATTAAACAAAAATTATTTCACTTTAAAGCGATGATGATTGGTTATTCTAACTTTATTAATAGATTTTGACTTAATTAATTATTTAAATAAATAACTCAATAAATATGCCTTGACATCAATATTTTTATTAATTTTTTTATAAAAGAAATTTATAAAATATTAAAAAAAATATTTAAACAAAAAAAATTAAAGATTAAGTGAAATTTCACTGTAAACCTAAAGTTTTCAAATTTTTTTGGTCATTTATTACATAATACTAATTAATTTTTATTAAAAAAAAAGTTAGAATACTTTCATCTTGCATGATATTTGTTACCCTCACTTTTTTTTTTATTTTTTAGTAAAAAAATGTTACGCAAATATCTTTTAATTTAAATTTTTATAAATATCAATTAATTTTTTTAATTATTTATATTGCATTAAATTATACTAGTTTTTAAGAAAAATAATAAATTATAAGTTTCACTACTAACTTTATAAACAGAGAAAAACTACGTATAATTTGAAAATAAAAAAATGTTTTCAAACCTATAATTTTCGATTATGTGGATATTGCATTTCTTTTTGAAACACAAGAAATGAATCAATAAATTGATAATAAATTTTAAAAAATTATAGAAATTTAATATAAATTCATTTTATATGATTTAGTGACAGTTAAATTGGTGCAAGGAGTATCAAATTGCAATTTGTTTTTTAAATTATTAATTTTAATAATTGATTCTTTAATTTATATATTTTTATTTTCTAAATTAAAATTTATTTTAATGGAAGTTATATTAAATTATTAAAATACTCATATATTTGCTTGATAGTTAGTTTATGTCTTATTTCCTTATCTTTTTTTTTAGAAGAATATTTTAGTGATTTCACGTACGTAATATTATAAAAATTAATAAATTAGGAAAAAAAATTCAAATTGAAAAAAAAACTGAGGGGTAAGAAAGTATAATTTCTCCATAATTATATGTGAAATTTTTTATATATAATAAATGTAAATGTATTACTCTAAAATTCATTTATGCAATTTAATATAGCATGCAAATTTTTTTTAAATGTTTTTTTGATGATATAATGTTTAATATATAAAATATATAATCTTTATGTACGGATGGATAAATCTTTATATAGTTCAACATTACTTAGAGCTCTTTATAATTGCTATTGTATTTTTTATTGTTTACTTATTTATTTAATTGGTTAATTTTTTTATTTTTAATAAATTGTATGATATAAAATAATAGATACCGACCTGACTACAATTTAACCAACTAAAACATGAACTGTTTCTTTTTTCGGTGACTAATTCAAATTTTAAAATATTGCTATATAGTTTTTAAGAATTTCTTATATTTATATATGTTTTGAAAATTAAAAAGTGAACGGATGTGTATAATAGTCAATAATTACTACCTTTTTCATTCGAGCATAAGAAAATAATAATTCAGTGACACTTATGCATCTATTTTTATTTTTTCTTTATTCAACCCTCATGTATTTTTATATGCATTTTTCATTCTAATTCAAAAAGTTATATTACCATCTTTTGAGTATTAAAACTTATAAAATTGCCTAAAAACAGAACTTAACATTTTATTTTACTGTAGAATCTATTAACATCTTCAACTTAAAAATTTAAAATATTAATTATTAAATAAAAATCTATCTTAATTTTATTATTATCTCTAACTTATCTTTTCATACGAAAATTTTTGTACTTTATACTTTGAAATTTCATTTAACTATAAACAATAGAGTGGTAAAAATGGAACTTCTTAATTATACAAACTCAGAGATTATATTAAAGACCATCAGAAACTTAATTTATTATGAATAATTTTATTATAAATGAAAAGTGTTAATAAGCATGCCATAAGCAAATTTTCCAAGGATGTTAAGACAATCATCAACAAAAATACTAAATTACATCTGGTAAGAATACAATAACTGTATTAAGCTCCATACAGAGAATGAATAGACGGTAACAAATCATTGATCATTTTTAAACTATAAGCAGTGTAGTTCACAAGAAATGGTGGATTTATTCAATGGTATGAACTATGAACCTCACTTTTTTTAGCACCTAGAGTCAAGCCATGAGATAATGTCATCATGAACAGTTAAAATTCTGTCATCGGGTTCGCCTTCCAAAATGCAGTGGTAACCTCCTTCATAGATCTTTAGGGTCTTATCCTTGCTACAAGCCTTGTCATAAAGAAATTGGCTCACTAAAGGATCTGTCAGCTTATCTTCTGCTCCATGAAGAATTAATAATGGAGCTGAAACCTGCATCTCCACCAAATATTAAAGAGGTTTTCTTTTGAATGCATAAATCAGAAAATACCAGAGGATAAATCCAAATTACATTGTGGAAAATAACAAAAACCAGAAAGCAAACAAATGCAAAAACTAACCTTCTGGACTTGTGACTCAATATCTTGTGTGGCCCTTAAAAGTTCCATGCCAGTTCTAAGTCGCATTTGATCTTCATAACATATAACATTGTACACAGCCTGGCAAGAAACCGTTCACACAAGAATAAATGTTTGTCCACAAAACAATTAAGAGGGTTAGAAATTATAATAAAATTATTCATAGATCTTCACTCAACAACTTAAAATCGTTCATGGACTCTCCCTTAACAGTTTGAAGTTTTTAGTTAAAATAGTTTTTATCATAATATCAGAATCTCTATGATTATGACCAAATGGTCAAAGGTTACATACTTGCCTACTCTTATTCACTTAAATAAAAATAATAATAATGATGAAATTTAACACAAAGTATAATGAAGCCACAAACTCAACAATGCCCATGAATTCATTTTTGCAAACTTTTAAACATGTGTGCAAGTAACTTCCAAAGCAACAGCTATGCGGTTGAGTTGGTGATCCTGCATGTGGTGAGGCATCGGTCATTCATTTCCATTGTTATCAGATCAAAGCATAGGGTTGACAAAGTTACCAACCAATTTTCTTTTGCTCGGTTCTCTGAAGGCCAGCTCTGCTAGATCCCTCTGTGGCATGAGTTTTGCTTTTGGCGTCACTTTAGACAAAAGATTTAATACATTCAAAACTGCAGCTGATGGTTTCACGCTCTCTGCAATCTTAATAGCAACACAAGATCAATAAATCATATTTGATCAACATATAAACTAATATAACCTCTAAATAGTAGGTACTCAAAATAAAATAAATTTCCATTTTTCCATTCAATTCAATATCCAAGGCATGCATCTTCCAGACTGTTTTAGCCATTAATTCTTGAAAGAAAGATTGAATGGAAATTTTCCAGGATTAGTTCCATATGTAAGACTCAAAGTGATATAAGTGCATGAAGATATTATGCTGTAGCAGCTCAACAATATTTAAAAGGAAGATCCATTTTTCTAGAAAAAAAAAACTATTTATTCATCAGAGAGGGAAAATGAGAAATCAACAAATTTAAATGCAAATGCAGAGACTAAAACCTATTTTTAGGCCATAATTTGTGACTATTATAGCTTTCAGTAATTTCTTGAGAGAATAATTGATCCCCTTTAAATAATCAACCAAGCAACTTCCGCAACCCCTATTCCAAAAATCATTTTCAGGCACAAAATGAGCGGTACCGAATTACCCTTAGTCCAAACTCAACTTATAATGGTTCTCTAAAAGAAATATTACATAAAAATAAATTCAAAATCATCTTCTAGACAGTTTGGTCAGATTCCATCAATGGATCCATATATAGCTTTGCTGGCAAGCTGTCCAATAAAACAACAAAGCAGTTCAAAATGCTTCACAAGTTTAATCCTCAAAGTGATTTCCAGGTTCCTGAAGGCTATCCCAAAGATCACATCAGCTACGCTAAGTAAAGATAAAAGCTGGTTATTATCACTGTTTTCTACATTATTTAAGCACACTGCACACTCCAGGCCTATTGTAGTATCATACTCCTGGTCTATGGTGATCTCACATCAGCTAAAACCAGAAATATAAGGAACTAAAATAAGTAACCTTCCTTATTTTTGTTTTCTAAGGAAGCAGGTAGGATGCAACAAGAGCTAGTACAATTTTTGTCTCAATATGCAGTTTTCAAGGGATACCAGTGAACCAGTTCTAACTAGATGGACAGTGCCATTTATCTGTTGATTGACCTGCAAACCAATAATTTTCCTATTCAACATTTTGAGTTTATGACTCTCATCTGGTTTCTGGTAGTATCTCCATCTCATTTCAGGAATTTCTGTCTCTTAGAATTTTCTTCCTCCATCTCATATTTAGAAAGAACCATCTAAAGCCAAAATAAAGGAAAAATAAATGATTCCAAGATTGATGCATAAAGTTACTGAGAATATACAGTAAATCTAAAATTAACGTTATAGACTCAACTGTTCGTAAAAAGGTTGCCCTGTAAACCAAAGTAAGTGCATCGGCCTTTGCTTAATAAAAAGTACCATAAATGGTAAAAGTACAGAGTTTTGAACTAAAATGAGGAATAAAAATCCACATACCAGTTATTAAATACTGAGAAACATAAATGAATAGGACAATAGTTTCAGATCTGACACCCATATTTTTATGACATATATTACGTTTTTCTTTATATTTCACCAGCGGCAATTTCAATGGCAATAAAGCCCAACAGTCCCTCATATCCCTCTTTTAAGAAGAAGATTTAACGGAGAAATTACCAGTTTAAATTAACTGGATTCAGTATGTTTTGACCAGCCAAAATAACAAAATAGAACTCAGGGTTTAGCAGCTTATATATACCAAGATATATTAACTCTAGGGGGAAAACTTCATGCTTCTGAGGAAAAAAAAATGTGAACTTAGAGGTTGGGGGCACAATAGGAATCTAGCAATTCTGTGATCCGACTTCTAACTGAATCAGAACTTCCAAAATATAAAGATGAAGTAGTTTAACATAAACTGCAATAGCGAAAAATAATCTTACTTTACACATTGGTGCGACAAGGATTACTCCATCCCAATTATTCGGTTCCTTCAAATGAACTTTGAGAGTAACGGCTCCACCCATTGACTGCCCCAGTATGAATCGAGGCAACTCTCTTAGCTCAGGTCTTGCTGTCAATTAATATGCAAAGCATGGTCAATAACATCTTGCATTCTTAATGTAAAAGATTCTAATAATGGTAATCTTGAATATGACACCATGAAGGCTAAAACATCTTACCTTTGACTTTTGTGTAGTGTTCTATAACGTCGTCAACTAAATAATCAAAATTCGGTATGTAACCATGTAGTCCTTCAGATAGACCAAAGCCCGGATAGTCCATCGCATAAACACCATACCCAGATGCAGCAATTCGCTTGGCAATGCCTGAAGATTCAAATTCTCCCTTTAAATGCAGAAAGCTCAACATATTGATGCTACTTATGCAAACTCAAAATACTTCCTGAAATGACATTATGACAAACCTTCAAAGAAGAATGTGCAAGTATCCCCATACCCATGGCAGAAACACAAAGCTGCCTTCATTGGAACACCAGGTTTTGGCATCCAACTTTTGCAGAAAATTTCCAATCCCCTCGAATTCCTCTCATACCACTAGAAAACAATTAAGAGTATCAATTCCAGAATAACTACAGATTAGCCTTCTAAACTAATCACAAATTTCACCAAGATGAGAGAGTTTTTGGGTGATCATGTAAAGCAGCATAAGCAGAGAGCTTACTTCCTCAGTTCTGATCCCAGTAGGAGCCGTCTACCACGCCGATCAAAGACAAAGAGAGGAAGAGATTGAAACATCAGTCACTGATTGAACACCCAGAAAAGGAAGAAAGAGAAAACCCCAACTGATCAAACGGCTGCAATAGAATCATTGCGTCGATCACGATCAAGAAAACTAAGCTAACCTTGAACAAGCAATGATCCAGCTGCTGTTGCAACTCCGTGAAAGCCGCACGAACCTGTCTACGAGTGAAGGCGAAGTCCAGGTTCCGAGAAGCGATGGCGTTTAACTCGTCACTTACGCCTTCAATTGGCGGTTTTCTCATGGCTTTTACGGTGAGTGTAGTGTTTGAAAATGGTCGATTGGGTTTAAGGTTGAATCTGGGTGTGATGGGTATTTGATGATGGAGTGGGTGTTCAATGGGAGAGAAGGGTATTCGTGGAAAACAAGAGAGCTTGCGTGATTGAAATCTGAGCGTCACGGACAGCTCCATTGTTAAGCTGAGTGGGGTGTGGGAACCAACAGAAAAGGCCTCGAGAATCCCCACTGACTACATACAATTCGTCAGTTGTTACATTAGAAATTGATTTTGCCAGCATTTATAGCCACCGCACTCACATCAATTATTAGGATCTCAGATTTAAGAATAAATAAATATTTATAATTTTTATTAAAATAAAAAATAAGTAAAATTTTTACTATCAATATCATCGAAATAATTATTTTTTATTTATTTTTAAATTTAATATAATAATTTTTATCTGATATATTAAAAAGATAAAAAATTTGCATCTAGTTTAAAAAAAAAGACAAATAAAAAATTTATTAAATTTTTATAAAAGATAAATTTAAAATATTTATTTATACTTAATAAAGAGAGAGAGAGAGTTCCATCTTCTGCTGAATAAGTTAATAAAACATTTTAACTAAGTAAATGTCATCAAATTATATTAAGTTAATTAAAATAACAAATTTTTTTAAAGTTTAAAATAATTATAATTATAAAATTATTTAACAAAATTATATTTAAAAATAATGTCCTAATTTAAAAACTGGATGAACTGGTCATTTTGGCCATAGCGCCATACCACCTCAGGCTCAGCAGGTCCAAACTTGGGAAATGCAAAGGGTTTTTTTCTAAGGCACGTGCATCACGGGACCCTTCCCAATAAAAAGCACTTTAGCACGTGCTGTTGATTTTGGAATGCTATGTGGACAACTAAGAAAGAAAGTCAGTTACGTATACAAATGTGGAAGTTCATTCGGCAAATCATGTTCAATGTGCATAATTAAATTAAGACCATTTTTTTTCCACCCAACTACCATTCAAAGAGTGTCTTCCTGTATTAACAAATAATTGAATTTGAATTTTTTAATTAAATTTTTTTATAATATTAAAAGTTTAAATGTGTTAAAAAATAGTTCTAGTATTTTAAATAAAATTAATTTTAAAATAAAAAATTGAATCACATTTTTTATTTTTAAAAATACATCAATTTAATTTTTTTATAATTTATAATATAAGTGTGTGTACGTGTGTTTAATTGGCTTATAAACGTTGGGCTTCTTCAAAAAAAGCGGCGTAGGTTTGAATTTTCTGACTTTCAAGTTAGAAAACAAAAAATTTCTATTACGATCGATCCTTGGGTCAGAGATTTCTCAGAGACCTAGAGTGTGAACAAAATTTTCTCGGTAGGTCTGTGAAGATAAATTAGACCCATTGAGTCTGGCAAGCATAGCCATGCAAATGGGTTGGGCTAGCTCGTCATATTACCAATCCATATAGAAATGATCTTCGTTCAGTTCTATGGGTTTTATTATTTATGCAAAACAAAGCCGAAATGCTTTCAAAAAAAAAATTTGTTGAATTGTTAGATTAAGAATTCAAATTTCGTTTTGGTTGAGAAAGTGACTAATGAAAAGGAACGTGATTTATATTTGAGTAAATTAATAATTTAATCATTATATATTAATGAAAAAATTAATATGTAACATGTTTAATATTTTTTAGGAGTAACAAAATAGTTTGCACATGATGAATTAATAATTGTAAAAATTAATTTATATATTTAAAATAATTTAAAAATTAAAATTAGATTAATCTATAAATTTAAGAACAAAATTATTAATTTACTTTTTATATTTTGTTACAGTATAAGAATGTGTGATATCACGGTTGACTATATATTTGATTGTATTTTATTTTGTTTAGGAAGGCATGCTTTTTTTTTTCTTTCATTTGATAGCATCTTAGAAAATTTTAAATGATAAATTGATAATAAATATAAGTTGTGGTTACTTTTTCTATCTTACTCTTTATAAATTGCGTTTAGAATTAAAAGTTCAAAACATAAGATTATAATTAATAATTGTTAGACGGTAAGTGAATTATATTTTAAATTGACGAGACAAATTCAATCCTTAAAATAAGTATTTGTTAAGAGAGCTTCTTTGTCACCACAAATGTAATTTGTGAGATATCTTGAAAAACCAAAAAGAAAACGTAAGATTATAATAAAAAATAAAAATAATAATTGGGTCGGGTCAACGGTTTACTGGCGGCCCTAAAAAATCATAATGTTATAATAAAAATAAAAAATTAAAAGTGGGCTGGGTCAACCACTATAAAACTTCAATTATGGGGCCTCAAGCCACCGAGACAGGATGGATTTCTAGCTTATTTTACTAGCATTCTTGAGCGCAACGAGAAGCTCTCTAGGGAAGCAGAAAAACGTCGGACTAGGTGGGGCTGACACCTCCTCCTCTTTCTTCTTCTCTTTTTTTTTTTTTTTTTTTTTTTTTTATTTATAAATCTCTTATATTTATTTTTAAAAAAAACAAAATCTTTTATTATGAAATTTTTTTTCCTTCTTTCTTTAAAAAAGGTTAAACACTTGAATGATTTATATTTTTTTTCGTTTAGATTTATAATTTTAAATTTAAATTTATAATTTTAAAATTAAATATAAATAAAAAAATTAAATTTATAATACCATATTTATAATAAATAATTTTTAAAAAAATAATTAAATTTTTTAAAAAATAAAAATTATATTTTCTCTCTAATAAAATATACATATTTTTTTTTATATTTTATAATAATTATATTTTTTAATATTAAAATATAATATTTAATATATTAAAATTTGATAAACATATTATCTTTATATTTTTTAATTATAATATTAATTTTTTGTATTTTTTATATTCAAAAATTATATAATTTATTTATCTTATTATTATCTTTTATTTATTAATTTTAATCTCTATTTTTATATTTAAATAATAATATTTCACTTATCTTTAAAATAAAAATTAACATTCTTGGGTTTGGTGTTGAAAAGTTGGTCACAAACACGTTGATGGACTTTTTAAAATTATTCAGGAAGTTATCCATTATCTCAATGTGATTTAGCTTTAAAAATGGACATCGACAAAGCATATGATCACGGGTGGATATAGGATTTTTTTTTTTTTAGGTGAGAATTGGGATCACTATTCTATAACAAAATGCTAACAATAATAATAAAAATTCAAAGGGAAAAATGTAATTTTCTATCTCAATATTTTAAAGTAATTGTAACTTTCTCCTTTTTTTTCTTTTAATTGTTACAATATTTCTTCTATTATTTATTTTAGTTGCAATTTTTTCTCTAGTTTAATTTTATAGTTAACATTAACCTTTGGGGTTTAAAATTACTAAAATATTCTCGTATTTTATTTTTTAAAAAAAAACCATTTCAATTTTTTCTTAGAGGTTAGGGGAAATAATTTTTCCCTAAAAACATAGAATAGGATCCTTAATATCCATTCGCTTGCAATAACTAATCATTTCTACCGCGAATTAGAAGAATAAGGAAGATATCTCTTTTGATTCTTTCATGAATTGCAAAATTGCTTATATATAAACTAATCAACCCTATTCTGGGGCCATACTAGTTCTTACATTGCTTCCCCTTTTTTCTTCATCTATGTGACCTGATGCATCAGGTTTCTTTCTTTCAATTAACTTTGCTGTTTTTGTCTCACGTTGC
The DNA here is from genome assembly GCA_037074535.1 of Gleditsia sinensis. Lineage (NCBI taxonomy): Eukaryota > Viridiplantae > Streptophyta > Magnoliopsida > Fabales > Fabaceae > Gleditsia > Gleditsia sinensis. Next base: position 53,237,304 of record CM073467.1, on the reverse strand, counting down.
GGTTGTACAAACTAGTTCGTCAAACATTTCCATCAATAATCTTACTTTATCTATTTTCTGATACTTTCATTTATTCCTCTCCTTTTGCAGAAGAAAAAAAAAGCACATCCCAAAAATTGATGGTAGTCTAAATGGATCAAACATCGAAGCTTATCAAAGCTCTTTTCAAGAACAGCAACAATCCTATCTTGGTTCAATATCTGTCATCGCGTGTATTATTGGCACGAAAATGCACCGCGAGTCGATGAGCTCCCTTAACTCATTCTTGTCTCGCAGCCCCTCGACGTTGCCTATTCTTCTCTTGTTCTTCTCTTCTTTCTCTCGTTCTATGTTGCATATTTGTGATAGTATTTGATATCAAAAATATTTTAAATTTTTTTAAAAAATTAAATAGAATTTTTTTTAATATTTGATATCAAAGATAAAATTTAATTTTTAAAAATAAAAAATTATAAAAAAAATTCACTTTTATTCTCACTGCCATAAGAATGAGAATAAAAGTTTTTCATAAAAATAAAATAAAATTCTTTAAAAAAAGTGACCAAATTGACCTCTATTATATTAATATATAAAATTAAATACAAAAAATTTTATGTCCTTACATCTTAAATTCTAAATTTTAATTTTTAACTTTTAAATTTTAAAACACTAACTCTTAAATCCATGAATTTTAAATGTTAATCTCTAAATTTTGAAACATAAATCTTAAATTTAATCTCTAAACTCTGAATCTTAATCCTTAAATTTTAAACTGTGAATCCTAATCCCTAAATTTTAAACTCTAAAACCTCAATCTTCAATTTTAATTCATAAATCTTAAACCCTAAATTCTAAAATCTTAATCCTTAAATTCTAAAATCCTAAACTCTAACTTCAAAACCCATAAATTCTAAATCTTAAATATTAACTCGTAAGTTTTAAATCCTAAATCTCAAATTCTCAATCTTAAATTCTAAAAAAGAAATCAAACTGTTGTAAATAAAATTTTATACAAGGAGAATATAGAATGTAAAGGCACTTAGAGAGAAATAATACATAGAGAAAAAATATCCTTCATATTTCATTGATTCATAGGAGTCTCTATTTATAGACATACAATCATAAAGGAAGATAACCCAAAAGTCAAAAAGCATAAATAAGATTCAATGGCTTTAGGAGTTGAAAAAATAAAAGGACACTCATAATAATAATGGATTTAATAATATTCATTATTTTAGAAGTTGAGAAATCAAATGGGCATCCACAATAATAGATAATTTCATAACACTCCCGCTTAGATGCCATTTTACAAAGAATATGCCTCATTAAAACCTTACTAGAGAAAAATTCAGTGGAAAAAAAATCATAATGAAGGAAAAAAAGTACATCATTCCTTGTATACTCCTCATGTTCTCAGTATTATTGAATATCTCTAAGTCTATGCATCCCAATTTTATATACTAGTCTTTCAAATGTTGAAGTAGGTAAGACTTTGGTAAATAAATATGTCAAATTACCACTTGAATGAATTTGTACGTCAATATCACATTTCTTTTAAAGTTTATGAATAAAAACGAATTTCGGTGAGATATATTTTGTTTTATCTCTTTTAATATATCCTCCTTCAACTGAGCTATATATGTAGTATTATCTTTATATAGTATAGTTAGAGCCCTCTTTCCAAAAGATAGTCCACATAATTGTCAAATTTGTTGAGTCATGAATCTCAACAAAATATATTCATGATTTGCTTCATGAACTGCTATAATTTCTACATAATTTGAAGAAGTAACAACAAATGTTTGTTTTATAGAACGCCATGATATAGCTGTATCACCACATATAAATAAATATCATGTTTAAGATTAGGCCTTATGTGGATTAGATAAACATCCAGCATTTGCATAGCCAATGAGTTATGGTCTAGATCCATTTGCATATAGCAATCACATATCAATAGTATCTCAGAGATATCGAAAGACATGTTTAATTCTATTCCAATGTTTTTGCATTGAACAAGAGTTAAATTTAGCTAACAGCCTGATAGCAAAAGTTATATCAGGCATTGTATTATTGACAAGATACATCAGCGCACCAATTGCACTAAGATATGGTACTTCAGGACCAAGAACTTCTTTATTATCATATTGAGGTTGAAAAACATATTGTTTCACATCAAGTAAGCGAACAACCATTGTGATACTTAATGGATGTGCTTTGTCCATGTAAAATTCTTTTAAAACTTTTTCTGTATAAGTTGATTGATAAAAAAAAAATTATTTCTCAAATGCTCAAATTATAAGTCAAGACAAAATTTTATTTTGCCAAGATCTTTTATTTCAAACTCCTTTTTCAAACACTCTACTGTCTTTATAATCTCTTCAGAAGTTCCAATAATATCTAAATAATCAACATACACGATAATAATAGCAAATTCTAAATTTGATTTCTTTATAAAAACACATAGACATATATAGTCATTCTTATAACCATGATTTAACAAATATTCACTGAGACAGTCATGAGTATGTTTGGCAAGTCAAATAAGCTAGCTTATAGCTTATTTGACTAACTTATAAGCTTGTTTGACCAAATTAGAAGCTTTGGTAAACAAGTTTATTTAAATAGTTTATAGCTTTTTATCATACACTACTTTAAGTAGCGTATAGCTTTTAGCTGATAGCTTTTATAACTTTATTTCTTTTTATCCTTATTATTTTATTCAAATTCTAACACTGTCTTATACATAAAGATGACATTATTTTTACTATACTCAAGCAACATCCAAATTATATACTCCATAATGAACTTCCAAATATTATTAATAGTGACACAAGGAATGAAAATTTAGAGACATCTACTGAGATAAAAGAGATTCGCAATAATATTGTTAATTTATTGTGAGACTCTAAATGATATGTTTATTTTGTATTTTTTGAGATTATATAATAAAATGTAATTACTAACAAAAAATGATAAATTTTATATAAGTATATCCTTTTATGTCATTTTATATTTATCAGCTAATTCAATAGCTAATTTTACTAAATACTTCTAATTCAATAAATTAGCTTAACAGCTTTCAGCTAAAAATTAGCTTTTCAGCTTTCAGCTAACTTATCAGCTATTTTTGCTAAACATAACATATATCACATTCGTCCAAACTGTTTTAATTCATATAAAAAAATTTGTAATTTAATTGAATAAACTTCCTGGGATTTTTGAATTATATGCTTCAGGCATCTTAAATTCTTTTGAAATTTTTATATATATGTCACTATCAAGTAAGCCATATAAATAGGCTATAACAACATCCATAAGACACATATCAAGTTTTTCATGTACTGCCAGACTAATGAGATATCAAAATATAATTGCATCTACCACATGAGAATATGTGAAATTATAATCAATTCTAGGTCTTTGTGACAACCTTTTGTAACAAGCCGTGTTTTGTACCTCACAATTTTATTTTTCTCATTTCTTTTACATACAAATACCCATTTGTACCCAACGGGTATTCTACCTTCAAGTGTTTGAACTATAGATTCAAATACCTCCCAATTTTTAAGTGAATTCAATTCTGCTTGAATTGCGTCTTTTCATTTTGGCCAATCACATCTATGTCGACACTCATCGACAGATGTATGTTTATAATCATCATTATCATTCAAAATATTAAGCGCTACTATATACACAAAAATGTTGTCGACAACTATTTCTTTTCGATTCAATCGTTTCCCCGTAGATACATAATTTATTGAGATCTCTTTATTTTCGTCAATTTCATCAATTTCAACAATTTTAGGTACCTAACTTCTTCTGAAAGTATTTTGTTTGTTATGTATCTAGTCTTTTCAAGAGCATCTATTTTTGATATTGAATAATTATTTCTTTCTTTTTATGCGGATTTTTATCTTTTAAACCGATTGGTCTATCACGCTTCTGACGTATTTTAGACTTGCTAGTGATTTCACTAACAAATTGTCCTTCGGGGACATCAATCTATACATGAGTATTTACAGTTGGTATGTGACTTTGTCACTCTCTTTAGGTTAGTAAATACATTTGGCAGTTGATTTTCTATTCTACGTAGGTGAATTATCCTTTGAACTTCAAGTTCATATTGTTTTGTATGAAGTTCAAAGAATTCCATGTAATTTTTTTGACCAGCTATTTTTCATTATCTCCCCCTAATGTTGGGAAGACTGGTTCATAAAAATGACAATTAACAAAACATGCCATAAATACATCTTCTGTCATTGGTTCAAGATATTTTATAATAGAAGGAGAATCATATCCAACATATATTCCTAATCTCCTTTGAAGATCCATCTTAATACGTTGTGGTGGGACTATTAAAACATATACCGCACACCCAAAAATTTTTATATGGAAAATATTTAACTCATGACCATAAATCAATTATAAAGGAGAAATATTTATGATAACTTGTTGATTTGATGTGTACTAGTGCTGCTGCATATAAAAATTGTATGTCCTCAAATAGAAACAAAGAGCTTTATTCGCATAAGCAAGGGTCTAACTCTTAATTAAAATTGCTTAATAAATGATTTGGCTAACCCATTTTGTGTATGAACATGAGCTACATGATATTTTACATTTATGTTAATCGACATATAAAAGTCATTGAAAGCTTGTGAAGAAAATTCACTAGCATTATCAAGGCGAATGGATTTAATTGTATAATCTATAAATTGTATTCTTAATTGAATTATTTGAACAAGTAATCTTGCAAACACTAGATTACAAGTTGATAGCAAGCACACATGAGACCATCTACTAGATGCATCTAGTAATATCATAAAATATCTAAATGACCCACATTTAATATGAATAGCTCCACATATATCACCATGTATACATTCCAACAATGTTGGAGATTTAGTTCCAACTTTAGCTAGTGATAGTTTAATAACCAATTTACCTTGAGAACAAACAACACATGACAATTCCTTAAATTGAAAAATCTTCAGGTTTTTCAATAGGTGCCCATGTGAATTTTCAATAATTTTCTGCATCATTATTGATCCAAGATATCCCAATCGATCATGTCAAATAGTAAAAGTTTTGAATCAATAAACTTTTGGTTTATTGTATCATGTTCACAAATACTTCTTTTATGTATATGAGACTTAACACAAGCAATTTATAAATTGTGAATAGTGCATTAAAAGAATCATTTTCTAAGTAGTTAAATACAATATAAATTGGGTGGTATAAAATGGCACTATATAGATGCAAGTGATAAATAACCATAACATAGGATCTAACTAATTTAAAAAAGATAAAGTAAATGTCGAGAAGAGTTTCACATTTAACAAATTATTTAGTAAAGTAGGCAATTAATTGGTCTTCTATACGATATCCTACATACCAAATTCAAAAATACCTACAACCGTATACGTTATAATTGTATACCCATACAGAGGATTTAATTAAATAAAACATATAGATAGATATCAACTAGAGGTCATGCTCAATTTATAGTCCGTATTACAGAAGATTCTTCAACTATATTATAGAAAATTGTAGTTCAGTTTTCATCAAGATATAAATTCTAAAAACAGAATACTCATAAATGTATAATTCACAAAATTAAATTTCTAGTGGTTATAGTTCTCATTCAAATCAATCCATAAGAGAATTATTGGTCTTCCAAGAACCTTTTATGATACTTCTACAAAATTTTTCATTATCTTGGGCCGGATGAAAACATGATAAACCATGACGAATAAAAATCTATCTCTAGTATTTCTAAGAATAATTACATTAAAACAACTTTCAAGGCATTCATGCAGATAGAGGATTAAATATAAACGTAATTAACAATCCTTATTAACATGAGGCGATCTAAAAGTAATAATTTTCATTTTGTTATGTAGCACCATCAAACATGAACAATTTACTAGTATCTACAAGTGTTTCAGCGCTGATTACACATTTAGGAACTATAATATATCCGAAAAAATATCCCAACATGGGTAATGCAATTATGCTAAATTAATTGCAAGGACTAACCACAGAAAAATTTATCTTAGCATATATGGATATTCCCGTGAAATATTATTTTTCTTTTTAAATTTTTTTTGTGAATAAAAAGTTTCATGAAATAGCCATACTGAATTATATGAATCATAATAGAAATCTATAGCACTAAATTCATTTTTCACATAAGCAAATGTAATGTCAAATAAGAACAAAATTACCTACCTTTCGAAAATGTATAATAATGAAAATTCCTCTCAAACAAAATTATCCCACAAACTCAAATATATATTACCAACTCTATTTTTCTTCTAAATGAAGACATGGAAAAAATATTTGAATTACCTTGAAATTGTAGTTCCAGCAACTTCAAATACTCTAATAGCATTGGGGACACAATAAGATCTCTTTCTTGTGATTTGAAAACGAATAGTCAAGAGCAAACTCTTACTGATAACGTGTTGTAAACAAAATTTTATATAAGAAGAATATAGAATGTAAAGGCACTTAGAGAGAAATAATACATAGAGAAAAAATGTCTTTCATATTCCATTGATTCATATGAGCCTCTATTTATAGGCATACAATCATAAAGGAAGATAACCCAAAAATCAAAAAGTATAAAAAAGATTCAATGGCTTTAGGAGTTGGAAAAATAAAAGGATACTCATAATAATAATAGATTTAATAATATTCATTATTTTGGGAGTTGAGAAACCAAATGGGTATCCATAATAATATATGATTTCATAACCCAAACATATTTTTTAAATTTTTCTATCTATTTTATTTCTTAGACCAAAAATCAAACACTACCTTAAGTGAAAGCTATTTCCCCCAACCTTTTTTTAGAATGGGTTTTACAAAAAAAAAAAAAAAAAAAGATTATAGAGGTATTTTAATAATTTTACATCCAAAAAGTTAATGTTAACTATGAAATTAAATGGAAAATAGAACTGACACAAACAACAGAGAAGATATTATAACAATAAAAAAAAAGAAGAGAGAAAGTTATAATTATTTCAAAAAATTACATTTTGCCCAAATTTTAAAAATAAATAATAAAAGTGAAATTACATTATTAAATAAAGGAAGAGAAATTATATCAATATTTTTATAGTTACCCCGACAAATTCGGATATTGGCTTGGAATGATATTTTCTTACATTACAATGACAGGTTTATATATGTGATTTTCAGTTATTTAATTGATTAGTTTTTTTAACAAGATTAATTAGTTAAGTGTAGTTCTTATCGTGTTTGCTATCAAATTTCATAAATGAAAACATCATATATAAATATATTTTTAGAACTCTGTTACATTATCCACTTTTTTAATAAACTTCCTTAATGTGTCATTTTTTATTGTAAAACTTCAAATCAGTTTATGCCCAAATGTGGTTGGTATTTTCTTGCTCCTTTGTTGGGTGCTTGATGAGTGTGCAGAGTGTTGTGAAAGGGTTGCTTATTTAAATTTCTGAAATCAATTTCACTCCACTATTACAGCAAGTTTTTCAAACTTAGATTAAGCATTGCTATGAGTATGTATAGCTCCTTTTTCTTGACAAACTAATGAAGAAAAACCAACACTTTTCCCTAAATGGTTTGCCTACTCGCAAGAGTCCTTCAAAGAGTGAAGCTGTACATGTACGATAATAAAACAGCTACAACCATCTGACACTGTTCCCTCCTCATTTCTTAATAACACCGATCCCAGCCTCAAGGGAGGAATCCAGAAAACACCCATCACAGTTGATTTTAAGCTGTCCGCACTCAGGAGGCCGCCAGTAAACATTAACACTGCCTACCATTGGGGCATCAGCAACACAAACAAGGGGCTCCTGGTTCACCTTCCAAAACTCCCCAATGGCAGCTTGGATCCTGAGAATTGTGAAAAGTGGATTGACTTGCCTCTTCTTGAAAAATAGCCGAGCATCTATCTTTTCATCTGAATCAGCCATAGAGAACGTAATGAAATAATTTATAACATTTTATTTAATAATTTTTAATATAATATTAGAAACTAAAAGATCAAGAATTTAATTATTATCGACTCTTAATTTTTTAAATAAACAAAAAAATTAGTTTAACATAAATGATAATAGATAAATTTAAATTTAAAATTTAAAATGAGAGAATTTGTTAAAGATTATAATAAAAATATGTATGAATGTTTATTTAATAGTTTAATTTTTTAAATTAAAATGATTCTCAACACTAATAAGTGTAGGCCAAACAAGATTTACCCAATACACCAATCTTCAAGCCTCTTTATCTGATTATCATCCATCCTTAAGGGCCAGAGGACAGCAAAACCACACCTTTTTTGCACAATCGTGTAAAACTAACAAATGCTCCATAGTTTCAACCTTTTCCTGACAGACACAGCAAATTGGGACATTCAAGTATTTCCTTTTGAATAGGGCTGTGTAGCAGTCTGGTTCGGGCGGGTTGGGACTGAAATCCAACCCCCCGACCAACAGTCGGGCCACAAAAAATCAGGTCAAACACGACCGTGACTTTCAATTAACCTAGGGACTTGGATTTGGTCGTGTTCAAGCTTAACATCAAATTGCACCTTCTCTAGAATTCATATTTAAGTCACAAACACTTCCTAAACATATTTAACAAATAGAAATACACAGTGCAAATTTCAAAACAAAAAAAACAACAAATGAATGTAGAAAAACCCATCAATCCAACGTGCCTATGTGCCAATATCAAGAGTACAGTATAGAGCAAGTTAACCCAGCAATTCAACATTTTCAAAAATCATATTAAACCATAAACAATTCCTAAACATAATTAACAAACAGGAATATTTAATGTAAATTCCAAAACAAACAAAAAAACCAACAAACGAATGCAAAAAAACTTATCAATCCAGCATGCCTATGTGCCAATATCAAGAGTATAGTACAAAGCAAGTTAACCCAGCAATCCAACAGAGCCCATGTGCCAATATCAGAGTACAGAAAGTAAGTTAACCCAGCAATGCAGTAAGTATGCCTATGTATCCAAAGATATTAAATGATAAATAACATAAATTGCAAAAACAAAAACAAAACATCAAATCCAACAACCTAAAATCATTAAATTAGTAAGTAGACATACAAAGCAAAAGCCTCAAATGTGTTTCAAAAAGTCCAAAATAGCACAATTGTTTATCCTCTATTTGATACTATTTGGAGGAAGTTTTTGCAAGTTCTGCAAAATAAATAAATACTAAGTTATTTAGATATCATAAATTAATAAATTAGAATATATAAAACAAAAACTTAATACTTTACCTGTCTCAATCTTCTCACACTGTTGCAATTGTTCAACAAAATCAAGAATATCAACTTGCAATAGACTTGGTTTCAACCAATTTTGTACATAGATTAATGCATTGGCCATTTTTGGAGAGAGAGACGATCTAAATGTATCTAGTACACGTCCACTAGTACTGAATACTAACTCAGAAGCTATTGTTGACATAAGAATGGCTAACATATCTCGAGCAACAATAGAAAGAATACAGAACCTAGACACATTTGACTTCCACCAATCTAAAGCATCAAAAGAATCATCTGCATCCAAACAAGTTTCAGCTAAATATCTTTCTACTTCATTCTTTGCTTCAATTGAATCTTTAGCCCCAAAATGAGATTTAAAAGCAGCCTCTCTAGCTTTTTGAGCCGATGTTTTCTTTGCGACATCTTGATCCATTGCCATAAATATTGAAGAATGGACTTCCTCATTCAAAGCATTGTTAGGCTTATACACTTGACGATAATAATTATATAAATTTTGTAAATCAGCCTTTATCTTGCAAGTCATATTATAAGATATAGCTGAACCATGAATATTATCAAATGACCATTTTAAATAAGCAAGCTTGTATCTAGGGTCAAGCACATTGGCAATGAACAATAAAGGATCCATGTTTTCCACTTGCCCCCAATACTTATCAAATTTCCTTTTCATTTCTATTGCTATACCACTTAACAAAGAGTTATAACTTGATTTTTACTTCAATAACTCACTTTGTACTAAAGCAAGTTGAGAAAAGGCCACATTTGAGGTAACATATAAGCTCCCAGACAACTCCAAAGTGACATCATAGAAAATTTTTAAAAACTGAATAAAAGATCTAGCATTATTCCAATCATCAGAAGAAGACTAATTTTCTTCTCATCAAAATAATTCATGTAAGCAAGTTCATCCTCCTCTAACCTTTCAAATGCCTTTTGAAATTTCTTAGCGGCCTCTAACATCAAATAGGTTGAGTTCCGCCTAATTAGAATATCTAGGCATACAAGGCTCTAAGATGTAATCTTTGATTGTTTAACATAACATTTAAATTTTGCAAGCCTAGAGGGAGAAGATCTAACATATCTCACAGCATTACAAATAGATGCAACAGATGAATGAATCTCCTTTAATCCCTCATTAACAACAAAATTGAAGATATGAGCACAACATCTAATATGCTTAAAATTACCCTCTAAAATCAAACCACATGTTTCCTCCATTCTTTTCTTTAAATATGGTATTGCCACATCATTTGAACTAGCATTGTCCACAGTTACTGTAAACACTTTTTTAATCCCCCAGTCATTTAAGCAATTTTCTATATATTTTTCAATTGTCTCCCTTTTATGATTAAGAATAAGGCAGAAGTTAAGAATTCTCTTTTGAAGTTTTCAATTATTATCAAAAAAAATGTGCAGTGAGTGCCATATAACTCAAATTTTGGACTGAAGTCCAACAATCAGTAGTGAGACATATCCTAACCCAATTTGATTGTAAAAAAATTCTAAACTTCAGTTTTTCATCTAAATACAGTTGATAACAATCTCCAGCCATAGTAAAACAAGAGGAAATATGAAATTATGGTTGCAACTTGCTACAAAAATATTTAAATCCATATCCTTCAACTGATTTAAATGGTTTCTCATCTGTAGCAACAAAGACAACTAAAGCTTTCCGAAATTCTTCAAAATTATAAACTTGTTATGCTCTTACCATATTATTTCCCACACCATCTTTCTTGGGCTCAAAACTAATCAATTTTTGTTTAGGATCATTCAAAGCATGTGAATATTTAAGACATTTAGATAGGTGACTGACTAAATTAGAAGTGTCGTATGTCTTAGGATTACATAAATACCTCTTTCCACAATGATTACACTGAGCCGTAGGTTTTGAAGCATCTAATATTTTGGTAAAGTGCTCTTATACTGCTGATGACTTTTGAGATCCACTTGTAAGGGGCTTCCTTTTCTGGCGCTTAGGGGGAGTAACATTAGAATCTTTAGTGCCAACTGAAGTTCTTACTTTTTCTTTGCCTTTTGGTTCAACTATGGCTGAGGCTGATTTTGCTGTTGATGCAGTTGTCTTTTATTCTTTTGAGGAGTCCATACTAGTTGTCAAGTGTCAAACACCCAAACCCACAAGAGTAAAGTGGCAAGAAAATCATACAACACGAAAAGTGTAAATATCTTGCTCTTTGTCTCATGTAAGTGGCAATCAAAGAGCAATATTAGAATTATTAGAGTTGAATGGGACCTTTCCTATGATAAGCCTAAGATAGTTGCCATACGACATGATGAGGCAATGCCTACATAATCTTTGAATTCGATTCAACCCAAGGGACCCTTGCTTGGTCTCAACTTAACTTCATTAATTTTCTATATGGATACTAATTTTGTGTACAATTGGATTCATAGTCAAACTTGACAAAATGTTTTTAATTAAGGCCCATGCAGCTAGAAGAGATGGTATTGGTACCCACTACCCAGTACCTTTATTTTTTTAAGGCCAGAAAATAGTACTAAAGGAATTAAGAAAATGATGCTAACCATAGTTTCCAAAATCTAAGACCTATGCTTTTTAGTTTTCTCACATTTGTAATTGTAAGAACATAATAACAGAAAATGATGCTTTAAAGAAGATAAATAATGAGCATTCACGAATTAAACCAACCAAAAAGCTATGTCTGTATGTCATGGAAGTAAGAACATAACCACAAAGATGCAAGAATTATCAAAAGTGCAAAACCCATAATTTTATTTCACTATAGTATTTTATTTCTTGCATCTAAAGTCTAACCATAAATCATAATCGTGGTAATGAAATAGGAAAATGACTCAAAAACAAAAATACTTTATATTTTTGTCATATAGATCAACTAGTAAACTTAAAGAAGGAAGTATATTTCTTCATTAGAATATAAAGAACAAGTTTATAGTTACAAAAGGGATAAAGGGGGCATCAAACAACAAAGGAGAAATTGAATGAAGAAGATCAATGTTTCCATAAGCAACTGGGTATTCTGATCCTGAGACCTTGTTGTCGGAGGAGGCAACAAAGAGAGAATTATAGAGCTTGCATAGAGATTTTTGCAAATGGGTCTCTGACTTTAACCTCTAGTTTCGAAGGAAGTTAAGAAACGGTGGCGTCAGTCAAAGCTAGTTACAGAGGAACAAGAGAATGTAGAGGAAGAAGAGAAGGGTAGTACCTCTGATTCGAGTATTGTAGAAACTGATGATGCTGATAATGATGCCTAATTGCTCATGAGAGTTGGGTCTGCCATTGAAGCTCCTTCTTTTGGCTATGAATCATAATTAGGGATTTAAGTTTCAACTGTGGGTAAGTCACAATTGGGAGTTCTAGACTTCAAGCCAAGTCAAGTGAACCACATAATTGTAACATAATACACAATTAGGCAGGCACAACCACGATAAGGGATTTAGGGTTTTGAGGAAATTTAGGAAAATAAAAGTAAAAGGGTGAAAAACTTACCAGTTGGCTTAGCTATCAGAGAAAGCTACTGTGATGATGAAGGCTTCAACGGCGGCTTGGTGGCTAGGGCTTCATTTCCTGACAGTGAGGCATAGTCATGTGTGAGAGGAAGAAAAGTGAGGGAGGTAGAGTGCAAAGTGAGGATGACATCTCAGGCTTGGCTCAGGCAAATGGGTGAGGAAGAAAAGAAAAGGGGAATTAGGGAAAGATGGAATGATGGATGTAGCCAAACGACAATGTATAAATTATGGAGGCTTGGTTTTCAGTCGGATCAAATTATACGGGTTGTCTAGGCTTCAACCTGAACCGACCGACCACACTCGAAATTTCATATTTTTTCACCCAATTCAACCCGCAAACCCGATTTTTCAAACCCAAATTGATATATTTTTATCGGTTTCACACGGTTTTGGGCGGGTTGCACGGGTTGTGCTCACCCCTACTTTTGAAATTGTCCAAAAAAAAAGTATTTCCTTTTGAATAAACTTTCTTTTGTGGGGAGAGAGGAGGAACATGTCCTCCCTAGAAAATGTTTTGCCTTTGGGGTAGCTTTAAAGTTCAAATTCCCTTCCAGAGTTTTCCAGGTGAGTTAACTGAAGAACTGGGTCTTTCGGGTTGATTTCCTTTCAAATCAAATTGTGCAAAGTAATATCCTAATTTAACATAATAGAGTTTGTTCCTATTAAAAATCCAAACTCTTTTATCAACAACTAAAATTATATTTAAATATTAGGAAAAATGCATATTTCCACCCTCATATATTATAACAATTGCATCTTCCCCCCTTATCTTTCATACATTGCAATGTCCCTCTTGACCTTTCATTCTATTCCCACCGTTAGATTTTCCAATATTTTTAACATTTTTTCATGTGAAAATACCAAAATGACCTTAAAATTTAAAAAAACGTAAATGAAGTCAAATTTTTTTTCATCACTTAACTTAATATTTTTTTTCATTTTTCACTCGAGCTCTGTGAAAAGAAGTTTGTTCTTCCCCTTTTACTACAAATTATGAAGTATAACCACCGTGGGAGGCTGTCATTGTCCTTCAACCAAGCTGCCATCATTCAACCCAGCAAGCACACCATCTAATTGACCAAGCATCGCGATAAGCACTGCAACCTATCCACCTGCGAGTTTAACCACTGCTAGCAGAGCACTATTTTCATCACCCACAACCACTTGCCGTCAACCTACCTCTTCTAACTTCATCTCCCTCTTGCAACAACCAGGTAATTTTAGCTTCTGCTCTTTTCTTCAATTTCAAAGACACGTTGGGTAAAAGATTTCTAATGCAACAAATCCTTAATCTTCTATATTTGTTGATCGTGTGTTTCTATTGATTGCATATATTAGGGCAAGGCAAGTCTTTCTCCACATGGATGGAAGTAGTTCAGGTATATAGGTTGAAATTATTGAATGCAATGTTGGTCTACCCTTGATTACATCAAAAAAGGTGTGAAGCATGTGAACACTAATGTTGTGTAGTTTGGTTACAAACACATGGATGTGGAAGATTCCCTTTGTGGTCCCCATGTTTATGCTAATGTAATTAATAGTATTTTTTATGGAATTTTATTGCTGGCAATTAATCTTAGATGTCTTGGACAATGTATAGCATAAGTTTATTAATTTTCATTTGCCACACCACCCATATTTTAGCTTATCCACAAAAAAGGTAAAGTAAAAAATTAAAAGGTGGATTCACAATGCTTTTTAGCTTGTAGTTATATTGGTAAGCTAATAACAACCAAATAAGTGAATTTAAAAAGTGGAGTCACACTTTACCATACCTATGTATTGACCATAAGGTTTTCCAACTATTCTTTATCTTGTCTCTTAAAAAATTATGCAATCAAAAATTTCACTTTATGCGCATTCTTAAAAGTCTTACTCCTCACCAAAAAAAAAACTAAATGATGAGCAAAGTTAAAAGAAAAATATAATTATGTTTTGTACTAACAAGTTGCATAGTCATGGCTCCAAAAAACACAATTTCCTTTGTCTACACACCAACAAATACTTATTGATGTGTTTCGTTAGAAAGAGTGTTTGGAGGAATTGACATTATTTTTATATTTGAGTTAAAGTAGACTTATATCAATCATACTTATTAGGGTAAAATGTACTTATGTATTTATTATATATTTTTTATACAAGGTCAAAGAAATCCCATGTATATTTCACTATTTACTATGGTGGCAAACTACATAGTGGATTAGAAAAGACTACTTATGTAGAAGGTAGTGGGGCAACCATAAACCCTATGGACAGGGATGTTATGTCATACTTTGAACTTATGCACTAGTTACAAAAATTCATGTCGAACATAAGTGTTTCTATTTACTACCATGTCCCTAATCAGAATTTGGATATAGGACTTGTACCTATTATGTCAGATGTTGAGATTAAGAGTATGCTGGAGATTTATGATATTTATAAGTCAGATATGGAAGTTTCAATATACTTGCTAAGTACAATAAGTGATATTTATGATGTCCCAATGGAAAAAGATGATGAGGGTAAGGATTCATGGAAGAAAGTGACAACATAAGTGATGAATGTGTCATTATGAGCCATGAAATCAGAATTTTTGATTGGTTGTAAAAGGTTTGTAGGATTAGTGGTTGCCATTTAAAGTCTCCATTTGGAGGTCAATTACTATCGGCAATTGAAAGAGATGGAAATGAAAATTTATTTCCAATAGCATATGTTGTTGTTGAGATAAATAAAAAGGATACATGGGTATGGTTTCTAGAAATATTATTAAATTATATTTGAGGAGTTCTAGAACATGAATGGACATTTATATATGATGGGAAAAAGGTAATCCAATAATTGTGTGGTCTTATATATACATTCCGTATGAAGCTTCAATTCAATTTTGATCTTATATTTGCCATATTTCATTCAAAGCCAGGCTTGATTCAACCATTTGAGTTGCTTATACCAAACGTAGATCACCGAATATGTGTTAGGCATCTCTATGTTAACTTCAGAGATTAGGGACACAAATGTCAGGATTTGAAAAATCTCCTGTGGGGGGCTACATCTTGTTCGACTCTGAGGGAATTTAAAAACATCTTGGAAAGGATCAAGGCACTAGATGCTGGTGGTTATAATTATTTAGCAGCTGTGGATCCAAAAACATGGTTTAGGGCTTTCCTAAGCATAAGATCGAAATGTGATTTGTTGGTGAATAACCTCAACGAGAGCTTCAATAACTACATCTTTCATGCAAGAGACAAGCTACTGATCACGATGATGGAGATTATTAGAATGAGATTAATGAGAAGATTTCAACTCAAAAGGGATGGTCCGAAGATAGATGAGCATGATATATGCAAAAATATTAGGGTCAAGCTAAAGATTGCAAAGTATGATTCTTTTGACAGTCAAACCAATTGTGATAAAGACTTCTACTTTCAAGTATCTTGTAAGGGAAAGCAATTTATCGTAAACTTGAACCAACGATCATGTAGCTGTCAACAATGGGACTTAAATGGAATACCATGTCCACATGCATGTTCTGCTATTTGGATGCATGATCAGGATTTTGTGTTCTCCGTAATATTCCTAATTTTGTTTCTTTTATTAATAAAGGTACATAAATATTTAGTTAAAGAAATAAAACTTATTAAACAATTTTTAGATATCTAAGAATATATAATCCTTAGAAATTCTTCACCTTATGTGTATGCATAAAAAATATTTCTAACATTAAGGGAACAAGTAAAAAGAGAAAACATAATAGGAAAAATTAGAAATAACATACTAAAAAGAGGTGAAATTCTTGGGTAAAAAAGATAAATTTTTGGGAAGTAAGTAAAGGTCATAAAATTTGAAAAAGATTGGATTAGGGTAATTTTTTCTAAATCAAGAGATAGAATTCATAAGTTTAACATCTACACCCATACATTGGACTTTCACCTATGAACACTTCATATAGAGTTTTTTCACTTCACATGAGTTTTTAGCAAGCCAATAGGATAGATCAAGCAAAAAATAAAACATAAACTTGGACTAAGATATAGAAGTTGGACCGATAGCACACAAACCATGAAAATGTGACCAAACTCATCATGAAAGATAGAATTTCAGCCAAAGCAAAGAAAATGGGTAAGAATGAGCCCAAATCCAAGAGGAAAAAATAAGAATCATGTGAGAAAATAGTATAATAATAATAATAATCAAGATTAGGTCACATGGCATTAAGACAAAACATTTATATTTTACATTCATAATTTTAGCAAGTTGGTTATAATACATGGCATTATGACAAAACATCTATATCCTACATTCATAATTTCAATAAGTAGGTAATAATACACGGTATTATGACAAAACATCCTTATACTACACAAATAATTTTAGCCAAGCAAGGGAGACTCAAGGGCTGGAAATTTACCACCTAGAAAGGCAAACCTATCATACATAAATGAGATAAAAGAAAAAGGAAATGAATCCCTAAATCAAATGGACCTTGTCCCTTGTCTTAAGAACATTTTATCATCATTTTCAAAATACAAATCTCGTTTTGCTGTGCATATCTTGACTAAGGGAGAGGAAGACAAGAACATGAGTTGTCTTTCCAAAAAACAACCAAGTGCATCCTAATTATGATAAGGTAGACCCATGATTATGAGAGTTGAACAAATTCATAGTTTATTTAAGCAAAATCCACCCTTATAACAATATAATTTTGTCTAAGTCAGGGAGATGAAAAATAAAAGCAAGGTAGAGTGAGAAAAAGAGATAAATAGAGAAAGGAAGAAGAAGAAGAAGTCTAGAGGACTAAGTACTCAAGGTAAGTTAGCTTAATATCCACTTAAATCCATATTTTCTCTTCATCCTTGGGGTTCAAAACTCACCCTCCTTATCTTATTTAAGCTGCTAGAAAAGTTAAGGAAATGGAGAAATCTTGCTACTTTCTTCAAGAGGAAACAAAAAAAAGAATTCACTAAGTGAGTTAGGGAGATCTTTAGGTAGGTTTAACAATATCTCTTTTTGAAGAAAAGTTTTGAAATTTATAACATTTATATGAGATTTTGATCTCATAACTTTGATGAAATTTACAATATTTGCTACTTTGATAATTGGCCATGGATGTTACTATAACATATTACATGTTTATCTTACATGTGACGGATGTTTTAAATACTTCCGTTTTTATGGAAAGTTCTGCATAGATATGGCTATGGGTCGCAAAAATTTAGGACTTTTATGTTGTTGTTATGTATGTTTGAATATGGTAAAAAAAGATAGAAGATGGTTAGATTGATTGTAACAACTCTATATTTTTTTTACATATATACTTATATGTATATTTTTAAAATTCCATGAAGTCATTACCATCTTACTTCTAACTATTTAACTCATAATAACATTCAATTAAATTAATCAAACATAAATAAGGTTTAAGAAATATCATTAACACTTATACAATTCTGAGTTCACGTACACATTATTAATCAAAACATATGTACAAAAATCAAACACATATAAGTCTACATTTTATTCATCCATATTGACCAAGTTCGGAGATATGGGTGCGAGTGGTTGCACCATCACCAGGATCTTAGCCAACTCGATCCAATGCACGCTAAAAACTGGACATAAAGAATATCTGCATAACTTAGTTTTTTGAATATAATAAGGAAATATAGTGAGAAATAAATACCAATAGGTTCAACAATAAATTATTATCAATAATGCTTGTCACGTCATGTTCATCTGTATAAGCTACAACAATTATCTTTAGATCACATGAATACACTTTATCTATGCACATGAAAATGGTACAGTTATGACATGTATGACATGAATAACTATTTTTAGAATATCATATGATGGCTATCAACTTATTTTCATATTAAGTTACTCTGATTAGGGTGAGTACTTTCTACTCTTCAGAACAGACTTTTCTCGCTCCGTCTGACATGGCACAGTTTCTCTTTCTTTTCTCATTAACATAATCATAACCATTGGTAGGGTGTCCCCTACTGGTGCACCACACGGACCGCCATATAACCGAGCTCATTTCTTTTATTTTATTTTCTTTTCATATTAATAGCCATAAATATGATTTCAATAACAAGTATGTTCATTATACTCACATGCCATAATTTTCATCAAAAAATAATCATTACCAAAAATCATTGGTAATCATGCTATAAATATAATCATTTCAAATATCACTTTATAAAATATTTTTATGTCAAAATTTCACACTTAAGATGGTAAAAAGTTTATGCAATGGCAATGGCTATGTAATATCCCGTAATTTTTATTTTTTTAAATGATAATGTTTTGCTATAAACAAATATATTTTTATTTATTTAAAAAAATGATTATGCTCTACTAAAAGTAAGTATATTTTTAATTAAAATAATTATTGTTTTGCTTAAAATAATTATATTGGTCTCTAATAAATTTTTGTTTTATTTTTAGAAATATTATTTCTTTTATTATGTATAAAGATATTTATTTTGTGATTTGTTTTATTAAGATTTTTATCAAGAAAAATCATGATTTAAGAGTTCAACTAAATTTTTAGGAGAATGTAAATTTTTAAAAATTTATGGGATGTTTTAGGATGAAAAACGTTATTTATATGAATATATATATAAAAAAATTCCATTATACAATTATTAAATAATAATTATTATTATTATAAAAAAATAAAAGAAAAAGGGGAAGCGGGAGACGGAAACTGATGAATTGTAAAATAGTGTTAAAAGTAACCTCCATTTTTCTCTCTAAATTTAGAGTGTCTACAGACCTCCGATTTCAAAACTAATGGTACCAATGGATTCAGGACGAAGAGTACTACAATTTTGACTGAACAATTTCTCAAATCAGCAGTTGAATTGCCAAAAATCGGAATTTAAAAATCTTAAAAAAAGATAAGCTCTGAAACTCTTACTTAGAAACCTTAAATTAAAAATCTGACACCGTAGATAGATTCAGGAGTTGGATAAACCTTATGATATGAAATTTTTCAGCTATCTAACAACTTTTTATTCTTGGTGAATAGTATTTTCCGACGATAAATAGTATTTTCCGGTGGTGAATAGTATTTTTTGACCATAAATAGTAACCAAGTTCTCGGAATCATTTCCTTAATTTTTGGACCTTTCGAACACGTTTTTGAAGTTTGTTTAGTCAAATGTGGATTGGAAAAGTGCATTTTAGGACTGTTCAATCTAGAGCCCTTACCTTGTGAGTAGATGATTCTTCCTATGGCTTGCCTTATACTCTTGTTGATCTTTAAGTATGTATATGAGATATTTACACTTTATATGTTACTGACATGCATTAAAATTATCTGAATTGCCTACAATTTGAAATACAGTTCAAGAACAATATAATTCTGAAACTAGATTTCTGAACTCATGGTGTATCTGATTTTACATGTATTTCTTATTAAATGATAAAGT
Source organism: Gleditsia sinensis (assembly GCA_037074535.1). NCBI lineage: Eukaryota > Viridiplantae > Streptophyta > Magnoliopsida > Fabales > Fabaceae > Gleditsia > Gleditsia sinensis. Next base: position 53,217,086 of record CM073467.1, on the reverse strand, counting down.
GAATATTTATGCATGTGGCATAATTTATAAAGCTATATGATTGCCTCAAGAAAGGGCATGTGCATGTGATAAACCCTGAATGGAGAATTTATGACAGATGAATCTATACTGAGACTGAAAGTGTGCATTAAATTGAGAATTTTATACTGAATTATATGACATATGTGTATATGGTATTTTCTGTGGAGGAATCATATTGAAAACACTGTCTACTAATAGCAGGTGATGTTAGTCCTGGTGCATTTTGATAACCCAGCTAGCGGGGGGTGGTGCTAGTCTCGTGTGTTGGCCAACACACGGGATATGATATGTGAAGAAGAGCAGGATGTCTCCTATATGGGCGAAATGCCAACTATATGAGATGTGATTTGCCTTCCCTTGCTGTGTGCTTGGGAAATACCAATATTAGAGTCCCTAAGTGTCCTCTTGAGTGGTGGTAGGGTAAACCTCAGCGGAATGCTGAGTTTAGGCAAATCCTACACCAACAAAGTACGGAAGGGCCTGAACTCTAATATGGTGGTTCTGATATGAGATCCTCCTAATGTTTTCATGTGAAAGGTTTTGATGCATTACAAAATTTGAATAATGATCATACCCTATTGCATATGATTTTGAATATCTGAATGTGATACAAACTAAGAATATTTGAAATACGGGTCCCATATGAATGTACTTCTGAACTGTATTTTCTGTGACAAATTTTAAAATATGAGGACATCCATATGTTGACCAAAGAGGTTATAGTAGGTATTATCTGCTCACTGAGTTGTCAAACTCACTACATGATATTTATATGTTTTTCAGATAAGGATATAGAGTTTGATCATTCCCCTTTAGATAGTTGACCAGGTAGACGACATGATCTCTGGGTGGACCTATTTTGTTTCCATGGCTTATAGATTTTGATTTATATTATATTTGTACTTTAGAGTATGCTCTAAACGCTATAGGAAGGATCCCTGCTTCTGTTGTATTTTGATGTTTATGGATTTGGTCTGTATATAGTATATGTATGGGAAAACCTATATGTATTTGTTTCCTTAATAAAGGATTTGAATATTTATATTTATGAAAAATATATGTTCATGATATACGTATTTCACGTGCTCTAACATTAGGGGTGTGACAGGCTACAGCATACACTAGTCATTTATTATTTTCATTTATAAGATTCTTCTTCATTTTTAAATATTATTATTCTCTCTTCACTAAATAGACCATAGTACCCTCATTTTAAATCCGTTTGTGGTGATCTTAGTTTCAATTGAAAGATAAGACAATCCTCTAAAACCCTTATGATGAATATTTTAGTGAAATCTTAAGTAATCATGGTGTTACAACTCCCTCAAATTCAATGTCATTTCTTCTCAGGTAGGTTCAGACTTCTACTTACTAATTGGACCATATCTCCCTCATACAAACTCCAATTGAGGTGATTCCAAAGCCTACAAAATGTTAAGACATTTATATACAACTTTTATGTTTATCATCGTTTTAGATTCCTTACTAATTATTTTCAAAAAAAATTGAAAACAAAAACACTTATATTTACCACCCTTAATTTTAGACTGATTCTAACATTTACTAATTAATCAGACATATCTCTCTCATATAGATTCTAAATTAAGTGATTTCAGATCCTATAGATCTGTGATACATATATCTATATTTATTATGTTAAAAATTTCCTTTAATTCCCTACATATGTTGACCAAAAATTCAAATACAGAAGCATACTCAACAGATTCTTCCCGGGTTAGTTAGTTTCTGACTTTTGTTTACTAATATGACCATATCTCCCTCAAATTGATTCAAATTTGAATGATTCCAGTCGCTACAAATCTTTGAAACATAGGTATACATTTTTCATATTAAGAATTTTTTTTCATTCCATATAGATTTATTTCAGAAATTCAAACACAGAAATATACCTGACAGATTCTTCCCTAGTTAACCATTTTTTGACCACTGCCTACATATCAGGAAATATCTCCTCATCTGGACTCCAAATGAAGTGATTATAATGGTTAAAAGTCCTTGAGACATAAATCTACATTTTTTATGTTAACCATTTCTTATAATTCCTAATTGATTCTTCTCAGAATTGCAAAAATAGAAGCTTCCCTAGTTAGCCCGAAATCCAGTTTCCTAACCAATCCTTTCCTAATGTTTTAGTTCATCATTATATTACATCCTCTTCCATTTTCTTTACATCTAATTATATTCCATTAATTTTTTACCACATTCAAATATACAAAATAGTAGCATAAAAATCATAAAATTTTTACCACCTATAGCCATACATATGCAGAACTTTCCACACCAACCATAATGTCCAAAACATCCATTATATGCAAAATAACATGTAACATGATATAACAACATCCATGACCGATCATGAAAGTAGCAAATATTGTAAATTTTATCAAATTTCTAAGGTCAAAATCTCACATAAATGTTACAAACATCAAAAAATTCCTTCAAAAAGAGATATTGTTAAACCTACCTAAAGATCTTCCTAACTCACTTAGTGACTTCTTTTTTCTTGTTTACTCTTGAAAGAAGTAGCAAGATTCCTTCCTTTTCTTAACTTTTCTAGGAGCTTAAATAAGAGAAGGAAGGTGAGTTTTTGAACTCTAAGGATGAAAAATAAAGATGGATTCAAGTAGAGATTAAGCTAACTTACCTTGAGTACTTAGTCCTCTAGACTTCTCCTTCTTCTTCCTTCCTTTCTTCTCCTGTCTTTCTCTCTTTTCCACACTCTACCTTGTATCTATTTTTTCTCTCCCTCACTTGGATGAAATTATAATGTTATAGGGGTGGGTTTTGCTTAAATAAACTATCAAATGATCCACCTTTCATGATCATGGGTCTACCTTATCACAATTAGGATGCACTTGGTTATTTTTTGGAGAAAAACAACTAATGTTCTTGTCTTCCTCTTCCTTACTCAAGATATGCATAGCAAAAGGAGATTTGTATTTTGAAAATTATGATAATATGTTCTTAAGACAAGGGACAAGGTCCCTTTGATTTAAGGATTCATCTCCTTTTTCTTGTCTTAATCAAGTATGATAGGTTTGCCTTTCTAAGTAGAACATGTTTAGCCATTGGATCTCCCTTACTTGGCTAAAATTATTTGTGTAGGATAAGGATGTTTTGTCATAATGCTATGTATTATTATCCACTTGTTGAAATTATGAATGTAAGATATAGATGTTTTGCCCCAATGCCATGTAACCTAATCTTGATTATTATTGCACTACTATTTCCTCACATAATTCTTATTTTTTTCCCACTTGGATTTGGGCTCATTCTTACCTATTTCCTTTGCTTTGGCTAAAATTCTGCCTCTCATGGAGGGCTTGGTCACATTTTCATAATTTTGAGTTATCGGTCCAACTTCTATATCCTAATCCAAGTCTATGTTTTATTTCTTGCTTGGGCTATCCAATGGGCTTGCTAGAAACTTATGCGAAGTGGAAAAACTCTATATGAAGTGTCCATAGGTGAAAGCCTAATTTATGGATGGAGATGTTAAACTTAAAAATTTCTAACTCTTGAATTAGAAAAAATTACCGTAATCCAATCTTTTTAAAATTTTAAGACCTTTACTTACTCACAAAAAAACTTATCTTCCTTACCAAAGAATTTCGTCTCTCTTTAGTATGTTATTTCTAATTTTTCTTATTAGATTTTATCTCTTTACTTGTTCCCTTAATATTAAAAACATTTTCTATGCATACACATAAGGTGACGAATTTCTAAGAATTATATTTCCTTATATATTTAAAAATTATCTAATAAATTTTATTTTCTTAGTTAAATATTTATGTACCTTTATTAATAAAAGTAACAAAATTAGGGATGTTACATTGGTAAATTAAGTATGGCCTTAAACACTTAGGGGAAGACTCTGAGAAATTTCTATTGAGAAACACCCTTAGTGATGCATAATTTGATTCTGTTTTTCTTTTGAAGTGGATGATGAAATATGTTAAATTAAGTAAGAAATATAATTAAATTTTGGAAAGAGTAATTCTATGGTTAGGTGAAAATTTGAAAGAAAAATGGAAGATGAATTAATAAAAGGATGAACTAGATCTTTAGAAAAGACTAGGCTAAGAAAATCAGATTTCAAAGTAACTAGGGAAATTTCTGTTTTTGAAATTCTATGAAGAATCACTTAGGAACTAAAAGAAATGGTTAATATAAAAAATACAGATATAAGTCTCAAAGATTATTAGCCATTGGAATCACCTAATTTGAAGTTCAAATTAGGGAAATATGGTCATATTAGTAAGCAGTGGTTTGAAAATGGTTAATCAGGGAAGAATCTATTAGGTAAACTTCTGTGTTTGAATTTCTGGTCAAAATTACTTAATTTGGACTCCATATGAGGGAGATATAGCTGATTAATGAGTAGAGGTCAGAATCAACCTAGAATGCAGGGTGGTAAATATAAGCAATTTTGTTTTCAATTTTTTAAGAATAATTCATAAGGAATTTGAAGAAATGATAAACATAAAAGTTGTAGATAAGTGTCTTAGTTTTTATAGGTTTTGGAATTACCTCAATTAGAATTCGTATGAGCGAGATATGGTTAAATGAGTGAGGAAAGATCACAGAACACGGCTAGGCCGTGTTTTGGGATGCTTTAGCACGGGTAAGCTGTGTTCAGGGTTGTTTTTGAGTACGTTTGAAATATTTTTCAAGCATGGCCGTGTTCTGAAACATGGTTAGGTTGTGTTGGGAGCTGGTAAGCTTATTTTTAACATTTTTCTACCCTAAATGAATCTCATTAACTATAGGATAATAATAGAAACTAAATTGAAGAAGAATGCCGTTTGAAATTTCTGAAAAACATGTGTTGAAAATGATATAAGTATGAGAAAAGTAATTAGAGGTCAAGCATAAAGAAAATAAAAATAATGAAAATAAAATTTAAAAAAGAAGAATAATCTTATAATGAAAATAATAAATATTAGTGTATGCTCTAGTCATTGCCATTGCATGAACTCCTTACCATCTTAAGTTTATAATTTTGACATGGAAATATTTTATAAAGTGATATTCAAAAATGATTATGATCAAGATATGATTGCATTTTACCACTGATTTTGGATAGTGATTATGCTTTGATGATAAACTATGGCATGTGAGTATAAAGAACATACTTGTTATTGTATCATATTTTTAGCTATTAACGTGAAAAGAAAAGAAAAGAAAAGAGAAAAGAACGATCACATGGCGGTCCGTATGGTGCACCAGTAGGGGACGCCCTACTATCGGCTATGATTATGTTAATGAGAAAAGAAAGAGAAAATGTGCCATGTCGAACGGAGCAATAAAAACCCATACCGGAGAATAGAAAATACTCACTCTAATCGGAGTAGTTTGATATAAAAATAAGTTGATAGCCATCATATAATATTTTAAAAATAATTATAAATTTGGTACATAATGTCGCAGGTACAACCAAATTGATATTTTACCTCTCAACTAACATGTAGTAGTGGGAGTAAGGGTCGATCCCACAAAGACTGGTATTACTTTATGTGATTAAGAAAAAGGGGGATTTGATCATTGTAAATAGTAAAAAAAAAATAATGAAAGTAATTGAGAGAATAATTAATAAGAGAGGTGTTGGTTTCAGTCGATATCCACCATCAAGGGATTGCATTGATCATTGACAAAATCATCAATCTTAAACCAAATATCTACCATTGAGATTCTATCCCTATTCTTCCTTAAGCCTAGTGAATTAATATCAATCGTAGCAATTAAACCTTAATTAATAAGATATCCTTTAGCACATCGATAAAGTCTAATCTATTAATTACATGAAGAATGAGAGAAACTGATAGAGCTAAATAAATATAAAAAATATCGATTATATTTAATTTAGTTAATCATTCATCATAGGGTTAATAATTTATAATTCAAAATCTTTAATCCTATTTGCTTCATGAATAAAGTAATGAAAACTTTGTTCAAAACCTAATTCACCAATAGATTAAGACATACAATATACTAGTGGCCTCCTTAACAATCATATGAACAACCATTAAGAAAAGATAAGAGTAGATGAATAATCAATACGCGGTTAAGATTAAACTAATAAAATCAACTCCAAATCTCACAATGCATAACGATCCCTTGAGATTTCAATCTTCCTCTACCAATTAAAAGTAAATCAGCAGCGCAGGGCCATATGAAAATCTAAACAAGAATTAAAGAAGATAATTAAGAGTTTGAATCCTCTTTGATGCTTCCTTTCTTCCTTTGTTATAGATTAGCTTCTCTACCATGAAGTAGGATTGTTTCTAGGTCAAAATTTGGCCCGTCGAACTTACACTAAAGTCAAAAAGACCTAAAAATCCCAATATTAGTGTTCTAGTGCGGCAGCGAGCACTGCGGTGCTATGAAAATTCACTGACAGGGTGCCACAGTGCCTGAGCTAGCGCCGGGGCACTGTGCTTTTGATGCTCAGGTGCCGCGGTGCTAGGGCTCGGAAACTTGTTGACGCAGCGCCGCGGCACCCAAAAAATTCAAGAATTTGCTGAGGTGCTGAATATAAAAGTTGTATCTCTATGTCTCTTCTTTCTATAACTGCAAGAATTACCTTCATTGGAGTTGAAATGAGTGAAATATGCCTTAATTAGTCACGAAGGGTTAGAAATCAGCATTTTTCATGATTTTCTCTCTATTTTCCTCTTCTTTTCTTCTTTCTTCTTCCTAAAACACAAAATACAAAACTCAATTAATTCATATTTTTATTCTACTTAAATCAAACAAAAAGGAAGCTTAAAGGTATTAAAATCATGCTTAATTATAAACACATCAAATACCCACACACTCAATATTTTGCTTGTCCTCAAGCAAAATAATTCCTAACAACGAAAAACAATAATCAATATATGTAGTGAATGTTAGGCTTACCAATCTTTTTTGCCTCATATCTTAAAAATATGTTCAAGAAATTTTTTGAAAGATCATAATCATGCACAAGATTAACCCAAACGCAATCCATTATTTTATTCTCTTAAATCCTGAGTGTGTGTGTGTTTTTGGGTCACTAGTTTTTCTTTTACCCAAATGAGTTTATATATCTCAAAATTTTGGGTATAAATCTCTAATTAGTTTTGGATTTTCATAGGCTTATTTTCATGCCACTCTCCACTAATATAGGCCAAAACAACCTCTAGGATCAATAGGGCTTTCTTTAACTTGTAATGTTGTCAGGGTATAAAGTATGATAAATAATACAATGTTCAGCTCAATCACCCAACACCACAAGATTGATCTTTTGAGCCTTTTTTTTCTCAAGTTTGGTGGGGTTTTCCCCCTCACTCATTTTCTGCTCCAATTGGATTTAATTCATCATTTTCCTTGGTTTTCTATTTTTTTTCCACAGCATATGCTTTTATTTTCTTTGAAATTTTCTTTTCTTTCCTTTACTCCTCTCTTCCACCCTTTTGTCAATAAAGCTTTACAAAACAAGTATTCATAAAAATAATCATGGAGTGAGTGAATATGGTCAAAAATAAGGATACTCATACAAAATTTGGCTTTTGACTCTTTTGTGGTTTTTTAGAAGGAGAAGTTCATTAAGCTCAAAATAGAGGAACTAAGGATATTTCATTATTCTTGTTGAGATCATAAAATATTTTTGAATTATATAAACCTTCTCTAAGTAAAAGATAAATTAAATGCCCAAAGTTATTGTGTAAAAAATAATTCAAGATTCCAAATTCAAAAGTAATAAATTGCAAAAGAGATAAAATTGCACACAACCATGAATGTTCTACATTCTTCAACAGCTAAAAAAAATTTGGATAGTCATATCATTAGCTGTTGGTTGTGCCTAACATCCCAAAATATAAATTGAACACTCACACAATCACTCAACTTGTTAAACGCAATAAAAGTGCATTAATAGTAAAAATCAAAAAATTGATGCTCAAAATAGGGTCACAATTATTCAGACAAATATACTTCCACCCCCACACTCAAACTTTACATTGTTCTCAATGTAAAAAAAAGATAAGAATAAGGAAGGATATATGAAGAGATGTAAATGAAGTGAACTTCCTTAAATTTGTTTAGGGTTGAATAAGAGTGCTACATTATTAGTCCCTGAATATTTCTGATTTCCACTTTTTTTTTTACTAAGTTGGGTTGCCTCCCAATAAGCGCCTTTGTTTAATGTCGTTGGCTCGACTCAAAGCTCCTTATGTCATTCAAGGAGAATCCTTGATGTCTACTTTGAATTGACTTTCCATTGGATTTATAGAATTTTGACGTTCAACTGTTTGCTGTACTTTTGGTGCTTCCTCTCCTGCTGTAATTTTCCCTTGGAATTTGGCATTAAGGGTAGATTCCACATCCTCTTTCTTAGTAGGCTTACTAGTGTCAACTTCTAAGTCATCTTTTTTATTTAGTGCAGAATTTTCCTCTTTTTTCACTAATGATGCTGGGGCTGGACTTTCAATTTTTAAATTTTGAGCCTCTAACCAACTGACTATTTTTCCTAGTTGACCCATTTGATTTGTTAAGCTTTGAATGCTGACCCTTACCTCATGTTCAAATTGATGAGATTTAATGATTTCTTCTAAAGAAATACTTACCTGAGAATCTTGATATGCAAGCTGTTTAGGATAATAAGCAGCTTGGTTGTGTTGAAAATTTATAAGATCTTGTTCTCCAGGCCAATTTTGTGCATTCCCATACCTAAAGTTAGGATGATCCTTCCATCCAAGATTAAACATGTTTGAATAGGAATCATACCTCCCTTGTGGTGGCCCAGGGAAACCACTAACCATATTTACTTACTCAAATGATTCTTCATAGAAAGTTGGGTACCCATTAGAAGGATGCCCTGTAACACCCCCAATTTACGTTACGTAAAATAAAAATTTTTTTCCTACAATTATTATTATTTCCGCAATCAGATATTTTCCATAAAAATACATAATTCAATTCTTTATCATGGGAACAGATACATATAGGATCTCTCATTTATACACAATATACAGACCAAGTCTATAAACATTAAAGTACAACAAAAACGGGGATCCTGCCTGTAGCGTTTAGAGTACACTCTAGAATACAAACACAATATAATTCAAAGACCGTGAGTCTTGGAAGTAACGTAGACTCACTCAAAGAATATATCACTTATCTGTCGAATCAGACTCTGATATTCTTATCTGAAAAATGTAGAAATATCGTGTAGTGAGTTTGATAACTCAGTAAGCAAATAATTCCTCCTATGACCTCTTAGGTTAGCATATGGATGTACTTATGTTTTAAAATATGTCACATAGAAAATATAGTTCAGAAGTACATTCATATGAGACCCGTATTTCAAATATTCTCAAATTAAAGGATATTCAGATATCCAAAATCATATGCTGCACGGTATGATCATTAAACAAATGTTGTTATGCTCAATTGTAAAAGTTATAGTAAAATATTAAGATTTGGAGATAAAATCATCACTTTTAATGCACATGCCTCACTCGGCAATCTGGTCAATACAATGAAAATATAACTCATTTGCTATACGCATAGTGTCCTCGACCCCAGTCACAATAAGTGATCAGGGAATGTGAGTACATCACCCTCTGGCCCCCTCACATTGCCATTGTCACCCGATTGGAGCGGTCCTCCCCAGGCTCACTCAGGCTAATAGGGTGTCCCTTATTCGGTACCGTCATAAGCCATACAACCAACTGATATTCATCAATACATATAAATACATGTAAAATTATCAAGCAACTCGCCATGACTTTTACGCTTGCCATTCAATCTCATTTATAATATGACATGCATCATTTTCACAAGTATATAGCTTTCAAATCAATGCATCGTGTACATGCTATTCACTTTATCAAATAATGAAAAATACATTTAGAACCACATATTCAATGAGTTCCAAAATTCGTTTCGAAAATCATACTCTTCTTGAACTATGTGCCAGTTCGTAAGCAAAATAAATATTTTAACGCATTTCAGATATTTATGATAGCATAAATAATTGTAAACAGAAACAATTATATAATGATAGTTCAAGAGGAGCACAAGGTAAATCATAGAAAAAAGTATCTACTCACAGGGTAGGACTACAGATTGGACAACCCTAAAACGTACTTTTTTCAAATTGAATTTGACTAATTAGACCTCAAAAACGTGTCTGGAGGGTCCAAAAATTTAAAAAATAACTCCGGGAGCTTGGTCACTATTTACTTGCCAGAAAATACTATTCACGACGAACAAAAAGTTGTCAGATAGCTAAAAAATTTCATATCCTAAGGTTTAACTAGCTCCTGAATCCATCTACGGTGTTAAAATTTCAATTTGAGGTCTTTAAGTAAGAGTTTCAAAATTTACCTTTTTTTGAAATTTTCTACTTCAGATCTTCGGCGATTCAATGACTAATTTGAAAAATTGATCTGTCAAAACCGTAGTATTCTTTGTCCTGAATTCAGTAACAACCTTAGTTTTAAGATCGAAAGCCAATAGGCACTCCAAATCTAGAGAGAAAGTTGAAGGTTACTATTCACTGACTATTCATCTACTCTATTTTGTTTTCGAAATTTGCAGTCCCTTCTACGTTCTCTTCACCTTATATTTATTTATTTATTTATTTATAATAATTATTATTATTTAATAATTGAATAATAGGATTTTCTTTTTCATAAATTCATATAAATTCCATTTTTTATCCTAAAATATCCCAAAAATTTCTAAAAATTTACATTCTCATAAACCTTTAGTTAAATTCTTAAATCATGATTTTTCTTGATTAAAATCGTAATAAAAGAAATCTCAAAATCAATATCTTTATACATATTAAAAGAAATAATATTTTTAAAAATACAACAAAAATTTATTAAAGACCAATATAATTATTTCAAGCAAAACAATAATTATTTTACTTAAAAATAGACTTACTTTTAGCCTAACATAATCATTTTAAACAAATAAAAATATATTTGTTTATAACAAAACATTATTATTTAAAAATAAAAATTATGGAATGTTACATTCTTCCCCCCTTAAGAAATTCGGTCCCCAAATTTCAGCCCATTCTACCACAAGTAAGGAATAAAATCAAGGCATAATTCGGAGTTATCAACCTTATTACTCAAATAATTGGGGATATCTTTTCTATATAACATTTTTAATTTTTAACATGTCTCTTCACTTGAGTGATTTTGCCATAAAACTTAACCATAGGGATTTCTTTCATTCATAAATTCTTTACTTATCGATCAACAATAAACATCAATTGTACCCATAGTTAAGCCAAATTTTTGTCCAATTGAATTTTTTTGAAATTAGGTAACATAATAAGAATCTAATATGTACTTTTTTCGAAACCTCATTACCTCTTTCATTGGTGATTTCTTCAAAAATATATGGTCACCAACTGATAATTTCTAGTGCTCAACATTCATAATTCCTTTAGACTTTTGTCCTGTATTGAATTATTTGTATTTCTTTACTAATCAATTTCACTTTATATCCTCAAGCTCACATGGATATATCTATGGATCGATATTAGAAAACACACTCATAAAAGAACATATTCACATCCATATTAGGGTAACTATCTTTTCTTATTTCAGACTTCTATCAAGTCATCTTTGATTCTCACATGTCAACATCATCCCATGAATATCATCATCTTAATCTATCATCTATTTTTATCTTAAAATCCATTAATCAATAATAAATCCACAAATACTTTTTAACGTTTATGTACTATTGGCACATGTCTAACAATTCTAACTTACCTCATCACAGTAACTCTATATCCTTTTATTAACACCAATAAATTCATTAGTAAAAATTTCAAGCCTTTCTCTATCACATCCAAAAGGACCTCATTCTAACTTATGTCAATCCCATTTAATTCACCCAATTATTTTAAGAAGATTTTTCTCAACAATTACTCATTCATGAATTCTCAATTTCAATATAATTCGCATCCTAGATACTAGACTCAATTTAGCATAATATAAACATTTAACACAAATATCTTAATCACTTACATTATTTCCGGACATGATTCTCATAGTATTCTCCATATTTCCAAATTAAGAGTTCAAAGATTAATTTAAATCCTACTTCCTATATTTTATTTCTCAAGAACTTCAACACCATTAATTCTCTTGATTACATTCGTCAAAACACCATAAGGTCATCATCCATCCACTCCTTTCAAAATCTCTATTACTTTAACCTACTAACCAATTGGACACCATAATAACTGAGTTTCAAAGAAAAAAAATTAACCTTCCTTATAATATGGAAAAAAAATCTTGCATTTAATACCAAATATTAATGTAGAACAATGCAGCAGAAAATGTGGAATACTTAATAGAGCATGGTGCCAAAATAGGAAGTTAGAAATTTAGACAAAGCATTGAAATAAAATTAAAATCGGTGGCCGTAAATCTTGACAATCTGTAAACAAAAATCTAGCTGTTATATCGGTAAAAATCGGTGGCCGCAAGGTTTAAATATACGTGCCAAAATCTACTTTAAATCTGTTGGTATTTGGCAAGGAACTAAATTTCCTTTTTTTCCATCGAAACGACCGAAACGTTTTCGTTTCCTAAGTCATCGACACGAAATGGAGTTATCGAAACGAAATGAAGTATTTATTAAGAAATTATACTATTTCGATTAAAATTACAATGTTTCGAAATGTGTCAGTAGAAATATTCTTGTTTCAATAAAAATTTCGGTAGAAATACTCTTATTTCGAGTTATTTCGATAGAAATACTCTTGTTTTGAATTATTTCGATGGAAATACTCTTGTTTCGAGTTATGTTGATGGAAATACTCTTGTTTCGAGTTATTTTGATGGAAATACTCTTATTTCGAGCTGTTTCGATAGAAATACTCTTATTTCAAATTATTTCGATGGAAATGTTCTTATTTCGATGAAAAAGTACTAAACTAATTTAAAAAATAAAAAAATTAACAATTTAAAAAATAAAAAAATTAACAATTTAAAAATAAATAAAAGTAGCATCATATCATATCCAACACCAAGTTATTTTCTTTCACAAGTCACAACATCTTTATTAACTTCATACTCTCCTCCTTTGTTCTCATGACATTATTTTCCTTCATTATCTTCATTTTAAAGAGGAAACTACAAAAATGATGAAAAGAGAAATTGAAAGACAAAGAGAAAGGAATATACCTAAAGATAAAGACAAAAGTATGGTCGACAGAGAGAGAGACTTAAATATAAATGTTACGAAAGAGTTAAGAAGAAGATGGAGAGATCGATGCAAGAGAGAGATTACTGTTGAATGTTGTTAAGATTTGAGTTGTAGTCCTTATTGTAGTAGTATGTTTACTTAGTATTCAATTATAGATATTAATTTGAATTAATTTTAACATAATTTTATATATATATATATATATATATATATATATATATATATATTATTAATATTATGTTAAAATCTTTTAAAATTAAAAAAATATTATTTAAAATTATTTGAAACGTTTTTTAAAAAATCTTCCGTTTCCTCGAAATTTTCGAAACGTTTCGAAATGTTTCCATTTCTGGAGTCACCGAAACGGTACTTCGAAACGAAATTTAGTACCTTGGTATTTGGTGAAAAGATAGCACATGAAAAAAAAATATTTCCGAGCTCATAAAAGCCTGTGAAAATCAAAGAATATGTAGTTAACTGATATGATGCAGTTGATTGTTTCAAAATAGATGTAATCAATCAACTATAAAATAACCAGTCCAAATTAAAATTTCTCAAAATAGCTAGTCGACTTAATAATACCAATAGTCAACTAGCAAGAACGTTGGGAAAACAAAATAAATCATTTGATTGTCCCTCTTCAACAACTAACTTATTTGCATTTTAACTATTTTTTTTTACAATTACGCCTATCACATACAATTTTTCTACAAGAATCAAGACATCAATGCTTCATCAAGGACAACAAGGAAAAGACAAATTTTTGGTGATATCTTAACATTATTCTCTTTATATGCCTAATATGAGCGACTATCACAACTACTATACATATACATGCTTGCCGTCATTTTTGAAAATTTCACCTTCAATTTAGCTAATATCCACCAATCACTCACATATTGTTCTAATTATTTTCGGCCTATTCGCATAGCTATCATAAGTATGACATTCTCTGAGTTCTATAAATACACCCGTTAATTTCTTTACTTTCATACTCCAAGTTAAGGTGTGTGCAGCTACGGAGGGAATCACATTTCGTCAATTTCGAAATATTTGTGTATTTTGTGGTTCCAGTCCTAGAAAAGATGGAGAGTATGTAAAAGCTACAAAAACCTGGGTATGGCACTGGCTAGAAAAAAAAATTCATTTAGTCTATGGTGGAGGTAACCGTGGATTAATGGGTGTGTGTCTACATCTATACATATAGGAAGATGTCAAGTTCTAGGTATTATTTCTACAGCTCTATCTGCATCTAACATCGTAGGAAAGACAATTGGGGAAGAATTTAGGGTTGCATCCATGCATGAGCGCGTGGCTAGAATGATGAGCAATGTGATGCCTTCATTGCCTTACTAAGGGGTTTTGGTACTTTAGAAGAGATTTTTCAAATAGTCTCTTAGGCACAACTAAATATGCATCACGAATCGATAGGTTTGTTAAATGTTAACCACTTCTTTGATGGTTTGTTTTCTTTCCTTGATTATGCTATGGAACAAAGGTTCATCTCACATTCAGCACGACGAATTTTCATCTCAGCTTCAAATGCTGAGAAGTTGATTGATGCTTTACAAGTATATGTTCATGTACTTGATCCAACTATGGCTCAAATAGAATGGACGACAGACAACCGTAGGAAGCGCAAATTGGATTTGGATCTTCATCTTTAGATGTAGTAAAACGTAGCTATTATTGTACCACTTTTACTTTCTTAGAGTCTATTTGGATACCATCTTTACCAACCATACTCCCTTAGAGTTGGTAAAACTATTTTTGAATGGTTCTTATGATCCTCTGAACTTTTGAAATATTTTAGTATATCATCAATAAATATAATAACAAGTTGATCCAAGGATGACCTAATTACTATTCATAAAATCTATAAATGCAGTTAGAATATTTTTCAAACTAAATGACATCACCAAGAACTCATAATGAGTCCTAAAAAAAATTTCGTACATCCTCTTCTCTTATCCTCAATCAATGTTTCTCATATCTTAAATCAATTTTTGAAAACAAATATTGAGTACCTTGTAATTGGTCAAACAGGTCATCTATACGAGATAATGGGTATTTATTCCACACTGTCACCTTATTCAACTGTCTATAATTTATGCATAGTCATAGTGATCCATCTTTCTTTATCATAATGCTTATACATAATATTATTGAAAACCAAATTGTCCTCGAATTTTTTATATCAACAAAATATATCATTGAAAATATTATCTTCATAGATTCTCTGCTCTTAAATTCAATCCACTCCACAACTTGTCAAATCCATTTACATACATAGGTTCCAACTCATCCATCCGAAAAAAGATTTATATCTATTTCCAAAACACTCACTTTATTAAAAACTGTTATCTTGGAGTTAATAATCTCGATTACATCATAACCCACTGTCAATATTATATTAGCCATTCATCATATTGTTTCACATAAGCAAATTAAACAATCAATTCAAACCTTCTTCACATCTAAATAAGCCATTCCCTTTATGTTCGGATAAAATTTTATTATTTTCAACTAATTTCCCAAGAGGGTTCTTTTTATCACTTTTGGTCAAAACAAGTTCAAAAACTGATGATATATAATTTCTATGTAATAGCTTTTGTATTTGATGGATAGTATATCATTCGTGTATATTAGATCTTGAATTTAAAGTGTAGCATACCAATCCTGTGTATGAGCCTTTGTTTAGTGAATGATATATAATTCCTCCATAATAGCTTTTGTATTTGAAAGATAGTATATCATTCCTGTGTATATAATTTTAATGATAATTAAGGGATACAGCACTTAAGAGATACAACTACATTCATGACAATTAAGAGATACAACAATTCCAACATAGATTAAGAAATGTTTACAAATTCAAAATTTTCACAAAATATAGTCATGACATTTTTACATCCAACTCATAATTGTAAGATGTCTTTCATCTAAAAACCAATGACAACACCCAATAAAATACACCATGACGCAATATAAAGAAATTTCCACCGAATCTCTCCATTATCAGTATTTCTTTTCATGTTTTCCTTAGTATGTGCAAGTAAATCTTGTAGTTGTCTGAGTTTGAACAAAACACGTCTTCCTTGGTCATACAACGGTGGATTTACTCATTTGAAGAAACCACATCTCCCAGTGGATCAATAATTTGAATATGTTAAGTATCTCTTTCCAAAGTTTTCATTTATGAAGGACGTAAGTTGGCAAGTCCATTGTCCATAATCACATAAGGCAGTGTTTCTTTAGGAGCTCCTTCAACTCTGGAAGCTTGAATTTTATGACATAATTCAGCAACTCCTTAAAATAATTTAGAATTAAGTATATGAGTGAAGTGTAAAATAATATAAAGAGTGAAAAAGAAAGTATATCAATTATGTTGTTTTAGAGAGAAAGCACATGCAACAATGCTATAGTAGAAAGTAATTCATTCAAAATTGCAACATATGTCACTTTTAAAGAAAAATCAGATCAAAGGTTAATACAGTGTCCCTTTATGTTCCTTTAGACCCCCTATGTCATGTCAATTATAGATATCCATCCGTTTAATTCATTACAGAATTTTTTTAGATAAGTTTAATTCATGTTTCTTCTAGTTCCTCATTCAAATGTAAGTGCAGGCAAAAATGCTATAATGGATCCCTTTATATCCACAATAGAATTTTGCATCTACAGTGGATCCCTTAATGCGTGTTCTAAATGATGCACTCAATTAATAATGTGAATGAAATAATTAGAAAAGGAAGAAAAGCAAAGATATTGTAATTCTAACTATTGGTGAAAAAATAAAAGGTACGACTAGTCATTAATGGAAATCTTCTCAAGTTAAAGAAAAGGTAGGATAAGTCCAAAATGAACATCTTTATTGACAAGAAAATGTAGTGGACATTATGAAAAATCAACAACTAACTCTTGGCACCAACTTCAGAGATTTCAAACAAAAATAGGTCATAAAGGGTTCACACTTACATCAACCAATCAAGGTCTAGGTTTTACACCTTTACTTTCCAAAATTATCACCCTATTTCCAATATGTCTATTTTATCGGGTAAAAGATTTTAAGTATTATCATACCTCATAGGCACTGCCAAAGCAAAGACAGAGGAAAACCAAGAACTCTGTTCCATCTGATTTAACATATTGCATGACTAATGTTCAAGATGATAATTCTACATTACACAAGCTACAATACTACCACAGCAAAGGCACAGGGAAACCAAGAATTTTGAGGCAGAGTGTGAGAAAGGCATATGGACAAACAAAGACAGAAAGACCATCCATAACCAACATACTTGAACCAAAAAATAGGCCATATATGATATACTAGATTCTTACATTCAATGGAAAGCAAGCAATAAGCAAGCATATTAGTATAAATCCCCAAGAAGCGACAAGCAAGCATATCAGTAGATTGCCAAAAGCTTCTTCTTCAAGGTGGGCACCCACACACACACATAAGCTTTCAAAACAAATTAATCTCATTTGACCAAGGAGAAACAATTGAGACTCCCACAAATGCCAGCAACATATCAGAGAAATAAAATTCTCATCATGTTAAAAGAAAAAGACATTCGACCAAGGAGAAACATTTCATTTGTTTTATAATGTAAATATCTCAAATTACCATATAATGTAAAGTAAAGTAAATAGATTGAAAAAGGGGTATTTCCTCCGTAAGCCAAAACAAAATCAGGTTTGAGGAGTAAAAAATGCATATCAGTACCAAGGCCCATATAAAATTGTTCAGTAAAAAAAATGTAACAGTATTTTGGAAAAATAGCAAACTAAGAGAGAATTATTTAAGGAAAGCTTCTCTTATTGCTAAAGGATTCCAGATTGGATATCCAGAGTACAATCATAGAAAATGAAAATATGCATAATCTTCCCTCACGCTTCTATCAGTCTTAAACGACTTCCCCGCCAATTTCTTAATAGTTCATCTAACAGAATTAGGCCATATGTCATGACCGGTACAAACTACCAACTATCTAAATGAAACAGTGAGTTTCTACATTCTTTTTATTTTATCGTGTAACATATTCCCCCTCCCCCCATAACGAGTTCCTTGACCTCAAGGATCCTCAAAGATGATGCTCAGCGACAAATTGAGGAAATTGTTGTTGCAACTGTTGTAAAGGAATCCAAGTCGCATCTTCAGGATTGGTATGGAGCCACTGGATGAACAACTCAGTAATAGCCTTGCCCAGTCTACCAAACTATCCTCCATGAAAATATGACTTGAATCCACAGGTTGGCGTCCAGTAATTAAATCGAGAAGCATAACTCCAAAGGAGAAAACATCTTACTTGTCTGTGATTTTCCCACTATCAGCATATTCCAAAGCTAGATAACAAAAGGTCCTCATTACTCAAGTGGAAACATGAGTATGGACATCAGAAGCAATCTTTGCAAATCCAAAATCTACAACCTTTGCTTCAAACTTGAAATCCAAAAAGTATGTTAGCAGCTTTGATATCACGATGGATTATCTTGGGATAACAATCCTCATGAAGATATGCCAGTCCTTTTGCAGATCCTAAAGTAATTTTCAGTCTTGTGGGCCAATCCATAGTGGGTCGCCCTTTTCCATGTAAGTAGAACTCCAATGTATTGTTAGGAACAAATTCATAAACAAGCAACCTTTGGGTTCTAGTGATGCAGTATCCAACCAAAGAAATAAGATGTTTGTGATGAACCCGGCTAATTATCTCTACCTCAGCTTGAAATTCACGCTCGCTCGGCTCACTTCCAGCCATTAGCTGCTTGACAGCCACCTCCTTCCCATTAGGAAGAATTCCTCTATGGACATACCTAAATCCAACTTGTCCAATGAGTTTGGCATCAGTAAAGCCATTTGTTGCCTATGCTAACTCCTCATATGTAAATGTGCTCTTTGAGAAACCCAATGCAAAGCCTGGAAAAGGAGGTGGAAGTGGGCTTTCACCACCTAAATAGCGAGACCCTACACTGTTGCTCATGAAAGGTGGCGATGGTGGTAGAGGTTGAGGAACATAAACTGGTAGGGAGGCCGTGATGCAACTGGTGGAGGTGGTGATGGCTTTGGCATTACTGAGATGACATGATCTAAAGGAGGGAAATCTTTATGTTGCCATTGACGTGGTGGGCCACCATATGGGTCAACTGTCTGTTTTAGCTTCACTAATTCTGACATTGGATCTTCGAAGCAACTAGTATCAAATCAGCCTCCCATAGCTTTCATGAATTCCTTCCAATTTATAGAACTCTTTTTTGTCAACAGAAAAAAAAAATTCTGCCATGCAAAAGCTTTCCCTTCCATAGACAATAATAACAATTTTAACCTCTACTCTTCAGCCGTATCTTCCAAAATAAAGAATTGTTCGCAATGATCTCTCCAATCTCGAAACTCGCTTCCGTCAAAGGTAAGAAAAGAGAGTTTTACCTCCTGTACATAATTTGGCTTGGATTTAGCCTTATCTTCCTTCAAAATTTTCTCCACGGTCGAGTGTCTCTGATTCAAAAATTTACCCATGGAAGACAAAATTCTCCATATATTTTCTCTCATCTCATCATCGTTATGCTGCAGTGTCTTCATACCTTCAACCACTCCATCAAGCTTGTCGTCTACTCCATCCAATCGCCTCTCAAGCTCCATCATTTTCTGTTAAACCTCCCTAACCGTGACTTTTTCTCTCATCTCCGATCTCCACCGCTCTGATACTAATGTAACAGTATTTTGAAAAAAAAACAAACTAAGAGAGAATTCTTTAAGAAAATTTTCTCTTATTGCTAAAGGATTCCAGATTGGATATCCAGAGTACAATCATAGAAAATAAAAATCTGCATAACCTTCCCTCACGCTTTTATCAGTCTTAAACAAATTCCCTGCCAACTTCTTAACAGTTCATCTAACAGAATTGGGCCATGTGTCATGACCGGTACAAACTACCAGCTATCTAAATGAAAAGGTGAGTTTCTATGTTCTTTTTATTTTATTGTGTAACCAAAAACCTTAAGAATTGAGTCACGTAATAATATCATGAGTAAAATGAATAACAGAAGTAGGACAACAATTCCAAGAACATAATCATGAACAAATTAGCAAAATCGAAACAGTGAAAGATAGCAAAAAAACTTACAAATTACCTAGTTATTGTAGATGTATGTTGACAATAGGGTGCTAGAGGTGTGAGAGGTTGATGGCGAACGACAACGTGTGACGGTGATGGCAAATGATGTCCCTTCACCATGATTTCAGATGTCAGATGGGAGATCACAATTTGGGGAGCTCTTTTATGGCTTCGACTTCAAATTTCCATCCCAAACTTTTACCATCTAATAAAAGAAAATGTTCATTTCTTTTTTTAAGGTCATTTTGGTATTTTCAAATGCAAAAATGTTAAAAGTAACATAAAATTTAACGGTGGGGTATATTGCAATAGAATAAAATGTTAGGAGGGACATTGCAATGTATGAAAGATAAGGGGGGAAGATGTAATTATCATCATACATGAGGGTGGAAATCTACATTTTCCCCTTAAATCTTTTATCGACTGACAATTAAGATCTTGTTTGATTATTAACAAAAAGAAAGAGATAGAAATAAGAATTAGAATGAAATAAAATATTGTAATTAAAATTATGTTTAGTATGATTTAGTTTTGTATTTTAGTATGTCATAAATAATAGAGGAATTGAATGAAAAATTGAAAAAAAAAATCTTTGAAGAATAAAATTATTAAAATAACATTATTTTAATCTAAAAAATTATTTTAAAATATTATAAATAAAGTAAATAATTAGTAATATAAAAATTAAACTAAATTTTATTAAAAAATATTAATAATATTAACAAAGTATTAAAAAATTTAATTTAAATATGGGAAGGGTGTTTTAATCTTTTTTATTTCTATTTCATTCTTTTTTTTTCTTTTCATCACTTTTAGGAGTAATCATATCTCCCGTATAGGAGAGGTATACTTTTCTGTAAACTAAATACAATAAACTGATTGATTGAAATTTGAATTTTTATTTTATCAATTTATTTCTATAAACTAAATGGGACCTAAATCATACTTGGTTGGTGTGATTTGGTATTTGGTTAAAATGAAAGAGGTAATAATGATCTTGATTTATTAATTCAAAAAGGATTTAAACCCAAAAAAAAAACGATGATATTATTGTTTAAAATAAAGCTCCAAACATTGCCCAAGCTTAACCGAGAATTTGGTATCCGAAAGGAAGGTCCAACTGAGAATGTGACTTGTTTCTATTTTATTTTTTTTGACCCAGACTATAGCCCAATGTATATGTATTATCAGGTCCTTGTTATTTTAAATGGGCCAAATAAACCCAGACCAATCTGACCCATTTAACTGAATAGATTGTTCTTGACCCAAAAAAAAAAGTAATTAAATTACTCACAAAAGAACTAGTAGGATTTACTAGAAACTCGCAAAATTGAAAAAAATTAGATAAACCTGTCGAGTAAAAAAATTTAAGTATATTACTGTCAATTATAAAAATTGAATAAAAATCTAACAATTTTAAAGTGATAAAAAAATAATACCTAAAAGCATAATTTTGTTCTAATTTCACCCTTTTAGAAATATGAAAATGATATTATATAATCTTTCAAGAATAAAATGTTTTATAAAGTTAGAACAAAATCGTAATTTTAAAAACTAAAGTGATATAAAAGAAATTTACAATATCAAATTGGTAATCATATTATCTTTTGAGGAGGATAATAGGAATTTTTTCAAATTTGAAGTATAAATCTTGTCTAAAAATTTGAGTCAAAATTAGTTCATATAAAATCCTATGCAATTTTTTTACTCACCTATTAGGTTTTTATTTTTGCTCTTTTTTCCTTCTATAATATATCTACAATTTAAGATGATTAAAATAAATAAATTTGATTTTTTTTATATTTCTTATACCCTAAATATCTTGTAAATAAATTTCTAAATACTTGAAAAATTAAAATTCTTATGTACCAAACATCATTTTAATTTTATACTATTAATTTTAATTGGTTATAAATTGGGTGGCCTGTTTAATTTATTCTTTAAATTCTTTGATTTGAAATTTTAACAAAATTATTTTTATACGAAATATAGTTTCAAATTCAATCCGCAACTATGTCTATTTATTTAAAAGAGAGCGAAGGGGAAACTCAAAAAAGACAAAAACAAAAGCCACATGTTATTTTTTTCATTAAAATTAAAGATATTTTTATAAATAGAATTATAAAGTTAATTTTAGAGTGGTTATAATTTTTAATTATTTTTACAAAGACCACATCATATTGTTTTGGAAGCTTTCTAATTAGCATGATTTATAAATAGTTGCACGGTACAATGATTAATTTGTCACGTCCATAAACTCATATAATAAATAATCTTACACAACAAGCACTTCACCTACGTGGGTTCCACATAAGCTAACAGCTCCACAACTGGAAACCTTATGTTGTCTTTAATGAATTAATAATTAAACTAAAAAAATTATAATTAAATTATCTTTGAATTAAGTAGCAATTAATGATTTGTACGTATTAAGTTCACTTGTATTTTCTTAGTAAAAAGAAAAGAAAATTTTTTGCCAACGCGATTGATGTAATTAATAAGAACCCTTGATTTATAAAATTTAAATTTGATATTTATTATCAATAATTTTTTAATAAATAATATATAAATATTATTGTAAATTTTTATTAAATTTTATAATAATGTACTTTCTTTTTATTTAAAACTTTTAAAAAATAATAAATTAAATTGATGGATATATTTATTTATACTTTTTTCTAGATGGAATCTATTTAACTTTTCTAAATAAAACATTTTTTAATTGTTTAAATTAACCAAATAATTATGAGATAGACTTCATTACGTTTAGGGGTCTCTTTCATCATATTGATCTCAACTATGAGACTCGTGCCATAGTGGCAGCGGTAGTTGGCAAGAGCCTTATTTGTCAACTTTTGTTTGTTTAGAAGGGAGTCTTAGCTGGCCTTGAGATCACCATGATACAAATAAGTTTATATTTTTTTACATATATAATATATTTCTTGTTCGATCAATAAAATATTAATCTCCAAAAAATATTTTAAGTGCTAAATATACAAATCTTTACCAACAAATTTTTTTTCTTACACACTACTTAAGTTTGGAATTCAAGATAAGATGCTTCAAAAACTCAATACACAATATTTTTAATATAAAATTAATTTTATTTGATATATTAAAAGTATTTATAAATTTAAAATTTTAATATTATAGAAATATATCTTTCAATTATTAAATTTAAATTTACTTATTATTTGAATTACAAAATTTATAAATCTATTAACAAAAAGACAAGATATTTAAGAACAACAAAAATAAGAAGGAGTTTGCTTCTTTGGTTTTTCTTCTCTCAGCATTAATTGGCATCGTAAAGAATAGTATAACTCTTTCTCCTTTGTATTGTCCGGTAAAAATTATGATTTAATTTTATGTCTGATATTTAAGGATAAAAGGAAGAAAAAATATTAATCCAATAATTGGAACTTCATTAATTCATTATTTTTTCAGTAAATGTTCGAAACTTTAATTATTATTTAAACTTAAAATTTTTTAGGCCATCTCCAATGATACAACTACAAGAAGTTGATTAAGTGAGTCTTATATTATTATATCATTATTTTTTATTTTAAGTAACTTTTTACTTTAATGGTACAATTTTAAAAAATTTATTAAATGAGTTCCATAAGTTAACTCATATTTTTATACTTTATTTATATTTATTTATATTTCAATTTAAAATATTAATTTATTTTAATTTTAATTTTAAAACAATAAATATGTAAAAAAAAACTTAAAATAAAACACACTCATATATAATTAATTAAAAATGATGAAATTTGAGTTTTTATTTTAAAATTATGTTTTTGTTTGGTTAGTTCTAAATAAAACACACACAATAAAATATCATCAACAAGAGCAATAACACCAATTATTTTTTATGATTTATATTTTTATTTTAAGTAATTTTTATTTAAACAACTATTATTTTTATAAACAACGATATTTATATTCGAACTCCACGCTGACGACTTAAAAAAAAAAAAAAAAAAGATGTGGTGCTACTATAACTGTACGCTCATAAGCGACTCCTATTGGAGTTGCTCTTATACATCTATAATTGGAGGCGTGACTAATTATAACCATTTTGACAGGCCGGTAGCAACTTCCATGCGCACTAATTCCCAGAAGAGTACGAAGTGTCTTCAAAAAATGTAGGAGTCGGTGCTTGACTAGAGCGTAACATCATCCTCCAAACTCTGAAATGAGGGTTCCCACTATCTGGAAAATTCTATTCAACTTATTCCTAGACATCTCTGCCTTGCAGATCCAACTAATTTAATATGTAATTCTAAAAATTAAAGCACGAGTGAATAATTATTGATAAAAAAAAATAGAGTTAATGAATAATTATTAGATTTAAAAAAAACAACAGTTATTAATTTTAATCTATATATTCAATTATAATTTTTATTTATAAATTATTGTAATAAAGGGAGGGGTGCTTATTATAACACAACATATAATAAAAATACCTCTAATTTTAGATAAAATTACACTTGTCCTTCTTGATCCAATTTTTTTATAATCTAAAATTTACTGTAATTTTTCATTCAATTTATATGTTGCATTATAGTAAGCATCATTCCGTTCAATTTAAAAGTTAAATAGTTTCATGTTTCAATAGTCACTTACATTAGATGTGACTTTTGTATTATCTAACTAATTCAAAAATATTTTTTTATCTATTTAATTATACCCCTTTCTTAGTTTATTTTCTTTAATTACAGTATCAAACTCATCTTCTTTTTTTAATTATAGTGAATAAATTAAAGAACATCAAATTTAAATAAAGGAATATTCATTGCAATGAGATATATAAACTACTGAGAACATTGCAATTTATTTTAAATTAGATAAAAATTATAATTTTCATTGTCATTTTGGTTTCAATTATTATTATTTATATATTATCATATTTTTAAAAGCAAATTTGATGTGCAATTCAGTAAGTGAACGAATTTTTGCAACTTGACGGATATAAATTCAATTCTACATCATATTATTTATCTCTTGATGGCGAGTCATTGTAAATATATGTTAAGTAAGAAGTTTGCTTTTGTAATGTCTTCAATTTATGTTAAATAAAATAAATATTTTTTTATTATTTCCGTAAACAAATATTCTCCATAAAGATACATAATTCAATTCTTTATCATGAGAATATATATATATAAAAGATCTCTCATGTATACATAATATATAGACTAAGTCTATAAATATCATAGTAGAACATAAATAGATAGCATTCAGAGCACGCTCTATAATACAACAACGGTATAATTCAAAAACTGAGTCTTGGAAATAATATAGACTCACCCAGAGAATATGTCACATATTTGCCGAATCAGACTCTGGTATTCTTATCTGAAAAAAATGTGAAAATATTATATAGTGAATTTGATAACTCGGTGAGCAAATAATTTCTCCTATGATCTCTTAGGTCAGCATATGGATGTACTTATATTTTAAAATGTGTCACATAGAAAATACAGTTCAAAAGTACATTCATATGGGACCTGTATTTCAAATATTCTCAAATTAAAAGATATTCAGATATCCAAAACCATATGCACCATGATATGATCATTAAACAAATGTTGTTATGCTCAGCTGTATAAGTTATAGTAAAATATTATGATTTGAAGATAAAATCATCACTTTTAATGCACCTGCCTCACTCGGCGATCTGGTCAACCCATACACTCAATATAAAATAACCTACCTCATTCGGCATTTGGTCAATACAATTTGCTATACGCATAGTGACCAATCAATTACAGTCACAATAAGTGATCAAGAAATGTGAGTTCATCACCCTCCTGCCTCCCTACATTACCACTGCCACCCGAGTGGAGCAGCCCTCCCCCGGCTCACTCAAGCTAATAGGGCGTCCCTTATTCGGTACCGTCACAAGCCATACAACCTGTCGATATTTATCCATACATATAAATACATTTATATTAATGCATATTCATCAAATACAATGTAAAATTATCAAACAACTAGCCATGAGCTTTATGCTTGCCATTCAGTCTCATTTATAATATGGTATGCATCATTTTCACAAGTATATAGCTTTACAAATCAATGCATCATGCTCATAATAGTCACTTTATCAAATAATGATAAATACATTTAGAACCACATATTCAATGAGTTCCAAAATATATTTCTAAACCTATACTTTTCTTGAACTATGTGCCAGTTTGTAAGTATAACAGATATTTTAACACATTTAATAAACTTATAATAGCATAAATAATTTATAAACAGAAACAATAATACATTTATAATTCAAGAAGAGCATGAGGCAAGTCATAGAAAAAATTATCTACTCACAAGGTAAGGCTCCTGGTTGAACAACCCTAAAATGTACTTTTTCAATCCGAATTTGACCAATTAAACCTCAAAAACATGTCCGGAGAGTTCAAAGACTTTGAAAATGACTCTAGAAGTTTGATCACTATTCACTGCCGAAAAATACTATTCACCAAGAACAAAAAGTTGTCAGATAGTTGAAAAATTTCATATCTTAAGGTTTATTTAGCTCATGAATCTATCTACAGTGTCAGAATTTCAATTAGAGATCTCTAAATAAAAGTTTCAGAATTTACCTTTTTTTGAAATTTTTTACTTCAGGTCTACGGTGATTCAATGGTTGACTTAAAAAATTGATCGGTCAAAACTGTAGTATTCTTCGTCCTAAATCCAATAGCACCTTCAGTTTTGAGATCGGAAGACAATAGGTACACCAGATCTAGAGAGAAAGTTGAAAGTAACTATTCACTCACTATTTGCTTACTATTCCTTCTCTCTGTAACTTGGTTTTCGTTCGTCTCCCACCTTCCTATTTCCTCTTTTATTTTATTTTTATAATTATTATTATTATTTAATAATTAAAAATTTAGATTTATTTTTATTTTATTTCATATATATTCATATAAATTCTGTTTTCATCCTAAAATATCTTAAAAATTTCTAAAAATTTACATTCTCATAAACCTTTAGTTAAACTCTTAAATCATAATTTTTCTTGATAAAAATCTTAATAAAACAAATCACAAAATAAATATCTTTATACATAATAAAAGAAAGAATATTTCTAAAAATACAACAAAAAATTATTAAAGGCCAATATAATTATTTTAAGCAAAATAAGAATTATTTTAATTAAAAATATACTTACTTTTAGCAAAACATAATCATTTTTAAAGGAATAAAAATATATTTTTTATAACAAAACATTATTATTTAAAAATAAAAATTATGGGATGTTACATTCTTCTCCTCTTAAGAAATTCGGTCCCCGAATTTCAGCCCATCCTACCACATGTAGGGAATGAAATTAAGATATAATTCGGAGTTACCAACCTTATTACTCAAATAATTGGGGATATCTTTTCTGTATAACGTCTTTACTTTTTAAAATGTCTCTTCACTTGAGTGATTTTGCCATATAACTTAACCATAGAGATTTCTTTCATCCATAAGTTCTTTACTTGTCGATCAACAATAAACATCAATTGTACCCATAGTTAAGCAAAATTTTTGTCTAATTGAATTTCTTGAAATTAGGTAACGTAAGAAGAATCTAATATGTACTTCTTTCCAAATCTCATTACCTCTTTCATTGGTGATTCCTTCAAAAATATGTGGTCACCAACTGATAATTTTTAGTGCTCAACATGCATGATTTCTTTAAACTTTTGGCCTGTATTGAATTATTTGTATTCATTTTTCTAATCAATTTCACTTTATATCCTCAAACTCGCATGGATATATTTATGGATCGATATTAGAAAATACACTCATAAAAGAATATATTCACATCTGTATTGGGGTAACTATCTTTCTTATTCCAGACTTCTATCAAGTCATCTTTGATTCTTACATGTCAACATCATCCCATGAATAGCATCAGCTGAATCTATCATCTATTTTTATCCTAAAATCCATTAATCAATATGTTAAACATACGTAGCAATAAATCTACCAATCATTTGTAACGTTTATGTATCATTGGCACATGTCTAACAATTCTAACTTACCTCATCATAGTAACTCTATACATTTTTATTAACACAAATAAATTCATTATCAAAAAAATCAAACATTTCTTCTATCATGTCTAAAAGCACCTCATTCTAACTTATATCAATCTCGTTTAATTCACCTAATTATTTCAAGAAGATTTTTCCTAACAATTACTCATACATGAATTCTCAATTTCAACATAATTTACATCCTAGATACTAAACTCAATTTAGCATAATACAAACCTTTAACACAAATATCTTAATCACTTTCATTATTTTCGGACATAATTCTCATAGTATTCTCCATATTTTCAAATTAAGAGTTCAAAGATTAATTTAAATCCTACTCCCCATATTTTATTACTCAAAAACTTCAACACCACTAATTCTCTTGATTACATTCGTCAAAATATCATAAGGTCATCATCCGTTCACTCCTTCCAAAATCTCTATTACTTTAACCTTCCTTATAATATGGAAAAAGAATCTTGCTTTTAATACCAAATATTAATGTAGGACAATGCAGCAGAAAAT
Source organism: Gleditsia sinensis (assembly GCA_037074535.1). Lineage (NCBI taxonomy): Eukaryota > Viridiplantae > Streptophyta > Magnoliopsida > Fabales > Fabaceae > Gleditsia > Gleditsia sinensis. Next base: position 53,188,150 of record CM073467.1, on the reverse strand, counting down.
GTGGAATACGTAATAGAGTATGGTGCCAAAATAGGAAGTTAGAAATTTGGACAAAGTATTGAAATAAAATTAAAATCGGTGGCCGCAAATTTTGAATATATATGCCAAAATTTAATTCAAAGCTACTGTCATTCGGTAGAATAATATCACAGGGAAAAGAAGTATTTCTGAACTTATAAAAGTTTGTGAAACTCAAAGAATACGTAGTTAATTGCTAAGATGCAGTTGATTGCTTCAAAATAAAGATAATCAATCAACTGTAAAATAATCAGTCTAAATTAAAATTTCTCAAAATAGCTAGTCGACTTAATAATACTGATAGTCGACTGGCAAGAATATTGAAAAAATAAAATAAATCATTTGATTGTCCCTCTTCAACAACTAACTTGTTTGCATTTTCACTCTTTTTTTTTTACAATTACACCTATTACTTACAACTTCTCTACAAGAATCAAGACATTGATGTTTCATCAAGAACAATAAGGAAAAGACAAATTTCTGGTGATATCTTAACCTTATTATCTTTATGTGCTTAATATGAGCGACTATCACAACTGTTATACATATACATGATTGCCGTCATTTTTTTGAAAATTTCACCTTTAATGTAGCTAATATCCAACAATCACTCACATACTGTTCTAATTATTCTCAACCTATGCACATAGCTATCATAAGTATGCCATTCTTTGAGTTCTATAAATGCACACGTTAATTTCTTTACTTTCATACTCCAAGTTAAAGTGTGTGCATTTATGGAGGGAATCGCATTTCGTCAATTTCGAAATATTTGTGTCTTTTGTGGTTCTAGTCCTAAAAAAGATAGAGTATGTGAAAACTGCACAAAACTTGGGTATGGTACTGGCCAGGAGAAAAATTCATTTAGTCTATGATAGAGGTAATCGTGGATTAATGGGGTGTGTGTCTACAACTGTCCATGTAGGAGGATGCCAAGTTCTAGGTATTATTCCTAGAGCTCTAGCTATATCTAACATCGTAAGAAAGACAATTGGTGAAGAGTTTAGGGTAGCTTCCATGCATGAACGCATGGTTAGAATGATGAGTAATGCTTATACCTTCATTGCCTTACTAGGGGGTTTTGGTACTTTAGAAGAAAATTTTCAAATAGTCTCTTGAGCATAACTAAATATGCATCACAAGCTGATAGGATTGTTAAATGTTAACCACTTCTTTGATGGTCGGTTGTCTTTCCTTGACCATTGTAACATCCCTAATTTCGTTTCTTTTATTGATAAAAGTACAAAAATATTTAATTAAGGAAATAAAATTTATTAGACAATATTTTAGATATCTAAAGAAATATAATCCTTAGATATTCTTCACCTTATGTATATGCATAGAAAATGTTTCTAACATTAAGAGAACAAATAAAGAGGGAAAATCTAATAGGAAAGAAATTAGAAATAACATACTAAAGAGATACAAAATTCTTGGATAAGGAAGATAAATTTTTAGAAACAAGTAAATGTCTTAAAATTTCAAGAACATTGGATTAGGGTAATTTTTCCTAATTCAAGAATTAGAGTTACTAAGTTTAAAATCTTTACCTATACATTAGGCTTTTACCTATGGACACTTCATATAGAGTTTTTCCACTTCACATAAGTTTCTAGCAAGCCCATTGGATAACCTAAGCAAGAAATAAAACATAGACTTGGACTAGGATATAGTAATTGGACCAATAGCTCAAAAATTATGAAAATGTGACCAAGCCCTCCAAGAAAGGTAGAATTTTATCCAAAACAAAGAAAATAGGTAAGAATAAACCCAAATCCAAGAAAAAATATAAAAAAAAATAAATTAGGTGATGATATAATAATGTATAATAATGTAATAGTAATAAAGATTAGGTTACATGGCATTAAGACAAAAAATTAGCAAGTGATGTGATTCTACATTCATCATTTTGACAAGTGGCATGATAATACAAGGTTTTAGGACAAAAATATCTATATCCTACACTCATAATTTTAGCAAGTGGTATGATAATACATGGCATTAGGACAAAACATTCATATCCCACACAAATAATATCAACCAAATAATGGAGATTCAATGGCTAGAAATTTACCACCTAAAAAGGCAAACCTATCATACTTGTTTAAGACAAAAGAAAATGGAAATGAATCCCTAAATCAAAGGGACCTTGTCCCTTATCTTAAGAACATATCATCATAATTTTTAAAATATAAATCTCCTTTTTCTATGCATATCTTGACTAAGAAAGAGGAAGACAAGAACACAAGTTGTTTGTTTTCCAAAAATTCAACAAAGTGTATCCTAATTGTGATAAGGTAGACCCATGATCATGAAAGGTGTATTATTTGGTGGTCTATTTAAGCAAAACCCACCCCTACAACATTTTAATTTCGTCCAGGTGAGGAAGAGAGAGAAATAGAAGCAAGGTAGAGTGAGGAAAGGAGAGAAAGAGAGGAGAAGAAAGAAAGGAAGAAGAAGAAAAAATTTAGAAGGCTAAGTACTCAAGGTAAGTTACCTTAATCTCCACTTGAGTCTATTTTTCTTCTTCATCCTTGAGGTTCAAAAATTCACCCTCCTTCCCTTACCTAAACTGCTAGAAAAGTTAAAGGAAGGGAGGAATCTTGCTACTTCTTTCAAGAGGAAACAAGAAAACCAATTCACTAAGTAAGTTAGGGAGATTCTTAGGTAAATTTAACAATATTTCTTTTTGAAGAAAACTTTTGAAACTTATAATATTTATATGAGATTTTAATCTTAGAACTTTGATGATTGGTCATGGATGTTGCTATATCATGTTACATATTGATCTTGCATGTGATATATGTTTGAATACTTAGAATGGTATAGAAAGTTCTGCATAGGTATGGCTATGGGTGGCAAAATTTTTAGCTTCTGTGTTTTAATTTCTGGAAATTATCTATAGGGAATTAAAACAAATGGTTAAAAATATATGTGTGACGGATTTTTAACCACTGAAATTATTCAATTTGGAGTCCATATGAGGTAGATATGGTCCGATTAGTAGTCAAAGGTCAGAAAACGGTTCATCAAGGAAGAATATGTTAGGATAGCTTCTGTATTTTAATTTCTGGGAATTATCTGTATGGAATTAAAATAAATGGTTAACATAGGAATTATAACTATGTGTGTCTCAGATTTTAAGCCACTGGAATCAGTCAATTTGGAGTCCATATGAGGAAGATATGAGCTGATTAGTAGTAAAAGGTTAGAAAATGGTTCATCAGGGAAGAATATGTTAGGATAGCTTCTGTATTATAATTTCTGGAAATTATCTGTATGGAATTAAAATAAATAGATATAATACGAATTATAGCTATATGTGTCACGGATTTATAGCCACTGGAATCATTCAATTTGGAGTCCATATGAGGAAGATATGAGCTGATTAGAAGTCAAAGGTCAAAAAATGGTTCATTTGGAAAGAATATGTTAGGATAGCTTCTGTATTTTAATTTTTGAAAATTATTTTTATGAAATTAAAATAAATAGTTAACATAAGAATTATAGCTATGTGTGTCACGGATTTTTAGCCACTGGAATCATTCAATTTGGAGTCCATATGAGGAAGATATGAGCTGATTAGTAGTCAAAGGTCAGAAAATGGTTCATGAGAGAAGAATATGTTAGGATAGCTTCTGCATTTTAATTTCTGAGAATTATCTGTTTGGAATTAAAATAAATGGTTAACATAAGAATTATAGCTATGTGTGTCACAGATTTTTATTCACTGGAATTATTCAATTTGAAATCTATATCAAGAAGATATGAGTGGATTAGTAGTCAAATGTCAAAAAATGGTTCATCATGGAAGAATATGTTAGGATAGCTTCTGTATTTTAATTTCTGATAATTATCTTTATATAATTCAAATAAATGGTTAACATAAGAATTATAGCTCTGTGTGTCACGGATTTTTAGCCACTAGAATCATTCCATTTGGATTCCATATGAGGAAGATATGAGCTGATTAGTAGTCAAAAGTCAGAAAATGATTCATCAGGGAAGAATATGTTAGGATAGCTTCTGTATTTTAATTTCTGGAAATTATCTGTATGGAATTAAAATAAATAGTTAACATAAAAATTATAGTTATGTGTGTCATGAATTTTAAGCCACTAGAATCATTCAATTTTGAATCCATATCAGGAGGATATGAGCCGATTAGAAGTCAAAGGTCAGAAAATGGTTCATCAGGGAAAAATATGTTAGGATAGCTTCTGTATTTTAATTTTTGAGAATTTTATTTATAGAATTAAAATAAATGGTTAACATAAGAATTCTACCTATGTGTGTCGCGGATTTTTAGCCACTAGAATCATTCAATTTGGAGTCCATATGAGGAAGATATGAGCTTATTAGTAGTCAAAGGTCATAAAATGGTTCATCAAGGAAGAATATGTTAGGATAGCTTCTGTATTTTAATTTTTGAGAATTATCTGTATAGAATTAAAATAAATTAACATAAGAATTATAGATATGTGTGTCACAGAATTTTAGCCACTGGAATCACTCAAGTTGGAGTCCATATGAGTTAGATATAATCCGATTAGTAGATAGAGGTCAGAACCTATCAGAGAAGAAATAACCGGTACATTTAGGGAGTAATATCACCTTGATTTCTTAATATTTCGCTACAATGTTCAACATAATAGTTTTAGATAATTGTTTTATCTTGAAAGTGACACCAAGATCACCTACATCGGAGTTCAATGAATGGAGTTATGCTCTGATTAGTAAGAGAATGTTAGATATGATGAAAACCTGCATCAAGAAAATAAAGAAATAAAATTAATATTTAAAAAAAAAGACGAATTTTATAAATGACTGGTATATGCCATAGCCATTGCCATTGTATGAACTTCTTACCATCTTAAGTGTAAAATTCTGACATGAAAATATTTTATAAAGTGATATTTGAAATGGTTATGTTCATGGCATGATTACCAATGATTTATGGTAATAGTTATATTTTGATGAACATACTTGTTATTGAAAGCATATTTTTGGCTATCATTGTGAAAAGAAAAGAAATGAGTACGGTCACATGACAATCCGTATGGTGCACCAGTAGGGGACGCTCTACCAACGGTTATGATCATGTTAATGAGAAAAGAAAGAGAAAGTGAGCCATGTCGAACGGAGCGAGAAAAACCCGTACCGGAGAGTAGAGGATACTCACCCTAACCAGGGTAGCTTGAAATGAGAATAAATTGATGGCCATCATATGATATTTTGAAAATAGTTAATCATGTGATACATATCATTACTGTATGATTCTTATGTGCATAGATATAATACATTCATGTGACCAAAGATATTTTCTGTAGTTTATACAGCTGAACATGATGTGATGAGCTATATTGATGATGATTTATTGTTGAACTTACTGGGATTTAATTCTCACTATATTTTCATATTATGTTTAGAAAATTAGTTATGCAGATTTTCTATAGCTCTGGCTTTTAGTGCACGTTAGATCAAGTTATTCTATGATGGGCAGATCCTAAATAAAATGTTTGTGGTTGAGTTGGCATAGATCCCGGTAAAGGTGCAACCACCCGCACCCGAATCTCTGGAATTGGTCAACCAGAATCAATAAGATGTAGATATTTATGTGTTTGAAATGTTGTACGTACGTTTTGATTAATGATGTGTATGTGAACTTTATATTGTATAATAATAAATAAATAAATAAAAAAGTTGTTACAGTCATGCTGTGGAATAAAGATTCATCTCACACTCAGCACGACGAATTCTCATCTCAGCTTTAAATGCTAAGGAGTTGATTGATGCTTTACAAGCATATGTTTATGTATCTGATCCAACTATGGCTCAAATAGAATTGACGGCATACAACCGTAGAAAGTGCAAATTGGATTTGGTTCTTCATCTTTAGATGTAGTAAAATGTAGCTATTATTGTACCACTTTTACTTTCTTAAAGTCTACTTGGATACCATCTTTACCAACCATACACCCTTGGAGTTGGTAAAACTATTTTTGAATGTTGCTTATGATCCTCTGAACTTTTAAAATATTTTAGTATATCATCAATAAATATAATAACAAGTTGATCCAGGGATGAACTAATTACTATTCATTAAATCTATGAATGCAGTTAGGATATTTGTCAAACTAAATAATATAACCAAGGACTCATAATGCCCATAATGAGTCCTAAAAGAAAATTTTCGTACATTCTCTTCTCTTATCCTCAATTAATGCTACTCATATCTGAAATTAATTTTTGAAAAATATTGAGCACCTTACAACTGATCAAACATATCATCTATACGAGGTAATGGGTATTTATTCCACACCATCACCTTATTCAACTGTCTATAATTTATGCATAGTCATAGTGATCCATCTTTCTTTTTCACAGATAGAACTGGAGCACTCCAAATAAAAGTACTAAGGCATTTAAATCCCTTATCTAACAAGTCTTGTAACTAATTTTTTTTTAAAAAAATTCAATGGATATAATTCTATATAGGGATATAGATACTAGTTGGGTTCCAAGAAATAAATCAATATCAAATTCTATTTTTCGTTTTGGGGGTAATTTAGGCAATTCTTCTGAAAACACATCAGGAAATTTTTTAACTATTGGAACCTGATCTACATTAGTATACTTTATATCAACATCTCTCACCACTGCCAAATATCCTTAGCACCATTTTTTTGTAATAACTTATGGTTGTTAAAAGTGAAATTAAATTACTGAGTAGTTGCTTCCATGATTGCTCACTACTTGCAACTCTGTTACTAACATTTTTTGCTATTAATGACATCTTCATACTGTATCAGCTAGATTGCACTTCAAAACACTTGAACAAATTCAACCTATTGTGACTTTATTCTTTAACATGCTTATGCAATATCTTAACAATCAATCATGGAAAACTTATGTCTATTCAAGATCCCTTCACATGAATTACCCATTTTGCATACCTTAAATTTTAAATTTCCATGAGTAAACCTTCCTTTATCATAATGCTTATACATAGTATTATTGAAAACCAAACTGTCTTCGAATTCCTTATATCAACAAAATATATCATTGAAAATATTATCTTCATAGATTCTCCTCTCTCAAATTCAATCCAACCCACAACTTACCAAATTCATTTATATATATAGATTCCAACTCATCCATCCAAAAAGAGATTTAAATCTATTTTTAAAACACTCACTTTATTTTAAATCATTATCTTGGAGTTAACAATCTCGATCATTTCATAACCCACTATCAATATTATATTAGCCATTCGTCATATTGTTTCACATAAGCAAATCAAACAATCAATTCAAACCTTCTTGACATCCAAACAAGCCATTCCCTTTGTGTTCGGATAGAATTTTCTTAATTTTCATCTAATTTTTTAAGAGGGTTCTCTTTATCATTTTTTGTCAAAACAAGTTCAAAAGATAAACTAGTAGTCCACACACAAAAGGTACCATCTAGGACATATGCATTGATGTTTAAACCTCACATATCTAAGGAAAATAGTTAGAAGGAAGAAAAGGATGACACCCTATAGAATTCCACAACAGCACTGTGAGTATAAATATGTCTGCAGTTACATACCCATACTCAAAGTCCTACTACAGAATTCTTTGCTCTGTTAGTTACAAGAAAACCTAATGCGCTAATACCAACTTGTAATGCTTCCAATTTACGTTACGTAAAATAAACATTTTTTTTATTTTTTATTTATTTCCGTAAACAGATATTCTCCATAAAGATACATAATTCAATTCTTTATCATGGGAACAGATATATATATATATATATATATATATATATATAGGATCTCTCATGTATACACAATATATAGACAAGTCTATAAATATCATAGTACAACAGAAATGGGGATCCTACCTATAGCATTTAGAGCACACTCTAGAATACAACAACGGTATAATTCAAAAACTGAGTCTTGGAAACAACATAGATTCACCGAGAGAATATGTCACCTATCTGCCAAATCAGACTCTGATATTCTTATCTAAAAAAATATCATGTAGTGAGTTTGACAACTCAGTGAGTAAATAATTCTTTCTATGATCTCTTAGGTCAGCATATGGATGTACTTATATTTTAAAATGTGTCACATAGAAAATACAGTTCAGAAGTACATTCATCTGGGACCCGTATTTCAAATATTCTCAAATCAAAAGATATTCAGATATCCAAAACTATATGCACCATGGTATGATCATTAAACAAATGTTGTTATGCTCAGCTGTATAAGCTATAGTAAAATATTATGATTTAAAGATAAAATCATCACTTTTAATGCACCTGCCTTACTCGGCGGTCTGACACACTTAATTTAAAAATGACCTGTTTCACTCGGCGATCTAGTCAACCCACACACTCAATTTAAAAATGATATGCCACATTCGGCAATCTGGTCAACCTACACACTCAATGTAAAATGACATGCCTCATTCGGCGTCTGGTCAACGCAATTTGCTATACACATAGTGACTGATCAATTACAGTCACAATAAGTGATCAGGGAATGTGAGTTCATCATCCTCCTGCCTCCTCACATTACCACTGTCACCCGGTTGGAGTGGCCCTCCCCCGACTCACTCAGACTAATAAGGCGTCCCTTATTTAGTACCGTCACAAGCTATACAACCCGTCGATATTCATCCATACATATAAATACATTTATATTAATGCATATTTATCAAATACAATGTAAAATTATTAAGCAACTCGCCATGAGTTTTACACTTGCCATTCAGTCTCATTTATAATATGACATGCATCATTTTCACAATTATATAGCTTTACAAATCAATGCATCGTGCTCATAATAGTCACTTTATCAAATAATGATAAATACATTTAGAACCACATATTCAATGAGTTCCAAAATACATTTCTAAAACCATACTCTTCTTGAACTATGTGCCAGTTTATAAGTATAACAGATATTTTAACACATTTAATAAACTTATAATAGTATAAATAATTTATAAATAGAAATAATAATACATTTATAGTTCAAGAAGAGCATGGGGCAAGTCATAGAAAGAATTATCTACTCACAGAATAAGGCTCCTAGTTGGACATCCCTAAAATGTATTTTTTTCAATCCGAATTTGACCAATTAAATCTCAAAAACATGTCCGAAGAGTCCAAAGGCTTAGAAAATGACTTCGGGAGTTAGGTCACTATTTACCGCTGGTAAACACTATTCACCACCGGAAAATACTATTCACCAAGAACAAAAAGTTGTCAGATAGCTGAAAAATTTTATATCCTAAAGTTTATCTAACTCTTGAATCCATTTACAGTGTCAGAATTTCAATTTGAGGTCTCTAAGTAAGAGTTTCAAAATTTACCTTTTTCTGAGATTTTCTACTTCAGATCTATGACGATTCAATGGCTGATTTAAAAAATTGATTGGTCAAAATCGTAGTATTTTTTGTCCTAAATCTAGTAGCACCTTCAGTTTTGAGATCGAAAGCCAATAGGTACTCCAAATCTAGAGAGAATGTTGAATGTTACTATTCACTCGTTATTCGTTCACTATTCCTTCTCCACTCTGCAACTCGGTTTCCGTTTGTCTCCCACCTTCCTATTTCCTCTTTTATTTTATTTTTATAATAATAATAATATTATTATTAATTTAATAATTAAAAATTTAGATTTATTTTTATTTTATTTCATATATATGCATATAAATTCTGTTTTTCATCCTAAAATATTTCAAAATTTTTTAAAAATTTACATTCTCATAAACCTTTAGTTAAACTCTTAAATCATGATTTTTCTTGATAAAAATATTAATAAAACAAATCACAAAATAAATATTTTTATATATAATAAAAGAAAGAATATTTCTAAAAATATAATAAAAATTTATTAAAGACTAATATAATTATTTTAAGTAAAATAAGAATTATTTTAATTAAAAATATATTTATTTTTAACAAAATATAATTATTTTTAAATAAATAAAAATATATTTATTTATAACAAAATATTATTATTTAAATATAAAAATTAAGGATGTTACAGCTTTAACTCTAAATTGGCACATTCTATCCTCAATCTAAACTTTATCTTAAAAAAAAAAAGAAAAAGACCATGACGTCTAAATCGTTCTTTCTCAAGTGGGTCCAATGATATTACAGTTCTTTAACATCAACTACGTCAAAATGGTTCTGGCAATCATTTAGGAAAGAAAATGCATGTAACTTTCGTACTTAGGAGCAATCATAGAAAGCTTGGTAGAGTCAGAATTTGCTTAATTACACCGAAAGAAAATGGTCTCTCCCAAGATAATTTGCTTTTCATTGCATCTTTTTCTATCTACAGAGGAAGTAGCTAGCTTGTCGGTACATAGAAGGAATAATTTGGTTGCTCAAATTTGGTATGCGTCCATCAACGGATTTCATGATTTGAACTAGTGCTAAATAGCTAAGATTCTTCCAGGAAGTTCAATGGTTGATTTATATGTAGCTTTTGAGCTCACTTTGCAAAAAAAAAAAAAAAAAAGGAAAAAAAATATACTTTTTTTTCAGCAAACAAAAGTTTATCACAAATTAACTCTATTCTAAGAAAGTTAATTCGGATAGTAAAGCGGGATGAATCTCTTTTGATTTCTTTTAAAAGCATTTTAAATATACTAATTTAATGTTGTAGTGTGAGTTCTTAAGATCTCTTCTAGAGATAATTTATTGTTAGGCTGAATCATGAGGATACTTATCTGACTTTGACACCAAAACAAATATCTCTATATCTTGATAAAAGTATAATTTAAACCCAAATCCTTGTGCTCACCCTAAAAGATTTTACCAATTAAGTTAACTATAACTTCTTCTTCTTTTTTGCATCATACTTCAGTGAGTGATTTATTATTTCAATCCTTTCAAAATATGTATTTTTTTACAATTTGATTTTTCAAAATTTTACTATTTAATTTTAATCACTTAAAAACTATGCAGTCTTCAAAACCATCATCATGTCGGCCTCAATAATAAATATTTAACAAATTTATTTCACAAAATAAATTAAGAACTTATTTAAATTGATATAAATATCTATTAGAAAGTTTAGAAAAAAAACGTATATATCTTTTTCACTGTACTTGATTTTCGTTTCAAAATTTTTTCTAAAATTGACCAATAATTTTCAATATTTTTTCTCTTTCTTCTTTTATCTCAACTTTAAGTGTGATTTAAGAGAAAGATTTATCTAAATGTGAAATGACAATGATGTGGGTGGATGTACAGTTATATAAATGCGGATTCAAATTTGTGTACTCTAATTTGGCTTACGAACGCAGCCCCATGTGAGTCACATTTCCACGAAACAGGCAAGTCTTAGAAAAGATCAAAAGAGATGTCACTTTCTTTAAGCTTTCTTATCAACGATTTGTGTAAACGTTGACTAGCTATGATTTGTTAATTAATTAGTGTGATGATAAGCTACGTCAAATCATTATCTTAAGTACGTTCAAAACCATGGTTATCTTCTCTTAATTTTCAAATAATAAAAAAAAATTCATTAATTAATAAAAAAAATAATGACATCAAGATTAAAACGATTACATAGCTGTATATTTTGGTAGCACGGTTATTTTAAAGTATCATTTTACAAATTTAAATTTTATAATATTATAAAACCTCCTTAATTAATAAATTTAATTTTATTAATCACTTAAATAAAAAATTTATGAATTTATTGTACACAAAATTTATAATTTTATTTCTTAATTTCTCTTCGTTATCATTGAATAATGACTTTTTGATTGATATATATCTCTTATTAGTCATTGAACAATGATGTTTTGATTAATATATACATAAATATCAGTGACTAAATGCTTTTCTATTGCGAGAAAAGAATTATACTGGGAGTTCTTTGTTAATTAAACTTTTACCTTATTAACTTTGTTAATTCTATTAGCTAGCAACAACAAAACGAGTGCATGGAGTGATACAAAATTATATTAAACGTCGAGGCAGCAAACTAAGACAAAAAATCTTTAAGGGAGAAAATTGATATTGTACTCGTTTTTAAATTATCGTAATAGAGTTTTAGTGATAAAAGTATGTGATGGAAAAATAAGTAATTTTTTTACACATTAAATATCATGATATATAAATTAATGATTAGCTAATTTTTAATACTTATATTCATACAACAAAGTGTTAATCCTAAAAGGATTTGCTCATTATTGTATTTTCTTTTTTCTTTTAATTAATTTGACCATTCATATGAAACTCAATTATTGAATTTTACTTCTTTCAAGCTCACATATATATTAATTATATGTGTGTCAAGCAAATATGAAACTTATATATTTAGATGCATTTTTTCACAAATGAAAAACTTTGTAAAGCATGAATTTTAATGCTCATATGATCCACATAAAAAATAAAACGACTTATAAATTTATAACTCAAGTAATAAACAAACGAAAAAAATATTTTTATAAAATGATAGTCTTGATAGTTTGAACAACATTAATTATATATTTAAAAGATGTAATAATATTTATATGAATAAAAAAAATACAAATCCAAAGTTTATTAACATAGAAAAGGCAAAATGTAATCAATTTTCAATTACATGGCCCCATTTTTTACAAGTGATTTTTTTTTTAAATACATGTAGTGCGTACCATATTTTAATTGTGAATTTGAAAAGATGTAATAGCCATAAAAAAGGGTAAAAAAAAGAAAGAAAATATACTTCTCCAAGACAACTAACAGGGAAATGCAAATGCAATCATTAAATATTTTTGAATTAATTATTAAACCTCCTTTTTTCAAATGAAATATGTTTAGATAGATTGTAATTATTTAGTAGTAACATATCAAATGAAATCGGATAAAAGGATTAGTCCTAAAATTAAATATTGAATGTATTGAATGACAAATCACAAATTTGTGATTTAAGTGAGAAATAAATTTAAATTTAATAATTAAATAGCTTTTATAATATTAAGAGTTTGAAAATAAATATTTGTAAAAATATAATTTTCATATTTCAAATAAAATTATTCTTATACTCAAGAGATACAGTGCATGACAAAACATTATTGAAGGAGAGAAAAATAGGAACACAAGTCCATATATAGTTTAGCCAAACAGGGGAAAGAAATTATTTATTATTCTCTATTTTTATTTTTTTATAATATTTTTTTATTTTTTATTTTTTGTTATTTTGAAATCGAGTTAAAAAAATTATTTTTATTTTTAAATTTAATTGACATAAATAACTATAAATATTATTTAATTTTTTATTTTAATCTTTTATAATTATGATATTATTTTTAAAATTATAAAAATATCATCAGTTATTTTTTAAAAATATCTTATAAACGTTTTATATTTTTATATTATCTTAAAAAAATATTTTTAAAATTTTACTAAATATATTTTAAATTGTATTTTTCATTTTTAATAAAAATAAAAATAAAAAACAGACAAACCAAATTCTAAAATTTTGTCCCTAATTCAAACAGTGATAAACAATCACTTCCTTACCTACTAGCTAGAATGGTTGGGCAAGGTGGGTGTGTGCAAATATTTCCTTTTATTATTATGAAAAAAGTTGAATTCATGATTTGGTCGAATCTAAAGCTAGAAACCGTACTTAATCATCAATAATTGGTCAATATAAAGCAACCTCCATTGAAGAAAAAATATAATTATATTTGAAAATTTAAAACTTTATAAGAAAAATAATATTTTAATATGAAAAGAATCTCTGTACTTTATCCATTATTGGTACCATTATTATACATGGTGATGGAGAAAGAAAGCGAGGGATGCTACCATGAAATCCTCACGAAACTGACCTCACAATCATTTCAAAGATAAAGATTGCATACCCAAATTAAATTTGAGTTCAATAAATTCTTTTGAAGGATTTTTAATTTTAATTTTAATTTTTAAAACTTATGTTTAAAAGTTATTTTATAAAATAAAAGTAAAAATATATATATGTGATAAACTGTTCTAAAAGTATATTCTTTTTAGTGTTTTAGAAATAAAAATAACTCTTATTTATTTTTTTATTTTTAAAATTAAAACAGAAAATAATTTTTAAACTATTTTTTTATTTTAAAAACCATTAACAAACATGCCTATTATTTTTTTACTAGCGAGCTTCTGTTTTCCTAAAACGTTTCAACAATTTTACAATAATAATGACTGGTTGCTTTATTTAATTAGGGTCAAATTAATTTATTTATAAAAATTTGAAGAAATTGCCTTTTTTTCACATTAATTTTACTTTTATTTGCATTTTTTTAAAATTTAATAATTATTATAAAATTCTCTTTAATTTATATATCTTGTTACAATTTCTTCTCTTCTATCTAAATTTTTCGTTAAATATAACATTTTACTATTCAAACCACTTTAAAAAAAATAAAAAATTACTCTCTCCTACATGATTATAATATTTGTTCTAATAAGGTGGATAAATGTAAAATTTTTTTAAAATTAATTTATCTATAAAATTTCTTATGACAATAATTTTATAATCAGGCAAAATCTGAAGACACTGATGGTAATACAAAAAAAATAAGATTTCAGATACATGGGTTCACTTTATAGAGCTGGATTGTACTTTAAAATTGAGTTTATTTATTGTATGCAAATAGTTATGATCACTGAACGTTCGGAAAGACTAAATAATTAATTAAGTTAGTAAATAGATAACGAAGTTCACGCTTCAAATAAAAAGGAGTGGTGGATAATCTCAAAGGTTAAAAGGTGCACAATTTTCAAAAGGTATTAGCCATCATAGAAGAAAAATGAACTTCTATTAATTGTATATTCAAATTACTGATCACTGCATGCATGCCTTTCCACACAACTTTTCTTTTCCCTTCCCCACTCTCTCCTTTTTCCTCATGCTTATGCTATCATCCAGCGTGTGTATCCACCTTATATTCGATCTTTGGAATGACACTGAAGAGATTTGAGTCTTGAAATCATCAGAGGAAGCAATCATTGCAATGTTGATTATCTTCAACTCCTAACTTCCACATTTTTAGATTCTATCAACGGAATTAATTCAACTGATAAGAATTAAAATATTTTATTTATAAAAATTATAAATTTAATTTTTAATTTTTGCAATTTTTTTATAAGTAATTTATAAATATAACTATATATTATCGTTAAAATTTATGACATGTTTTAATTTTAAAATAGAATATATTTTTTCATTTATGCTTTTCTTTATTAAAAAACATTTAAGTAAACTCAACTTACTATATATATATATATATATATATATATATATATATATATATATATATATATATATATATATATATATATATATATATATATATATATATATATATATATATATATATATATATATATATATCTAATTAAACATGTCTAACACAATTTTCAATGAAATTCCTTTTGATATGTTTATTTAAGTATTCATGATTAGCTTGATTTCTATATTTTGATAAATTGGATTTGTCTTAAGAATCTCTTGTAAGTCTTGCTTCAAAATTTACTGCCGGTGCTTTTGATTATCTCCCTTCTAAAGTTACCAATCACTCTAATTTCTTGGCAAAAAGAAGAGCAAAATCTTTCTAATTTGACTGGCATTATATCTTAAACGTATATTGTTGAACTAACACCTAGCTTTATGGACTAAGAAGATTACAGAAGAGAAAAGAAAGCAACTTGTGACTCATTCCCATCATTGCTTGAGATATTTCTAAGACTAAAAGAACCCTATTTGAAAACCTAATCAGAAACTGGGCCATAGCTCGAGAGATCGATCATTGATTATCATGCATGCTTTGAAAATAACTTAATTAAGGAGTTCTAGATGCAACAACGTAAGCAAAATTTGCTGAAAAGATATTTCATTTTTTATTTTTTGTGACTACCAAAAAGATTAATTTAAAGTATAATAAGTAAGAACTTTTTTAAGTTCATGGCTTCATAAATTGAATATTTATCATATTTTCGAATGCAAACAGTTCTTACTATTGTTATTAACCATGGTTAGATAAAAAAAAAAAAACATTATTCTGAGTGACTGATACGATGTGGTTCAATCCATCAAATGTCTAAGTTATGGGAGACTCGTGAGTGTACAAAAGGGCAGAAGACTTGTAGTTGTTTTTCTTGCCTAAGAACACGTAAGAATGGCCCAGAAAGATTTCGTATATATAGAATATTTTGATAATTTCTCTATCGTAGATGAAGGGCCCCAAGGTAGGAAAAAAAAACCCTGGCTCTCATCTGAACCCAGATACTCAGGAATTTGTAGTCTGCAGTTTTCTTTGTAGATGACATTTAAAGTCTCAGACTTTGCAATTATTAGTGAACTCTGTCACATCTTTCGCTTCAGATGGCAGTTTAGTTGTCTTCTCTTTGGGGAGCTTTTCTCTTCCTGCGAATGTAATAATTTATTGACTAAATATTGCATTGCATCATCTAAAATTATATTTATATAATTTTTTAAAAATTTAAACTAAGATAAATTTTTTTAAAATTTTATGAAACTTATAGTTATAATTCTTCAAATTAGAAAAAAAAAACTATCCATAATTTTTATATTAACATTTTTGCTAATAAAATAAAAATTTCTGTATAAATTAAAATTAAAAGAAGATGAATCTAAGTTTCAAAAAATTTAAAAGAAGTAAATGTAATTTACACTTATATGTTTGTGAAATTCAGATTTTAATTTTTTTTAATTATTTCATTTTGGAAATTTTTTTAAAAGAAAATAAATCATAATGATTTTGAAAAGGGTACAATTTTAATTTTTTTTTTAATGAGTACTAACAAATTTTTAATGTTCAAGGGCTCTAATTGATAAGTAGAATATGTCATTTTAATATTACACAAATATTTTTTTAATAATGTATTTATATTTTTCAAACTCACAATATTTATGTTCAGAAATTTAATATATAAAACACATTATAATGAAAAGGTTTACTGAGAAGCAACCAGAGACTTACTCAAAAGATTAAACATTAAAGGATCTCTATTAAAAAAATGACTATTAATATGTACGAGCTCGTGTGTGTATTTATTAAGAAAAATCCAAAGAAAAATATTCCTTCAACATATTTGTTTTTTGAAAAAAAAATTTTAAATTGAAAAGCTATTTGCATATTAGGGAAATTTTATAAAATAATTATTAGAAATTAAATTTTATGAAACAAAATAAAAGAACATTAATTAAAATTTACAGAGATAAACGAAAGAAACAAAAATTGTAAGTGAAAGTCCCCATCACCTTTTTTTTTTTGGGGGGGGGGGCTTTCGTCCCATCACTATTAAGGAATGCTTTTAAGAAACTTGTACAGTATAATAATGAATGAGGCCAGGGCCCAAACAAATAGGGCCGTTGGCTTTAGTCTTCTAGATAACTACCGTTGACTGTTATATTCACTTCCAGGACAATTTAATATATATATATATATATATATATATATATATATATATATATAAAAGTTAATATTTAATACGCTGTTAAAATTTAAAATATTTTTATTTATATTTTTTATTTAATAAAAAAATTTAATAATTAAAATAGAAAAGAGACAATATTTTAATTATCTACTAGTGAAAATTAAAACCTATTTAGTAGTGTACCATCAAAATTTTTTTAACATTAACATTGGCTTATGTATTGGCATCCATCAAAATATTTATATTTTCAATTGTATAATTACTAATTTTATTATTTTATAAAATTTATCAAAGATTTCTCATATATATTTTTATTGACCATATTAATTGTTTAGTGCTAAATTTTTTGACAATATGATTAATAGTACTGTGAAATGATACTTAAAACTTACAGTTTATATTCGCTTATTAAAATCTGCAGAGTAAATATAATTGTTGTGAATTTTAATGTTAAACAAGCTATAAGTGAGGGGATCCATTTATGACTCGTTTCTATTTTTTTTTTAAATTTTGAAATGAAATTATTTTTAAGCTAACAGGTATAAGAATTATATTAAAAAAATTATTAAAGCAATAATATACACATATATTAACAAACTAATATTATAAAATATTAAATCAAAACATCTTTTTAATCTTTCTTTTTTTTTATTTCATTTTTTTGTTGGTAAAATAGCCTTTCGGCCTGTAAATTACACGGGTTAATTTGTCGTGTCTATGGGTTAACGGAGTGGGCCATAACCCATTTTGAAAATACTAATAATTAGGTACCGCTTAGTAATTATGAGACAGGAAAAAAAAAAAAAGGCACGGTGAAAGGGGACGTAACATATGCGAGCCTTCAAAATGTCAAATCCTTGGACTTGATTTTGTTGAAATGCATTTAAAGACAATGATATCTTTGACCGTTTACTAACTTTTGCGCGGAGAAGGAAAGAAGGTTTTACATATCAAACATTTGAAGATCACGTAGAGTGGATCATGGTCGGTTGTGAGTTTGATATTTATTAATTTTAAAATGATTTGGCTTTGAATTTTGATAAATTTATATATAATAAGTTATTTTAGATTTTTACACTATTTTTAATTAAATTTATAAAGTAAAGTTTAAAAAATGATGAGATTAGTGAAATGATAAAAATATAAGCGGACTCACGACTATTGAGTTATAATAAAATAATGTCTGTAATAATTTAAATTTGTAGTTCTAATGTGTTGTCATATATCATAAAAGTAAGAGGATTTTTTTTAGAGTGAATCAATAAAAAGCTCATCCTCTAAAAAAATTAAACTCTTTTATTGTTAGATTGAGTTATTTTTATTAAAATTTATCTATATTCATTAATATACATAAATTTTCATTGTCTACTTATGGAAAGTTCAAATTTTTGAAAAGTCAAAATTTTTATAAATTTAGATTTGATCATCACATACTCAGACTTCGGCCTAAGTTTATTAATTTGCATAGCTTCTTTGAAAAAAAAAAGCAAAAATTAGAAATTCAATCAAACAAGCACTATTTTTTAAAATAGTTTTTATATAAAAATAAAATTATTTTAATAGCTTTATTCTTCAAAGATTTTTTTTTTCATTTTATCTGTTTTTATTCTTACATTATTTAAAGCATATTAAACATAAAAAAAAATAAAAGAGATTATATTCTATTATATGTGAGACCAAACAAATTTTTAATAATAATATTTTATTTTATTTTCAATTTCTATTCTTATTCTTTCTTTTGTCAACAATCAAATGGGATTTAAGATTTGATCTAAGTTCATTAAACTCAATTTCAATTCTCTATTATTAGGAGGATTAGGAATATTCGAAGTAACAAAAAGAAAAGAAAAGAAGAAGCAACCATTGGAGTAGAAAAGTCATAGTTGAAAAAATGATTCTTCGCTTCTTTCTGTCATTCAAAACCATGCATGAGACTTTAATCTCAGCATTGTATTCTCCATTTCTTACCCACTCTTGCACTTTTTAGCTATGATTTAATTTGATTTTTCACAATGAGAGGATGTCAATGAAAACATTGGCATGTAGTCAAATGAATATATTGACTTTAATACAAATTCAATATTTGGTTAAGAATGTTAATTAAAGTCATACATTAGAACAGAAGCAACTCAAATTTTATTTATTTGGGCTTATTTTGTACGTTTTGGCTTTCAATCTATCTTTTCTAGAGTTGTCGTAATTGCATTTTCATTGCTACAATGGTATTAAAATATCCTTTAAACTTTAGTGCTAAAAAAAAAGGTAACAATTTAGTGTTTAAGAGTCTTGATTCAAATGATACTTTCTTAATAATAATAGTATCAGCAAATTTAATGCAAATGAATTCAATTCTCCACTCTCTCCTTTCAATGTAATATTTCTTACAACATATATATACATATACACACTCTTTAATCCTTAAAAAAATACATACATTCTCAATTTGGTTTCTTAATTTTTTGAAAACTATATTATTTTTCAAAATGTTCCTCACATACACCTCATTAGAAGATATTTAAGAAATTTTTTGGTTTAACTAATTAACCAAAAGCTTATATAATTTGGTGCGAACATGGTTTACGTAAGTTTTTTATTTGATTAGTGAAGAAAATTCATTAATTTTTGTTAAGGAAGTAAATATAAGGATGCTTTTATAAAAAATAATCTTTAAATAAATAAATTGAAGAACTGAAACTTTGAAGGTTAATTGCACGGAACTCACACGGACTTAAATTTATTTAAAAGAGTAAATCATTTTATATACTAGTCCCAAGACTTCAATGAGTAATCAAATTACACAATACATATTTTTAACCACTAAAGCAAGAGTTTGAAATTGTAATAAAAATTGAATGAAAAACCTATATCATTCCAAAATATTAACCAACACACATTTTTGTTTTACCCATTTTTTTTTAAAAAAAGCGCTAAAAAAATGGCTCAATTGGCAAGATTAAAATCTTAATTAATTTTTCTTTCTGCCACAGAAAACAAACTTGCTTTACATATCAAGGGTCAGAAATCATCCCAGGAAAATAAGAACATTTTAGTTCTAAAGTAGCTCAAGATGATAGTCTATAATAAAAAAACTGATTAAAAAAAACGTTTGACTAGTTTAATTTTGGCACTATCTGAGGCAGAATTATTCCCAGTTTTTTTTTAGTAAATTAAATGGTTTGAAGTAGCTTATAAAAATGTTATCTGTGGAATTATTGTGCATGTGACAAGTGACAACGAGTATCGTTGATACTAGGTTAAGCTACTTGTTCTTTATATTGAAAAAACAAAAACCTTCTTGCATTAAAAAAATTGGAGCCTCTATAATTATAATTTCTGTTTTAAAAGAATTGATAGTTCCAATTAAAAAAAATTAATATATACCACTTAACAGATAGTTAATATATTTATTTATTTTTTACAATGGGAGATTTAGTCCTATTGTATCTTTTTCTCTCTCAAAACTAGTGTTTAAAAAATAAAACTAAATTGGTCAATCAAACTTAAAAAATGGAAAACTAGTCCTTGAAACTGATCCTACAAAAAATTAGTAAAATAAATCAATAGATCAATAAAAAAAATAATTAACGAACCAGGTTGGTTTAAACAATTTTTTTGCAATTACAATTAGTACCAAGACCTCTTATTTATTTTAAAAAAATTTATATAAATATTTCTTATATTTTAAAAGTATGTTACAACTTAATTTATTTTACAATTAATATTAATATAATTGTTAAATTATTAAATATAAATTCTTAACAACATTCTTGTTTTCAAAATAGAAGAGAGCTAACATATATTTAACGATTAAAATATTTTATTCAAAAATTTATAAAGCAAATTTCTATGTAAATTTTATAATATCAAATTTTATCTATTTATGAATGGCGTCGAAAAAAGCAACATAATAAGCAAAGTTCGCCCCAAATAAACTACGGAAGATAAAATTGAAAAACTGTTATATATTTTGGATACTAATCTGAATTGAAATGATCTTTTTTTTAGAAATTTTTTGTTTTTATGAATTTAAAATTTTTATACGCTGAATTGGAAAGTGCTAAACATAATGCTCATCTTTTCCACCAAGAATTAACCATAATTATCATGTTGAGTTTTGGCATAGGATGGAAAAAAGAAAAAGAAAGTCGTCTAAGTTTTTTTCGGTGATCCTTTCACATTTCATCATATTGCCTTTCTTTGCACCGTGCTGCCGCAAACCAGCAAATTCTTGTTTTAAAAAGGAGATTACAACCGAAAAAAAAAATCAAAATCAAAATAAAAGTCAAGCGCCACTGCTATTTCTGTGTGTTTAAATACCGAGATTTCTCCCTCCACTCTCACATACCATCACACTTCAGTCTCATTTCCATTCAGAGAAGAAGAAAGAAACAGAGAGAAAGGCAGAGTAAAATTAGACCCGAGCTTAGCTTAGCCCAGCAACACCAAAAAAGAGCTGAGCAAAAGCTTCCGAAAGCTGAAAACCGGCCAGCTTATAGAGAGGAAGAGACAGAGAGGCAAAAGCAATGCCATTTCTTCCTGCAGAGTTATTTTACTCAACCCAATTTCTCCTGCCATAAGCCCACCTCTGCATTCTCACTTTCTGCTCTCAGGTACGCGGTGCGTACATGTACCCACGCCACTCACTCACCCAGGGAGAGATTCACAGACACGCCCTTTCTTCCTTTTTACAACAACGCCTCTCTCAACTGTCTCCTCCTATTCTCTCTCTGCAGCATCCATAGCCATCACCACAACCTCATCTTCAAGATTTTTCACAACCCTTTTTTCTTCCTATGAAACTTCCCTTCTTCTCAACTCACTGCCAACATTGCTCTGCCATTAAATTTCAGCATCCCTCGCTTACCCTTTTACCTGTCAGTCCTTCTTCTACCTCTGCCAACGCCAGCAGAACCCATTGGCCACGCATGGACATCGCCTCTGCCTTCCACCGCTACCACCGAAAAGACAAGGTCGTTGTCATCATGGGAGCCACCGGCGCCGGGAAATCCCGCCTTTCCATTGACCTCGCCACCCGGTTCCCCTTCTCGGAAATAATTAACTCCGACAAAATGCAGGTCTACAGAGGGCTCGACATAACCACCAACAAGATTCCCATCGACGAACGGAACGGCGTCCCTCACCATCTTCTCGGCGAGGTCGACCCAGAAAATGGGGATTTCTCCCCTTCGGAGTTTCGCCTGCGCGGTGGCTCAGTTATCTCGGATATCAGTTCAAGGAGGAAACTTCCCGTCGTCGTTGGTGGGTCTAATTCGTTTGTTCATGCTCTGCTCGTGGACCGATTCGACCCTAAGTTGAATGTGTTTGATGGGTCATCATCATCGTCGACGTCGAGTTCGATCTCCTCCGCGTTTAGGTACAAGTGCTGCTTCCTTTGGGTGGACGTCTCATTCCCTGTGCTATCAGACTACTTATCGAAGCGAGTCGACGACATGCTTGACTCAGGAATGGTAGACGAGTTGGCCGAGTTCTTCGACCCGGAATCGGACGATTTGGAAGAAGACTCTGAGCACCGCACTGGGTTGAGGAAAGCCATCGGCGTGCCGGAATTCGACCAGTACTTCAAGAAGTACCCGCCCCCCGATGGGCTCAGCATAGGTGGCTCGGGTGAAGAGGATCGAGTGCGGGAAGCATTATATGAAGAGGCAGTAAGGGCGATAAAGGACAACACGTGTCAGCTAGTGAAGAGGCAGATAGGGAAGATCTTGCAGCTAAAAGGGGCAGGGTGGGACCTAAGGAAACTAGACGCGACGGAGGCGTTTCGGGCGGCGATGAAGTCAGGATGTGGTGCCGAGGACGGTGGCGAGAGGTGGTCGGATATCTGGGAGAGGACGGTGGTGGAGCCAAGCGTGAAGATTGTGAAGAGGTTCTTGAAGGAGTAGGTCTTACAGCCAAATCCAGCTACTCCAACTGAAATTTAATTTTCATTTTCTCTCTTTAAATTATGAAAAAAGTTTAAAAATTTGGGAGAAAATGGACAAATTTGGAATTGAAAGTTGCCAATTTGGGTCACTACACTTGGTTCAGAGATCCTGAAGAGGGGAGGGATGAGAGGAGTGCGGCTTGGAAGAATGGATGGTTGACCAATTTTGGTTTTTGGAGATGCAACGAGGCTTTGACCCTCTGGCCGTTTGGATTGAAATATTTTTTGAAGGGATCTCACGGTAAACAAAGTACTTTTTTTTTTCTTAGAAAAATGAAAAAAAAACACTAAATGTTGAGAAAGTTTGGTAGCAATAGTGTTTTTTTAGGGGCTTTTATTTTTTTTCTCAATTTGTTTTTTAATCTAAATTGTGAATGCTGTTTTCCAACTTCACGTGTCACTTCCACTCTCTCTCACTTCCCAATTTGGGCGTGGACTTCGGAAGGATGGGCAAAAAATGCAGCACAAGAAGATAAAATTATAATTTATTTTATTATTTAATATTAATATAATTATTTGATAATTTATCAATTATTTGATCATATTTAGATTAAAGCTTAAATCTTCAAAAATTTCAATCCCATTACACCAATTTATTTTCCACAAATATACAATACTTCACTTTTGTTACTCTCCATTCTCTTCTTTTTCTCTCATTTTCTTTATGTTTTTTCTTCTCATTTTCCGCGTCTCATGACAGGGACCACAGAATGGCACCTACTATTTAGAGCGAATTTGTAGCTATGAAAAAAAATGTCTTCTTGCCTTCAATATCTGGCTTTATGTATCCTTTAATAAGTAGGTAAAATTTTAATTTATTTTTTAAATTAATTCTTTACAAATAAAATTATTTATAATATTATTCTGAAATTAAATTATTTTTTATTATTTGATTCTAAACTTAACTTCTTATTTAAATTATAATTTTTTATTATATTTATTTAACACTAATTTAATATTTACGTTAGGAAAAATTGATTAATTTAATTAAAAAATTAAAATTTTGCTTTAGTGTTATGTAAATGGCGTGTCAATATTAAGGAGTATCAATTTATTTATTACATCGCATTCACGTAATAAAAATAATATAATTTTAATAAAGAATTAAATTTGATATCACATTATAAATGATAATTTAATTAAAAAATAATATTTTTAACACATAGAAATAAAAAAAATTTATTTGAAGAACTAAATTAAAAATTAAATTATTTATCGTAACTAAAATATAATTTTTCTTTAAAGCATGTGGAAGCACAATTTGGTCCCTTTTTTATGACTATAATTGCGCCTGCATATGTTTGCAAAGAGACGAGGGAAAATTAGGTGGGTTTGGAGGGGTAAAAAGCTTATGAATGCCCGTTTAGATTGTTCTAGTCTAACGAGTTTGATTCATATATATTTTAATTTTCCAACGCCTAAAAATTTATTTTTAAGATATTTAAGAATAATAAATTTTAAAATTTATGTGTTGCATATGAGTTAAATAATATAAAAAATTAATTTTTTTGTCTATATTTTATGCTTAAATTTTTTTTATGTATAAGTTTTCAGGTACAAAAATAAAATTAAAATACTCATATACACTAAACACTACTTAGATAATTTTATATTAACTAAACAAATTAACGGAGAAATAAATTCTAGTGAGATTGCTACAATTGAAAAGGGGAAAATGCTATGGGTGAGCTTAAGGTTTGAAATTGTGCCCCACATCATTTGGTGAAGATTCACATGGTCATAGTGCATCAAGTTATAATTAAACGCGGAAATGATTATTTGTGAATTATTCGAATTCAACTAATTTAAAATTTAAAATTGGTTCAAATTATTTATTAAATAAATGAATTTAGTCGACATGTTAAATTTATTTAGTTAAATAAACTGAATTTGATAATTTGATATTGGACTCAATTTTAGTGATGAACAAATTCAAAATTGTCGCGATTTTTAGTTAAATTAAATATTGATCTCAAAATGAAATTCAATTTATTTTAGATGAACAAATTTGAACATTTTAAAGCTTAACTTGATTTATATTATGATAACAATAATAGTAATAACTGTATTCGGCACCACTGTGTATAATAACGGAAAAAACCGTTTTGACTTCCCTTGCTCATATATATATGCACAAGTTTGTCATGTTTGTGTGGCAGAAGGATTTGGATGGGAGTGCCAACAATATTCTTTATATTTTCGTACATTGACAATGAAGGAAGAAAAAAAAGAATTTGTCTTCTCCAAATCTCATCCATAGAGTTGGAGGCATTAAGTATAGAGAATGAAAAACCAAATCAGTTACAAGCATCTTATATGTGCTGTGCATTTTCAATTTGGAGCTTTTTATAAATTGTGATACTTTTATAATGTTAAAAATTTTAATTTATAAAAAAATACTTGCAAAAAATGACATTCTCATTAGATCTAAATTCAAAAGAGATGTGATAATACTTTCTCTTTTTGAAGTTCCATAACTTGATATTTGATATTCACTTACGTACATATATTCACAACACGCAGTTGATTTTATGAAAAATTCTTTAGTGCTGAGGATTCGGGGTACGAGGAAGACGGTGAATGTTACAAAAGTATGACAAATAGGAGGTAGCAGGAAGAAAAAATATGTTGAAAAATAGAAAAATGTGACAAGGATGAATATAGTTGTTGTTAATATTTTCTTATGTTACTTGCTGCAAAGAAAATTTGGAATAGAAAAAATATCACACTGAAAAAGCACGTGCAAAGGAATATGCTGCAGGTGGATTTTTTTCACTACCAAACGGTGGACGAAAAATCCGTGACGGAGCAAACACAAGAATTCTAAATTTTAGCTCATCAAGTTTGACTAAAAGGCGTAATGGTTGGAGATAATCTCATTGTGGTTCGGATCATTGACAAGCTACCACAATTATAAGAAGAGTTCCGAATAACATTTCATCACAAGCAAAAAGAAACAAACCTCCAATGTCTCATCATCACAAGAATTGATCTAGTGGAGACAGAGAGAAGGTAGGAGCCAAGACCTACTCAATAGACAAAATGAAAATGAAAACTCAACTATCAACCTACAAGGCTCTTTGTCTAAAAGTCAAAACTTGAATCAAAATGTTTAATTAAAACCTTCTAAAAAAATTAGAAACTATTTGGTAATATTATTTTCTGTTTTTATTTTTAACGAAAGCAGAAAACAGATTTGAAAATATTCAATTTTAAGAAATATTTTTTTAATATTAAAAAATTCTGAAAACTCTAAAAAATTATTTTTAAAATTTTCAATAATGTAATGCACTATAGTGATATTATTTTTTTAATTATTTTAAATTCATTATAATATGTATGAACAGTATTTTATTATTTATATAATTAAAAAATAATAAAAATAAAAATAAAGTAAAAACACCAAATAAATAGATTCTTAAAAAAATAAAACCATTTTACCAACCAAATTTTTTATAAATTTTAAAATTGGAGCAAGTCTGGAACTTTCACACTATTATGAATAGTGGTCAATTCTTGAAGATGGTAAACTAAAAGGGGATTGGCTGACACTCATAGGATGGACCCACCTATATATCCCAGTTGTCCAGCTCATCCTCATTCATAGAAACATCCATTTCTCTGACAAATACAAGTTTTAAATTGGAGAAACTCTCAAACTTTCTCGCTATTATTTTCTTGCTTGAAGAATAAAGATAGAGAAATGCCTCGTATTCAAGTCTGTCTAAAGTATTGTTTGAATTCAAATTAACTAGCAATTGATGTTCAGGTCTTTTCTTGCTAGTGGCTATTACTAAACACAAAGTAGCGTAGTGAGGCTGTATTTCCATGATTACACGTTCACAATGATTCAAACACATTCTACAATAAACCCAAATTGGCTGACACGGATCAGAGGTGGAACCCCATATATAAAAGTAGCTTGGCTAGCAATTGGAGGAGCCATTTTGTCCAAGTCATTTAGTTTATGACATAATAAATACATCATAATTTGAATTTTTGACACATTGTTATATATCTGTTACAATTTTATTTTTGAAAGACTCGTTTATAAATATATTTTTTGAGGTATCTTTCGTCTTTTACTTAAAATATATTAATATAATACATATTTATTAATGATGGATTTAATTAATCAAAATTTTGTCAATCAAATTTATCTAAAAATTTCAAAAATAAATCCACTCATAAGTTTGGTTTTTGTTAATTTGTTAAGAGTTTTAATTCAAAATTCAATAAATTTTTACTATAAAATCTGAAATCCAACTCATAATAAAGTCTAATAGGAAAAAGATAACGAAGAAAGAGGAAAACATAATTCCTTTTCCACTCGAAATAGAATTTGGTGATCATTCTTCAATTAGAACATTTTTTGGTGCCTTTTACTATTTTTTGTTTTTCTATATGAAACTTCATCCCATTGCAATGAATATCTTTATATTCAAATTAGATATTAGGACATTCCAAATTTCATGCATACTATATGTGAATCTTGTACCATCTATTTAACTTAGAGCATTTCTAGCTGTAAAACTCACTTAAATTATTTAAGTAGATCTTATAGGTGCCATATTACCAATATATAATAAATAAATGTTTTTTATTTTAAACACCGTTGCTTATATAAATAATTGTGCTTAAATTTGGTCAAATATGTGGTTGTTTTTTATTGTCATGTAGACTGAGTCTTATTTGAGCAACTCATAATGAAGATTAAGAACTCTCATTGAAGATGCTCTTAAGAAATTCATTATACTATTTATCAATTTATTTTCTCCAATTATAGTATCAAACTCATCCTTTCTCCTGAAATCCTATACCCCTTTTCTCGTACGTTAAGATTGATGTTCTAAAACTCTTTTGCACTGCAAGTAACTTTTGTATCATCCATATAGTTTATAAGGTTCACTATACCCTTCTCCCTACTTGTTTATATCATTTTTCACCTTATTTTCTCTATTAACACTGCCAAACTCATATTCTTCTCTAAACTATATATCTTTTCTCAACTGTTAAGAGTGATTTTTCAAGAGTCTCGTACGGTGCACGTGATTCTTGTACTATCCATATAAACTAAAAAGTTCATCTGAACCTTCTCTTTATGGGATTATATTTTTTCCTGTGTTTATTTTTTTAATTACAATGTCGATTTGATTTTCTTCTCTTAAGTTATAATAAAAATTTTGAGTTGGTTAAATAGAATAAAAAATTATGTGTAATGTGCCTTTAAAAATGTTAAATTTAACATCTAATTTAAACGAAAGAATATTTATTGTAATATGATATATAAATTAAGATAACAGTATAATATTTTTTATATTAACAAAATAATTACAATTAAAAATATAAATCAAGATAAATAAATATAATTTTTTTAATAATTTATCCTTCGTTTGATTTAATCTTTTAAAAATAAATAATGAAGAGGATAATAAAAAACTTCATGCGTTGCAGTTTAATAGATATAATTTTGGTGGAATGGGGACTTATTTGGTTAAACGTACAGCTTGTACCAATCTCTCTCAAGGCAATAATGGAAATGTCCAAATTGCTTGTAATGCTCATGTGCAACGCGCACGAAGCAGCATGGAAGTTTAAGACCCAACTTGCCTTGGGAACCAAGATCTAGAAATAATAATGGCATGCACTAGATACTCCTAATAAATTAAACAAGAGACAAACAATAACATTTGTATAAAGTTATTGTCTTATAATTAATTAAAAAAATAAGAAACCAATAAGAACAAACAAAAAAAATTATTTTTACTTCTAAAACTTATTTTAATAAACGATTTATAAATATTATTATAACTGAATTTTATGATATTTTTTAATTTTGAAATGAAATAATCTCTTTTTTTATCTTAAACTTTATTATTACTAAAAAAATTGAGTAAATTATTATTTTAATACCTAAAAGATATCTCATTTCTTAATTTGATTATTTAATGTTTAATTATCTCAATTTAGTCTTTCAAAGATCATTTTGTTATTAAAATAATTCTTATATTAATTCTGTTAATTGTAATTATTTATTTAACCTAATTTAGTTAAATCAACATTTTCAAATTATGTCATACACTTAATGATTACTCTGTTATTCTGTTAAGTCGGATAAATAACTATAGTTAATAGAGTTAACGTAGGGACTATTTGATAATAGAATGATTTTTAGAGGATTAAATTGAGATAATTGAATATTGTAAGACCAAATTGAAACATAACGTATCCGGCAAATACTAAAACAATAATTCACTCAAAAAAAAAAAAATTAAAAAAATGACAACTAAAAACAAATTTCTAAAAATTCTAAGAATGAAGGCTAGGGAGTTAATTTTGATCTTGTTTAATGTAAGACGAGCAGAGAACGGAAGAATATGAGATTGATATTCTGTATGCTGAAGACTCAAGAAACTTTTAGATATGGACCAATAATTTTAAAATGGAGAGATTAAATTAAATTATTTATTAAAATAAAAAGACAAAAAATATAATTATGTCTAAATTGTTAATTATAAAAAAAAGTATATATACCCATAGCTATGTGCGTGCTCATATAAAGATACATGAGAGAATATACAATGATAGTCACATGCTATATATTATTGAACAAGATAAATAACTAATATTTTTGGCACCCAGTTGAAATAAAACTCTCCATGGATCTAATAGATTGGTTTCAGTTTACGCAACTAATAAAAATATGATTATTTGGTTGTAGTTTATTGGAAGGCTTCCAAGAAATGTGGTGCAAACTGCAGGTATTTTATTTTATTTATCCCTAATTAATTGATATATGAAAGCTATATTCCCATGAAGCAATATTGCAGGCTGCAGCTAGGCTCTAAATGGCTGGCAACATATTGGAATGAGATGCTAGCTAGCTGGTTTTTGTAACTGGGCATGTTAGTGAACAGTTTGTAGAAGACTAAATGCCACAGATCCCTTCCCAACATGGCCTGAAACCACTTCTCTAATCCTCATAGAACCCACTACAAATCTTCTCATAGAATAATCCTCCTTCCTCTCCAAATTTAAAAACTATGAAGTAGGGAAGAAAGTAAAGGAAAATCATTAGCTGCTGGACTGCTCCAAGTTGCACTTTCAAATAGATATAAGAATTAAAAAATTAAGTGAATAATCTGGGGGGTGTGGTTGAGTAGAAGGGGCTCATCCACCCTTAAACAAAGGTCAGAAGTTCGATCCCTGCCTTTAGGTGTGGAGCAGCCTTAAATCTTCAGGCCAGCTGTGCCACCCTTAGAGGTACCTACAAGGAGTAAGAGGATTAGTCACTGTGTCCGACAATGGATACCTTAATTACAACAAAAAAAAAATTAATTGAATTCCACCTGGGTATACTTTATTTATTTTATTTTTTTCAAGAACTTTATGATGTGAGGTTAAAGAGATAAATGTAAGTGTACGAGACCTACATGGTCTGTGGAAGGAAGGTTTTTGTAGGTAAAATTGAGGTTGGTACATTTTTTAGAGAAAAGCTACTATTTTATATGCACTCCAACTGTATGATATAATGTCTGTGTCAGTCATTGTTGGGGGAGTGAACATGCTGGTTTTAATGAAGCTGTCCCTGCTGAGAATGTTGCCTTCAAGTACTTCAAAAACAATATTAAATCAATGACGGAGAGAAAAGGGTAATGGGGGGAGATCCAAGGAGAGGGAGCGAAAGAGTGAAAGACAAAAACGTCGAGAGGAGGAGCGAGCCCGCCAAATGTATTAGCTTAGTCGGTGATGATCAGAGTTCTTAAACTTCTTATCTTCTGTGAAAATAACAGTAAAATATAGAAATATTAGTACTGCAAGTGAGTAAAAACTTTCATCATAGACTCTAATCAAGATAATTCAATATAAAGTAGAAGTTAAAATACATATGAAAACAAACATAATATTTATAAGTAAGTTTTATAAAAATAAAATAGTAATTTTAATTATTTAGTCCGATTTATAACTAATTGTCTTCAAAATTTATATTTTTATTTGGTAAAAGAGAATGATATTTTTATTTTTTTTATAAATATATTATGAAAATAAAATTTTAAATATATCAAGTTGATATAAAAATGCACTCTTTTAATCTTTTGAAGAGAAATTTTAATTTCTAATAAAGTCTAAAAGTACTCCAATGTTAATAATAAAAAAAAATTGCTTTCATGGAGTGTGAGGAATTGCCGCAACCAGAAATATTATATGGATGGAAAGGAAAATGGTGGGGAGAAACATGATGATGGGTTTGTGGCAGAATCCAAGACTGAGAGCGGGGGTGACTGTGCGCATGCGTGCGGTTGTGTTTTGCGCATGATCCTATGAATCAGGCTAAAAGCCTCTATTTTAATACACACCGGTGGGTGGCATGGCTCTGCATCTGCAACTTTGGTGTGGGTGAAGGTTCATAGAACGGTGTGAGTAAGTGTGAACATTTAGCTAACATTTCATAATAATACTAAGAATAAATTATATTCATTTTTTTAGATTTTGAAAATTATACTCATATTTAGTTTAATTTCAATTTAAGACTAAAATCTTATTTAAAATTTATAAAATATACATGTACCTGTATCCCTTCAAATTTTAAAAAATTACATTTATTATCTTTATTTTAGTTTTTAGGAGCAAAAATGTATAAATAATGAACTTCATAAATGGAGGGAGAAATGCTAATAGATAGACTATGGATAGAATACTGACCCACGTGACTCTATTTTAGTTTTATCGTAACTCCTAGTTTATGGTGAGGGTTTTGAAAAATGGATCACAAATTTACAAGGCGCATCCTCACGAAGACTACCAACCAAGCGAGCAATGACAAAAGGCCTTTTAATTTTGGACTGGACCTGAACCCAAACCTTAGCCCAATGACTCCAAATTTCCTCTACAACGTAATTGTAAGAACGTTTGACCAAATAAAAGAAGAGAAAGTTTGGGTGGTTTTTTATTTTCCATTTTGGACCCTCTCTTATATAAGGACTTCTAAGTTTTTTTTTTTTTTTTTTCATTTTGCCTACTTTTTTCTTGAGAGTTCTAAACGTTGTAAATAGTTTGGGTCCTCTCTAGTATAAGGACTAGGATATTTTTCTTCCCATTTTACCTAATTTCTTTCAGAGTTAGCTCGGCCGTAAACGCCTGTGCTGAAGCCACCATTCCCCACGGTCTTAATCCTCTTACGCATCTCTTCTAAAGACCTTGGAGAAGAAAACCATCCCCATAAATGTATATAGATTTTAACGTTATATTAGTTTAAAGTTTTTATAATAATTTTCATACTAGTATAAAATTTGTTAACTGAAAATTTTCTAACCAGTGTCAAAAATATTTTTAAAATTAATATTTTTTTTCAGAAATATGAGATAAAAATACAAATTAATATTAATATAAGATAAAAAAAATTAATTTCTTTCTTTTACTCTTTTCTTTACTTTTTATGTAAAGCAAAGCCTTTATTACATTATGGGTGGGCCTCAGGCCCAATATACATACGCGCACTATACAATTTTATAACTCTGTTCTTCAACAAAAAAAAAAACTGTTCTTCAATTAAAGATGAGAGTGGTTTGACCAAAAATTTAAATTACAGTAATGGTCAACAACCCGATCGTTTTTTAAATTAATTTTGTTTGAATTGTTTCAAAATTCAAAAAATAATTATACTTTTTTGAGTAAATTTATATTTTGATTATTAGAAGATATATATTTTTTCAATTTAGTCTCTAAAAAACTTTCTGATTTCAGTCTTTTGAAAATTACAAAGCCTAATTTCCCACACTAAAATTTATCTAATGTTAGTGATTTATTCAAAAAAAAAATTTCATCATTTTATTTTCTTGAACGAAAAATATTTAATATTAAGTAAGCATTAGCAGTTAAATCAACTAAGACTTGAACAACTAGTTAAGATCTTGGTTACGCCACATAATTTAATCTCTTATCAGAGTTAAAATATTTTAAAAAATGAGATAACATTTAGATTATTTAAATAAAAAAAATTAAAATTTAAGCAATAGTCAAGGCCAGCGTGTACTTTAATTAATCTACTTAACAATGAAATTTTCTTTACTGTTTTTCCAAACAAATTGACATATAATAATAGATATTTTAAGTGACATAAAAATTTTAAATATAAATCTAATAATAAATATTTGATATCTAATAAACTATTTAAGAAATTGTTTCTAAATTTCAACCAAAAAAATTAAGCAACGAACGAAAGCCTTTAACATATGCCAATATAAATTGGTTTAACTGGTTGAAACGTTTTATTTGTAAGGTATATATTTGATTCGTACCATCAGCAATATTTTTTTTACAGGTTTTAAGGTTTTAGGTATTTATCAAGTTATCCCTACTTTATTATAATCTTAATCATTAATTTTTTTTTCATCAAGGGTTATATATCCACCTGCTATTTATTCTCTTTAAGTGGCGTCCGAAATGATTTTAAATGCACTTTAATTAATTCAACTAATAAAGAAATTCTTACTTTTTGTCCTAAAAAATTGGCATATATGAATAGATATTTGATATCAAATAAGAACACTTCATAATGCGTTTTCAAATTTCAACCTTTACAATATTTACTTACTCTGTAAAAAGCAATTATTTAACAAAAACAATTAAGCAATAAACTACAAAAGTCTCACCAATAAGTGTTAGGTACAATGATACACAAGTTAAGCTTTTAAGGTGAAAACATAAGTTTGATTTTTAGAGTAAATATTTGTTGAGATAAATTAGTCTTACAATATTAATAAGTCAGGAGAATATTTTAAAACACAAAAAAACTACAAAAGTCTCTCTATATAATAATAATAATAATAATAATAATAATACCACACATTATATACACAATTGTTTACATATTTAAATTTTAGATAATTAATAATATACAGATATTATATATTAGATATATTGCTTCATTTATGTTAAACAAATATCAAATACCGAAGGTTAAATAAATATATTTGAATATGCATGAAATGAATACTGAGTATTTAATTTTAATGAATTTAATTTTTTAGAAGTGCATTATATATTTTAGAAAATAAAATACAAGTGGATAATGTTGATAACAAAATCAATGAAGCTGACTTTCACATATTTATAGTAGCTATCAAATTACTCATACTTTATCTTAATCTTAACCGTCTCAAGTGCATGATGTATTTTTAGGTTATGTTTAATAAAAATAATTGATAAATTAGTTAAAAATTTAAAAGTTAATTAAAAATTTAAAAATTAATTTTTAGCTAATAACAGTTAATTAAAAACTAAAAACTGTTAAATTAATTTATTAAATTAGAAATGTTTAATAAAATTAATTTTTGAATTAGCTGATAAATATAAAATGACATAAAATAATATACTTATATAAAATTTATCATTTTTTGTTAGTAATTATATTTTATTATATAATTTTAAAAAATAAAAAATAAACATATCACTAAAGTACTATAATAAATTAACAATATCTTTTATTTTAATATATGTCTCTAAATTTTTACTATTAATAATATCTAAAAGTTCATCATAAAATATATAATTTGAATGTTATTTGAACATAATAAAAATATTATCATCCTGTAAATAAAATAATATTAAAATTTAAATAAAATAATAAAAATAAAAAAATTATAAAAATTATCAATTAAAAATTATAATTAATTAAACTAGCATATAACAAAAATCTATAAGTTATTTGATTTGACAAACTAAACCCTTCGATAAAATAGTCAGAGTCGATTTTAATATCTAATCTTTCTCTATTATTTATTATTGATCAAATATTACTTATTTTATTTGATAAAATATAGTCCGAAATAGCCGTTCATATCCTTCTTATTCTTATCCGCATCTGAGCTCAAGATTATACGTACGGTACGTAAGATGGAAAATTTCAATTCAAAATCACATCGAGTATATTTATTTTGGTCAAAGAGTTTCACAAGGAATGACAAATTAATGTACGATTTTTATATATGCTTTGCTTAATTTCCAACAAAGAATTATAAATTATAGTACTAAATTGAGTTGTTCTATGAGGCAGGCTAAGAATTTCAACGCAGCAATTGGTTTTAACCCCTCAAACACTTTCAAATTTTATGCCAAGTTGATGGAATGGGATGCTCAAATGTGAAGTTCATCATAGAACTCTTCAAAATATTACTAAAAGTCTTCTAATCCAAAGAGTTTTAGTCTGTGGAAATAATTCATAAAAAAAATAATTTTAATATTTTTAAAAAAATTAATTTTATATTTAAAAAATATTCATATAAATTAAAAATAATAATAGAATTCAATTTTAGTTGGTTAACTTGGATAGACTAATGTGTATTATCAAATAATTCAAAACAATTAATTATTTTTTTTTAATTTTATTAGCATAAATATGTTTGATTAACAAGGATTGACCAAAACGAAAAGTAATGTTGCTGAGCAAATTGAGATATAATAATAAGAACCCCACCTATCAAAGCGGCGCAGGACATTATTCTATCATTTTCTTGACTTTCTTTCATTTTTAAACCTAAGTTGTCGTGGTTGGTACACACTATCCCATTCTTTTCACCTTTTCTTTGTGTTTACATTTTTTTTAATTATGTTTAATTAAGAATCTCAAAGAATCCCATGGTGGATGCAAAGTTCTATTACTTAAAATACTGTATAATCTATGTCTATTTTCTTTTCTTCCTTTCAACACTTTCCTTTTTCATACGCTAATTATTATTTTTTTGTAACAAGGGAAAATAATTTATTAATTATTGACTTTGGTGTTTCTGTCAAGTTTTCATTTCAAAACTTAGAAAAGAAGGAAATTAGGGAGTTTTGAATAATATACTTGTTTTGGATGTGACATTCTCAAGGTCAAAGCTCAATTTCATGTAATGGGTGTTGCGTATCAGTATTTACAGTTATTCAATTTTTTTTTTTACATGACGCTACTATATTTTAATTTAAAATATTTTTATTATTAAACCACATTTAATCATAGTTGAATAGTTTCAAATAAAAGAAAAAAGAGTTAGGGTGCAAGGAAAGGACCATGAACGAAAGTTCACCATAGACTCCAATAGTCAAATTAATACAAGCCAGCAAGTATTAGAGAGAGAAAAATTGTAGAGAAAGAATACGAGACAATAAATGAGCAAAAGTCACTATCGATAGGTTAGGGAGGAAATTAATCGAAAGCAGAGGCCGGTGAGCTCTCAGAGATATTTTGGTCCTTTCATGCACCAGTTGTATTTGTTTTCGCCACTTGCCCGAGCTCTATGCCGAGTAAACCAAGCTTTGATTAGGCTGACTTGGGATCGATTAAGCTGGTGATGGGGTGAAGTTAAGTAATTATGTGGCTAAACTCTGAAGGACAGACGATTGCATGGTGGTTCGATTTATTGGGTTTGGTCGGCCAATAATTGTATCATTTGGCTGTCTAATTATATTATAAAATGAATTGAATTACTTATTATTTTGAAAATTTGAGTATTAATTTATCACAATTCATCTTCTTATTATTAAAAAAAAATGAATTTTCTACAATGTAAAAGCATATAGGAATTTATTTTTCTTGTTTTCTTAGCAAAAGGGGTAATATATAGTATAAGAAATATGATACAATACCTGGCATAAGAGCCACCATTTGAGATGGTATCTTAACTAATAATTAATAAAACACCTTGGGGATTCTACATCCCAAAATTTTTAATTATATCAATTTTTATAAAATATCATATATATATATATATATATAATTTTTAATTATCATATCAAATATTAAAATTTTAAATATCATAATATATAATATATTTAAAGATACGTAAGATATCAGTATATATACCAAATGTCGACACGGCTATTATCTCAGTTAAAAACAAGTTAATATGATTATTTTTAATTTGATATGTAGGTATTTAAACATGTTTTATTATTAAATAATCATGAATTAATCAATTATTCAATTGAATATATCACATTGCAAATGATTTTTTTGGAATTTAAATACTTATAATGAAGTTATTATAAGTCTCTTATTATAAAAAAAAAATCTAACAGGAGACATAATTAGAGGCATCTGCGAACCAAATTAAATTTGATATCCACTAGTTATTAATGTTTTATTTTTAGAATATAAATATTTGAGCATGATCTGATAAATAAGAGATGAAAATAATTTACAAAAAAATTTTTAAATTTGATTTTACCATGCTGCAACTTTACTAATACTTTATTATAATTTTTTGACAAGCTTTTCAAATAGTTGATAAAATTGATATAACGTGTGGTTTCCAAGAAATTGATTCAATGTAAGCCTCTCTCAATGGTTAAAAGTCTAAGCCTTGACCTATTTCTATAGATACCTATGCTACAAATCTTTATTTTTTCTCAATCAATTTTTAAGCGCAACTTAAGATTTTTTTAATAGTAACAATTCTCTTCTAATAAACTCATGGCTTTTGTATATAAAATTTTAATTCAGAGAATAAGTAAAATTAAATTTAGTATTTGAAATATTTTTATAATATTAAAAATTTAAATATATGAAAAATTATTTGTAAAAAAGATCAACTTCAATACTATAATTAAAATTAGTTTTATATTTAAAAAAATTAAAATACTCGTATAAAAAAAACCTAGGACTTTTACTCAAGGCACCAGCCACCTAACTACGAACTTGACAAGGTAGATTTCGAAATAAATAATGCCAAATCCCTACCACTAAGTTACACAAATTAGATTTGGAGTTTTTAAATTCATTATTATAAATTATATTCAAGAAACTACGCAGACAAACAAAACCCTAGGGTAAGAAATAAAATAAAATAACTAATAAAAAGTTAAACAATTTTAGCCATCTTCACTGGAAGCCGACAATGACGGCTAAAAGTACAACAATTTGAGGCTAAAAGTCTAACAAGCACCGTCACCCAAACACCTTCGTGTAAACCCTTCTTAATTATTTCATCTCTCTATCTTTCACCGCAAAATTATTTGTCAACGGTCAGAATCGTTGGCTACAAAGCTTTCTTTTTTCCCTTCCCTTTCCCATTCGATCTCTCTCCTCGTCTATATATATCCCTTCCATCTCTCTCTCTCTCTCTATCAAACAGTTCCTTCAAAGCTTGCACGCTTCTGCTTCTGAAGATGAGCCCCACTTCAAGGTTTCACGGCTTCCAAGAACAACCAAAGAAGGTGATCAATGGCCCACGTCCTTCCCCACTGATGATCAACAAAGGCTCCCTTGTGATCCAAAAGTCTTCTTATTCTTCCTCCATCACGAAACCCCATCAACAAGTGAAGAAACCCATTATCATTTACACCCACTCACCCAAGGTTATTCACACCAAGCCCCAGGATTTCATGGCTCTGGTTCAAAAGCTCACCGGGAAGTCCCGGCCCAACAAGGAAGTATCCGGCACCAGCACACCCTCTGTCTTACTGCCTGATCACCAGGAGGCCTCTGACAATTTTGAATCATCTCTAACTGATGGATCTAATACCAGTATCAAACAGGAGAAGCGGTGGAAGCAAAGTGCTTTTGATGGTGATGAAACTAGCTCAACTCTTAAGGGTGCTCATGATCATGATCATGGAACTTGTGGCAAGGGCGCGGGTGCAAATGTTCAACATGGTTTTGCTGATATGCCTCTTTTTACCCCAAATTCTTCAGATTTCTTAAGCCCGTCTCGTGCGGTATATATATATTCTGATTCCCCCTATGGGATTTTGGGTAGTTTGATATCGCCTTCTGGGTTGGAATTTATCAAAGAACTGCCTGAATATTGACCTCAAGTACTTTGGCTGCCTTGTGAATGTTAGATCAATTTCTTTGCCGTATGTTGGTCTTTTTTTTTTCTTTTGTAAATTTTGTTGCGTGTGTGTTGTGGGGATGAACGGCTAGAATAGAATTCTGGGTTTGTTGCTATCAACAAACCTGAATTATCAGGAAATTTAATTTATTCTTTCTGGACATATGAAGGGAAAGTTCATCGATTTGGTTAACTTCATCTTGTTATTGTACTTGCATATTGTATACAGACCGTACGCGATTCCTTGTTTCTGTAATTACATAAGAGTTAGTATTATGCAATTTTGACTTTCACTAGGATTCAAACTTATACATCTTCAGTTTGAAGACAATTTCATTAACACCGAACCAATTGGTTCTACTTCTTTTATGCAATGTTAGTGAATCTAAAGCAAAAGGAAAATCCTTGTGGAGATAGTACTGTTGACTTTCAGTTCTTCAATTTAATTTCATCATTTTATTAAAATTATTATACCAATATCAACATGTTGGCTTTCTAGAGTTTACTATATATTTTCAAACCCATTATTTTGTTTAATTTATATATAAGACAGTGAAGGAAGTTTGTATAAGAACATGAGATTGTACAGAAGTCAACTCCTCGCTCATCTCACCATTTTTTTTAAAAAAAATTGGAACTGTTCCTTCTATTGTTTCTTTCTCCAAATACTCACATCCCAGCCCCCACAAGCCCTTAAGGCCATGTTGCTAAAAAAAATTATATTTTCTTTATTATGACATTTATCTCCAATTATAGCTAGTTTTTCTCTAATTTATTAATTTTTTCAATTAATTCTTTAATCTAATTGTGTCATTTTACTATTCCACCTACAGATTACATTAGATGTTAATTTTAACGATAGTTACATAAAATTTATCAATATACCTTTCTATTTGCTTGATATTTTATATTGTACTCTTTTTTATGAGAAATATATTTTGATAATTTTACATAACTACCATTAAGCTTAACGTCTAATTTAAACTATAGTTCTAGAGAAAATTGCAATAGCGTAGATATATTAGGATGTTATTTACAAAAATTAATAGGTTAATTGAAAAAATTGTAATTGAATGCAAAGATAAGGTGAGAATATGTCATTTTCTCAACAACAAATTTTTTGTTGTTAAAAGATGATGTGTTAGGTACAAATTTAACAAATAATAAAAAATAAATAAAAATTTATATAATATCTCACAAATTAAAGTAAATATATTTTAAAGTTGATAAGTGTGATCTAATAGTGAGGACTGTGAGCAGTTGTAAAAATTCGGCAATAGTATCTCTCATAATAGCTAAGTATTGAAAGGGAACAAGCACTCTCCACTCACGTGACACATGGCAATCAAGTCTGATTTAGTTAATAATCGAATATAGTTGCATGGTTACTATTTAGTCCGTATATAAACAAATGTAATATTGAATATGAATACAAGAAAGAAATATGAAACTTCAAAATATTCTCATTCTCTTGTCTCTTTACTTCTGGTCATCTTCTTGAGTTTTTGAAATTCTTTCATGGTATCAAAGCCACACGGCCACCATGGAAAACAGTCATGTGTCGAACACATTGTAGAATGCTGCAAATACCGTAATCACCGAATCAGAATTGGTGTCATTCTCACATTCTCTTTCAGTAAAGCTTGATGAAAGAAATTATCTTCTTTGGAAACCATAGGTATTAGCTGCAATTAGAGGCCACCAACTATAGAAATATCTCGATCAGAATTTTTCTATTCCAGCGAAATTTGATTTAGAATCAGATGCTGCTTCTGGAGTATATATCAAGAAGTTCATTGATTGGGATAGCCAAGACCAGTTGATCCTTTCCTGGTTTCTTTCTTCCATGATTGAGACCATGCTCACAAGAATGGTTAAATGTGAGACATCAAGACAAGCCTGGAGCAGCATTGAGACCTTCTTCAATGCTTAAACCCGTGCAAAAGTTAGCTAGTACAAGATGCAACTGAGAAATACAAAGAAAGGCTCCATGAGTGTAAGTGAATACCTCTTAAAAATAAGAATGCTTTTGATTCTTTAATCAGTATAGGCTGCACTATGACCGAACATGATCACATCCATGCCATTTTGGAAGGTTTTCCTGAGGAGTATCTTCCATTTGTCACCTCCATCACATCCAGATTGAATCCCTATTCAGTAGGAGATATTGAATTTTTACTACTGACTCATGAGAGCAAGTATTAATAGTTCATGAAAGCAGAGTAGTTATTATAAGCAAATATGGCCAACCTAAACTTCACAAATGGTTCTCATATAAGAACCAAGAATCATGGAAGATTTCAAAACTACCGTGGAAGAGGAAATATATATAATAGCTATTTCAATGGTAGATGAGGCAGAGGTAGAGTCCAAGAAAATTCTTTTCAAGGTAGATCACAAGTAATATGCCAAGTTTGTGGGAAACTTGGTTATCGGGATTTGAATTGTTTTCACAAATACGATCCACAGTATAACATTGCTTCAAACAACTCAATAAATAGCATCAAATAGAATGGTCAAATGTCAGCAATGATAGCCACCCTTGAAACACTTCTTGACCCTACTTGGTATCCAGACTCGGGGGCCTCCAATCATGTTACCGCAAATGAAGAGAACTTAAGCCACAAAATGCAGTATATGGGTCAAGAAAAGTTGCATGTAGGAAATTGTAAAGGTCTCGAGATAAAACACATTGGCCAGTCTTCTTTACACTCACCTTATTTTCCTTATATATCCTTATCCCTTTCAAATCTTTTACATGTGCCATCCATAACCAGAATCTTACTTAGGGTTTCCAAATTCTGCCAAGATAATGATGTATTTTTTGAATTCTATGTTGATAAATGTTTTGTAAAATCTCAGGTTACCAGGAAAGTTCTTCTACAAGGGAAAATCTATAATGGTTTGTATGCATTTGATCTCTTTGCTTTGTCTTATTTACATTAGCCCAAAAGCTCAGCATCTACCTACAATCACAGCAAACTTGTCTCTTTTGCTTCAGCCCTTCAATCGAGTGTTCAGTTGCCTTCTTAGCATTCAAATACTGTTTCTAATTCATTTACCCTGTGGCACAATAGACTTGGCCACCCATCATGTAAAGTTGTAAATCAAGTCATGAAAGCTTGTAACCTTCATCAATTCATGAATAAAACTGAATTTGATTCTTGTAAATCTTGTTGTTTAGAAAAACTGCAAAAACTTCCATTTCCTAATTCGTCCACCACATACATCCGTCCACTCCATCTTATCCATACAAATCTTTGAGGTCTGTCCCCTATTCATGCCTCAAATGATCATAGGTACTTTGCAATATTTGTAGATGCAGTGACAAACTTTATTTGGTTTTACACTCTAAAACAAAAGTTTGACACTCTTAAAGCTTTCTTACACTTCAAAAACACAGCTGAGCTACAATTTAACACAAGAGTAAAAATCATTCAATCTGATGAGGGTGAATTTCGTTCTCTCACAAACTACCTAGTCTCCCAAGGAATCCTCCATAGAATTAACTTCCCCTATACACCTCAACAAAATAGAAAAGCTGAAAGAAAGATCCGCCACATAATAGAAATGTGTTTAACCTTACTAGCCAATGCTCAATTACCATTAAAATATTGGTTCGAAGCCTTCCACACCTCAATTTTTCTCATAAACAGACTACCCACCCTTACCTTGCAAAACCAGTCTCCCTTTGAATCTCTCTTCAAGGTTAAGCCTGATTACACCTTCTTAAAAACTTTTGAATGTGAATGTTTTCCCTATATCAGAT
This sequence comes from Gleditsia sinensis, assembly GCA_037074535.1. Classification (NCBI taxonomy): domain Eukaryota; kingdom Viridiplantae; phylum Streptophyta; class Magnoliopsida; order Fabales; family Fabaceae; genus Gleditsia; species Gleditsia sinensis. The sequence goes on along the minus strand of CM073467.1, from coordinate 53,145,157 downwards.
CTTACAATCAGCATAAGTTTCCTTTAAAATCGAATCCTTGTATATTTTTAGGCTACAGTGATAAGCATAAAAGTTACAGATGTTTGGATTCCAAAGGTAACATTTATATTTCGAGGCCTGTTATATTTCATGAACATTCCTTTGCACATAGTCATTTGTTTCCTAACTACTCTCAAACACAGTCCCCATCACAATTTTCCTTAGCTACTCCACCCATTTTTCCCATCCACCATCATTTAATGCCTCTACTTCCGTTACTAGCACTACAAATATTCAAACTGACTATAATTCAATTCCTGTTAATCCTACTATGAATAATACCGGTCCTAATACTAGCCCTATTAATATCCATACTACTGAACATGCTAATTTTACTGACCATACTGATAATACAGTTCATGTTAGAGACATATCAAATGCTGACTCCTTTTCCATACCTCAAAGATCACCTCCTTTGCAGAAGCATACTTCAAAGCAAGTGGTTTGAAAAGCATACAGTGACTACTAGAGCCATGGCTGGCGTATTTAAACCAAAAGCATTTGTTCTCTCTGATGCTGAATGCGAACCAGACTTTATCAAGGCAGCTTTACTTAGTCCTCATTGAAAAAATGCTATGGATAATAAATATAATGCTTTACTGAAAAATCATACTTGGAAGCTTGTTAATCTCCCACCAAACAGAAAACCCATTGGATGTAAGTGGATTTTTTAAATCAAGCGCCATGCAGATGGAACCGTGCAAAAGTACAAAGATTGTCTCATAGCTAAATGGTTTAATCAAAGGGAAGGTTTAGATTATAAAGAGACTTTCAGCCCTGTTGTTAAACCATCAGCCATCTAAACTATACTGACCTTAGCTTTACAGAAAGGCTGGGATATTCGACAAGTTGATGTAGATAATGTTTTTTTGCATGGAACACTCGATGAAGAAGTTTTCATGACTCAACCACCAGGCTATGTTGATCCCTCAACTTCCCACTTGGTCTATAAGCTGCAAAAGTCACTTTATGGCCTCAAATAGGCTCCTCGCGCCTAGTTTAAGAAACTAACATTTGCTCTTTTTCAAATAGATTTCTTAGCAAGCAAATGTGATCACTCTCTACTTATCAGAGTCCCTCCTCTGCATACCACATATATCCTTATATATGTTGAAGACATTATCATCACTAGTTCCTCCTCTGACATCATTTCTCAACTAATCTCACAGTTGAACAAAGTGTTCTCTCTCAAGGATCTTGGCAGACTACATTACTTCCTGGGGATTAAAGTTCAATATCTCAAAGATGGCTCTTTACATCTGTCTTAAGCGAAGTATGCAAGAGAGTTATTAACTAAGGCAAATATGGCTTCTTATAAAGCATATCATACGCCAATGACTTTTGGTCTCAACCTCTCAGCCTACCAAGGAATTCCTTTTTCAAATCCTTAGTTATACAGATCAATTATAGACAATTTACAGTACCTCACTGTCACTAGACCAGAACTCACCTTCTCAGTTAACAAGGTATGCCAGTTTATAGCCAATCCTCTCGACACTCATTGGGCAGCAGTCAAAATAATTCTTCGTTAGGTTCAGGGTATCATCCCTTATGGTCTTCTTCTCAAGAAACCAACAGACTTAACGCTTTTTGGATTCTGTGATGCTGATTCGGGTAGTGACCCTGATGACCGTAGATCAACTTTTGGTTCATCCATTTTTCTTGGTGGCAACTTGGTCTCCTGGTCCTCCAAGAAACAGCCTCTATTTTTTCATAGCAGACTGAGGCTGAACATCAAAGCTTGGCTCTTACTATGATAGAAATATTATGGTTAAAATCTCTCCTGCATGAGTTGCATGTTCCCTTAGTCACCAAACCTCATCTATACTGTGATAATTTGAGTATTGTGATGCTCACTGCTAATCCCATCCTCCATGCTCATACTAAACATTTTGAACTTGTAACAACTCCATATTTTTCCATATATACATATATAAATTTTTTTTAAAAGTCCCATGAAGTCATTACCTTTATTTAATTCATAATAACATTCAATTAATTTAACAAAGCATAATTAAGGTTTACACATAATTAATTAACAACATCTGTACACAAATCAAACAAATATATGTCTACATCTTATTCATCCATATTGACTAATTCTGAGGATACGGGTGCGGGTAGTTGTACCTTCATCGGGATTTTAGCCAACTCGACCACAAACACCTTATTAATTTCTGGGATCTACCCAACATGGAGTAACTCAATCCAACGTACAATAAGAGCTAGAGTCAAAGAAAAATCTACAAAATTAGTTTTCTGAACATAATATAGAAATATAGTGAGAATTAAATCTCAGTAGGTTCAGCAATAAATCACAATTATGATCAATATAGATCATCATGTCATGTTCATCTGTATAAGTTACAACAAATATCTTAGGTCACATGAATGCACTTTATTTATGCACATGAAAATCATATAGCAATGACATGTATGGCATGAATAATTATTTTCAGATTACCATATGATGGCCATCAACTTATTTTCATATCAAGCTATTCCGATCAGGGTAAGTACTTTCTACTCTCCAATACAGACTTTTATCGCTTCGTCTGAGATGACATACTTTCTCTTTTTTTTTCTCATTAACATAACCATAATCGTTGGTAGGGCGTCCCCTACTGGTGCACCATGCGGACTGCCATGTGACCGTACTTATTTCTTTTCTTATTAATAGTCAAAAATATGATTTCAATAACAAGTATGTTCATTATACTCACATGCCATAATTTTTTTATCAAAAATATAATCATTACCAAAAATTATTGGTAATCATGACATGAACATAATTGTTTCAAATATCACTTTATAAAATATTTTCATGCCAAAATTATACACTTAAGATGGTAAGGAGTTCATGCAATGACAATGACTATGGCATACACTAGTAATTTATTATTTTCATTTATAAGATTCTTTTTTTTAATATTATTTTTATCTCTTCATTTTCTTTATACTTGGCCTCTAGTCACTTTCATCCTACTTATATTATTTACAACACATGTTCTCATAAATTTAATACGGTATTCTTCTTTAATTTGGTTTCTATTAATATCTTATAGTTAATTATGTTCATTTAGGGTAGAAAAATGTTGAAAATAAACTTTACCAGCTTTCAACACAGCCTAAACGTATCCTATAACACGGCTTGGCCATTTCTTATAAAACAGCCATGTTTTTGGCTTCAAAATGCACTTTCCAACATAGAACACGACCTGGCGTGCCTTGGAACACGGCCATGCTCTATGTTGTGTTATTTTTTGATGCAGATTTTTGTCCTGCCTGACTTTTTCTCACAAATTAGGGCATAAATCTCTCATTTTAACTCCGAATTAGGTAATCTTGGTGTCCATTTAAAGATAAAACTATTATCTAAAACTATTATGTTGAACATTTTAGTGAAATATTAAAGAATCTTGATGATATTACTCCCACAAATTAAACGTTATTTCTTCTTGGGTAGGTTCTGACCTTTACTTACTAATCTAACCATATTTCTCTCATATGAACTTCAAATTGAGTGATTCCAGTGGCTAAATTTCCGTGAGACATATATTTTTTTTTGTTAACCAGTTATTTTAATTCTCTACATAAATTTCTTAGAAATTCAAATACAGAAACTTTCCTAACAGATTCTTTCCTAGTTCTGACCAATGTTTTCTAATATGACCATATCTACCTCATATGGATTCCAAATTGAGTGATTTCAGTGGCTAAAAATATGTGAGAAATGTATCTATATTTTTCATATTAACCATTTTTTTAATTACTAACAGATTTTTTTTTGCAGAATTTGAAAAACAAAAGCTTCCTTGGTTACTCCGAAATCCAATTTCTTAACCAAACATTTTTAAGGTTTTAGTTCATCATTTTATTATTTCCTCTTCCATTTTCTTTTTAATTTACATCTAATCATATTTCATCAACTTTTCACCACATTTAAATATACAAAATAGCAACATAAAAATCTTAAAATTTTGTCACCCATAGCCATACATATGCAGAACTTTTCACACCAACCTAAGTATTCAAACATACATCACTTGCAAGATCAACATGTAATATGATATAGAAACATCCATGGCATATCATCCATGTAGCAAATATAGAAAATTTCATCAAAGTTCTAGGATTAAAATCCCATATAAATGTTTCTAATTTCAAAGTTTTTCTAAAAAAAATATTGTTAAACCTACCTAAAGATCTCCCTAACTCATTTAGTGAATTCTTTTTCTTGTTTTCTCTTGAAGGAAGTATCAAGATTCCTCCATTTCCTTAACTTTTCTAGCAGCTTGAGTACTTAGTCCTCCAGACTTTCCTTCCTCTTTCTTCCTCTCTTGTCCTCTCTTTCTCTCCTTTCCTCACTCCATCTTGCTTATGCTTTTCATCTTCCTCACATAAATGAAATTATAATGTTATAAGGGTGAGTTTTGCTTAAATAAACTATCATGTGGTTCAACTTTCATAACCATGAGTCTACCTTATCACAATTAGGATGCACTTGGTTGTTTTTTAGAGAAAAACAACTCATGTTCTTGTCTTCCTCTCCCTTAGTCAAGATATGCATAGCAAAAGGAGATTTGTATTTTGAAAATCATGTTAAAATGTTATCAAGACAAGGGACAAGGTCCCTTTGATTTAGGGATTCATTTTCTTTTTCTTTTGTCTTAATCAAGTATGATAGGTTTGCCTTTTTAGGTGGCAAATTTTCAACCCTTGAATCTCTCTTACTTGGCTGAAATTATTTATGTAGGATAAAGATGTTTTGTCATAATGCTATGTATTATTACCCACTTGTTGAAATTATGAATATAGTATATAGATGTTTTGTCCTAAAGCCATGTATTATTACCTATTTGTTGAAATTATGAATGTTGGATACAGATGTTTTGTCTTAATACCATGTGACCTAATTTTGATTATTATTACACTACTATTTTCTCACATGATTCTTATTTTTTCTTCTTGGATTGGGGTTTATTCTTACCCATTTCTTTTGCTTTGGCTGAAATTTTACCTTTTATGAAGGATTTGGTCACATTTTCATAATTTTTTGGCTATCAGTCCAACTTCTCATTCTTCCGTCTCTTTACTTCTGATCATCTTCTTGAGTCTTTGAAATTCTTTCAAGTATGAGCATTCATAATTATCTTCCTTGTTCGTTCATTTACCTTAAAAAAAATTAGCATCAATGCTACACTGGACAGAGGGTATAGTTAAAAATATAGTCGTCAAGACTTAGATTTTTATCTCAATCACGGAGTTAAAAAAGATTGAATCATAAGATCGGATATTGAGGACAAGATCTTACCCCTAAAAGAAATAACTATTAATCGCAAATATTTATACTTACATAAAAGCCACAAATAAACATAATGTCATCAAAATTAGGTGTAAATTAAAATAAAACATAGTTTAGAAAACCAGCCAAAATAGAGAAGGTAATTTGCAGCAATACCATATATAAAGAAAATTTTAAGGTTTGAAAACATTTAAGTAGTAAAGGAATAAAAGAAAGATAGCCAAACCTCACTTTCTCTCAGCTTTAAAAGTGATGTTTAGTGCTATGATATCTGACGGATAGTTAAGATTGTAATTAAATCAAACGGAACTTAGCTTTATCTTTATCATGTTTAATTTTGTTTATTTAAAATAGATTGAACTAGTTCAAGATTTAAGCAAACTAAAAGTTGTCCTCATTCTCAACTCGTTTAATAAATGAACTGAGCTGAACAATTTACAAGTAGTGCAACATTATTATAAATACAATATATATTTACATGCATATATATAAAACTAATTAAAGTATATACTTTTATGTTATGCATGAGTATGTATTTTAAAAAAAATTCATATTATAATATTTTAATGATAAATAAATTATTACATTTATGTTTAATATTTAATAAAATCGTATATAAACAATGAATATATAAAAATAATAAGAATTTATTAATAACCAAACTATTTACGAATTTAAAAAATCGAGCATCAAACTTTTTAACTTAACTTGTTTAATTAAAAAAAAATTAATATGTTGATTCAAATCTATCATTTAATAAATGATACAAATCCAATTTAATTTTTTTACGGATCAAGTCAAAATAACTTATGAATATTCGATTCATTTACATCTCTAGTGTGAGCATTCAACAACTGAAATTGGTAGAACTAAGGATGAATATGTTGTAATATATAATATCACTAAATATTTGGGGCCAATTTTATAATTTGATATTTGAACCACTACAAGAAAGGCGGGACATAATGACGGTAAACAAAAAGCATCGCTAAATCCAGATTTAACGATGGTTTTAAAACCGTGGTTAAAATTGTTATTTTAACGACAGTTTTAAAACCGTTGTTAAAATTGTTATTTTAACGATGGTTTTATCTTAACCGACGTTGAATAGCGACGGTTTAACTATAACCTTTGTAATATGTCGCGGAGATAACCATTCATAGAAAATAGTGAAGTTTTACGACAGTTTAGTTTAAATCGTTGTTAAATAACGACGATTTATGTTAAACCGTCGTGGATCTATAACATTTAGAATTTTGATCGTTACTCGGGATAGGTGTGGATTTATGACGGTTTGAGAGAAATCGTCGTTAAACCTAATTATAACGATGGTTATGAATTAAAACCATCGTTATGTGGGTGTAATAACCCAAACCTTTGAAGGTTAAGTATAAGTCATTTGAAACAAGGAAGTTGAAAACAACGTAAAATTTTAGAGCGTTTCTGACCTTTCTTCACTCATATAAGCATAACTCTCTCATATGAAATCTAAATTAAGTAATTCTAATTTATGTTGAAAGATAAGACATATATCTACAACTTTGATGTTGGAAACTTTTGCTAATTCTGTGAATAGTATAGTGATAAGACGCAAACACTGTAGCATAGTGTGGTCTGGACCTTTTTTTTACTATTTTATGAATAACTCCTTCATATGAACTCCAAATTAGGTGATTTAAGTGGCTGCTGAAAGCTAAAAGAAAGGGCTACAACTTTGATGTTGGAAGTTTTGTCACATTCGGCCAAATGAGTTCGCTGCAGCGAGAATATTTCACCGGCGGCGAGAATGCTGCAGCATTTTCCCGAGAGCATGAGTTTTTCTGGTTTCAAATCTCGCCGCGGCGAAATTAGGCTCACCGCCGGCGAAAATCACGGACCAGAAATCTCGCCGCGGCGAGATTCGTCAGATAGGCATTTTTTAGCAGTCCCCCCTCCCTTTTTCCTTCATTTCATCCATAGCTGGACCTTCCTCTCTCTCTCTAGAATTTTCTCCACCTTCTCTCTAAGATATCTCATCATTCGGATGTCCGATTTGAGCAAGCAAGGTACCGTTGGACTCGTGGGAAGGAGAGCTACAAACCCCACTGATCAGTTTCGCCGAAAAACCGTCGGATTGTCACCAGAAAATTGCATGAATAGTAACTTCCAAGGTAAAACTCTGTCCAATCGCATTTTAAGCTTCGTTCTTCCGAAATTCTTTCAATAGATAGTCTTAGAATTAGTTTCTATGCTAGAATATAAGGTTTTTAGGTTTAGGTTTAGTTTTCCGACCGGCGTGAATAGTGTTTCTGGCCGGCATGAATAGTGACATTTAGGGTTTATTGAATTCTCATGTTATGTCTATGTTTTCTTGGTTGTTGAGCCACCACGAGGTGAAATTCTCGTTGTTGGACTCCTAGTAAGGTGAGTGAGTTTTTCATACTATAGCGCATGTTTTAGAAATTTGATTTATAACTCTCTCGTATGATTTTAACTAGTTGTAATGTATGTTAAATTGTTTTACCGCTTTGAAAACCAATATGTTCCAACCATGTTAGAAATTATAAATTTCAATCCTAGTTGAACCCTAGGTATGCAGGGCAAGCATCTAGACTGATGATTCTCCATTTGAGCTAGATTTATAGTAATGTGAACTTAGTCATAGAAATGATCTAAGTTAGCCATGAAATGATTTGAGGCATGCGAACATCTATGCGACGTCTACGGACGATATGTTTAAAGGGAAAATTTATGATGACAAAGGTCTCCATAGGAATACATGGATGAAACATAATTTAGAACGGAATTTTATGCATGAAAAGAGCTAGATGAAGAATTATCGCTTTATTATAATGTTTTACTTTAAACATTTTGAATAGCATATTTCAAATGTTTTCTATTGGACGGACCCTTTTAGATTACTATTAGCTAGCCGCAGGGGGTGCTAGCCCTGGTGCACCATGGTCATGCGAAGGCTTCGGCCTAGGATACTGTGACGGGCATTTGACTGCCTAAGACACAGGGATTTAGGGTGGACTTATGTCTATGCCTACAGTGATTACCATACCCTTGCTGTGTGCTTGGGGGATATGTCTACGCCTACAGTGATTACCATACCCTTGTTGTGTGCTTGGGGGATTTAGGGTGGACTTATGTCTTCGCCTACAGTGATTACCCTACCCTTGCTGTGTGCTTGTGGGAGATGATAGATCTGTTAGGAAAGACCTCCAATAAACTAGTGCATTTTTCTTAAAGATTAAATATTTCTAAACAATCTCATTCATCATTGTTATTACATAAATAACTTCATTTATTACTTACCATGCAAAATTAATTTGCTTTACTGTTACTGATTTAAATCCTGATTTATCTTTTGAATATACATTTGAACTGTTTAACTTTTCTTTCAATAAATTATGGTTAAATGCTTAATGTTTCTATTATTATCTTTACATTTGGATTTCAATTATTAAACTCATTGCGAAACACTCGTGCTTGGTTTGCCCTGTTTCAGTTATAGCATGATTTACCCATTCACTGAGATGTGGTCTCACCCCTCTTTTGTTTTCTCCCCCACAGATGGTCAAAGAGACTTTGATCCAGTTACAGTTTCGTAGAAGGCTGAATATAGCGTTGGTGAGCCTCAGTTTGGGCAAGGCTATTTTGTAATGATTGTCTAGTTTAGTTTATGTCTAGAGTAACTCCATAAATTTACAGGTAGGATCCTCGTTTCTTGCGTACTTTGATGTGTTGTTTGAAAAAATGGTTTTATATTTTACAACGATGTTTGTATTATGCGGCCATGGGCCAAGTTGAATCAGAATGTTGGATTCATGAGATATCATGAGATATATATATATATATATATATATATATATATATATATATATACATATATACAATATTTTCTTATATTGGATGTGGTATATGTGGCCAGTTATATTTATTATGTACTCTGGATTGTGTGCTAGATGTTTGTATGTGCTATGCGTTAGGCTTACGGCTAGGGGGAAACCCTTATGCCGTGCCGATCATGTGTTCCATCATTTGGGGCCATGACAGTGGGTTTGACGACGGTTAGTAAACCGTCGTCAACGGGTTTAACGGTGGTTATAAAACCTTCATTAAACCACGCGTCCTTATATAAATTTGTTTCCCCTTTCATTTTTATTATGAACACTTTAAATTATAGTCTTTCTTTACAATATATATCAGTTGACGTATCGTGGTGTCCTTTGCGAGTTTTTTTTTTTATCTTGCTCAAGGTATGTCTTGTAATGATATAATTATATTTGAGTATTTTTTTAAAATATTGTATGTTCAAAAAAATATCTATATTAATTTTTGTTTGTTTTTGTGAAGAACTTGTGGTAACCTATCGACTTTTGCACGTTGTTTTTTTTTTGGAATTACTTTGAAGGTATGCAATTTAATTATTTTTATTTTTAAAAAATTATTTTAAAATATCGTATGTTAAAATGCGATAATAATAGATATTTTTTATACTTCATATTTATTTAAAAAAATATAGTATATATTGTGATGTACATGCATGAATAAATTTTAAAATTTGTGTTACTTTTGCAATGTTTATGATATTTAATATTGTAATATATTATGTGCGTTGAAAATATTTAGGAGGTAATTTTTTTTAAAGTAATGCTAAAATATTGGTTTTAATTATTCATGAAGTAAAACATACGTAATTAGTATTAGAAATAATTTATAAAAAATAAAAATAGAGGTCTTAAGGCGGAGTTGATGGAATAATATGATAAAATTATTAAATACACTTAGTTAAAAATAAAATTTGTTATTAAAAAATACAAGTAGTTTTTAAAAATGAAAAGAAATATATATATTTAACATAAATTTAGTAGAGGAATTGAAGTGCTGTTGATGAGGTAAAATAATAAATTTTAGTAAATAAACGGAGTTAGTATTAGAAATTATTTTAAAAAAACTATAACACTAATTTAAAAATATACACATGTTTTAATATAAGTTTAACAAATATATATAATAACATAAATTTAGTATAAAATAATAGTAAATTCAGTTTTAAATATAAGTTATTTAGTGTTAAAAAATATAATTAAAATTGATGCAGATGAATCGAAAATAATTATTATTGATAAACGTGTTTAAATAATATACATAAATTAGTAATAGTAGAGTTGAAGTACAGCTGATTCTAAAATATTAAAATATTAGCGTGGTTGATAAGGTAAAATAATAAATTTTAGTAAATAGATGAAATTAGTATTAGGAATTGTTTAAAAAAATTAAAACACTAATTTAAAAATACACGTAATTTTAAAAAATAAAAACAAATATATATAATAACATAAATTTAATATAAAATAATAGTGAATTCAGTTTTAAATATAAGTTAATTAGTGTTAAAAAATATTAATTAAAATCGATGCAGATGAATCAAAAATAATTATGATATTGATAAATGTATTTAAATAATATACATAAATTACTAATAGTAGAGTTGAAGTAAAGTTGATGCAATTTTGTTGCTTGATTACTTAGTTCAAATCAAGTGTGGGACGCAGAAATCATAACTGCTTTTTATTGGGTGTAAACAGTAACATATATCTTTCTTGATGTTTTTTTAATGCACTATGTTCTTATAATAGATTCTCTAGTACCTAGCCATGTCTTAGGTGTAACTGTGTAAAACTATTCTTGAATATATGGCCCATATATGGGCCATTGATATTACTTTTTCAAATAGGGAATTGAAATTTCAATTTCCTATCTGAATTCCAACGAAATTTTACCATGTAAAGACTATAATTGAAATCGTAGCAGTAGATACGAAATCATTTTTCAATCTTTTGCTGCTAGTGGTTGTCCTTGTCAAGATGACGTGATCTATCAGATTCGATCATAAAACTCAGCTTTAAATCAATGACATTAAGAGAAGGAAATAAAATTGTCATATTACCAAAAAATTTCTCAATGGAACTGTTTAAGAAGTTAGAAATTTCCTTCTTGCCATAGAGAATTTTCAAGTGTTTTATTTCATATTATGCAAGCCAATGACATCTTTTATTCCACTTTCATATGGTGTGACAAATCTTGTCAATGAAATCTATAACTATTATGCATCTAAGTTTGCAGGCAAGGAAGTTTTTCTCAAAACACTTAAGAATGTATCTGTACCTGACGGTTATTCCAGTAATATCTCCAAATGCATTGACGTAAGACAATGTAAGATCGGAGAACTAAAAAGTCACGACTGTCACATGCTTATGGAACAACTGTTACCGTTAGCCATAAGAAAGACAGTTCCTAAGACGATGTCTACAGTTCTGATTAAGTTCTGTTCAATCTTCTGACAACTTTGTTCTAGAGTTTTGAATGTTAATGAACTTGAACAACTTCAAAATCGTATCATTATGATGCTGTGCCATCTGGAGATGTTATTCCCGCTGTCTTTTTTTTACAGTCATGGTGTACTTGACTGTACATTTGGTCCTAGAAGCAAAGTTAGGAGTGTAACATCCTTAATTTTGTTTCTTTTATTAATAAGGTACATAAATATTTAATTTAACATCCCTAATTTTGTTTCTTTAAAGATACATAAATATTTAATTAAGGAAATAAAAATTATTAGACAATTTTTAGATATTTAAGAAAATATAATTCTTATAAATTCTTCACCTTATGTGTATGCATGGAAAATGTTTCTAACATTAAGAGAACAAGTAAAGAGAGAAAATCTAATAGGAAAAACTAGAAATAAAATAATAATGATAAGCGAAATTCTTTGGTAAGGAAGATAAATTTTTGTGAAGTAAGTAAAGGTCTTAAAATTTTAATAATATTAGATTAGGATAATTTTTCCTAATTCAAGAGTTAAAAATTTCTAAGTTTAACATCTCCACCCATAAATTGGGTTTTTACCTATGGACACTTCATATAGAGTTTTTCCATTTCACAAAGTTTTTAGCAAGCCCATTGGACAACCTAAGCAAGAAATAAAACATAGACTTGGACTAAGATATAGAAGTTGGACCAATAGCTCAAAAATTATGAAAATGTTACCAAACCCTCCAAGAAAGGTAGAATTTTATCAAAAGCAAAGGAAATGGGTAGAAATGAGCTCAAATCTAAGAGGAAAAATAAAATAAAATAAATCATGTGATGAAATAATAGTGTAATAATAATAAACATTAGGTTACATGACATTAAGACAAAAATTCAGCAAGTGGTGTGATATCCTACACTCATAATTTTAGCAAGTGGGTAATAATACATAGCATTATGACAAAATATCTTTATCCTACACAAATAATTTAAGCTAAGTAAGAAAGATTCAAGGGTTGAAAATTTATCACCTAAAAAGGCAAACCTATCATACTTGATTAAGACAAAAGAAAAAGGAAATGAATCCCTAAATCAAAGGGACCTTGTCCCTTGTCTTAAGAGCATATTATCATAATTTTTAAAATACAAATCTCCTTTTCCTATATATATCTTGACTAAGAAAGAGGAAAACAAGAACATGAGTTGTTTGTTTTCCAAAAATCAACCAAGTGCATCCTAATTGTGATAAGGTAGACCCGTGATCATAAAAGTTGAATTATTTGATAGTCTATTTAAGTAAAACCCACCCTTATAACATTATAATTTCATCCAAGTGAGGGAGAGGAGAATATAAGCAAGGTAGAGTGAGGAAAGGAGAGGAAGAAAGAGGAAGGAGAAGTCTAGAAGACTAAGTGTTCAAGGTAGGTTTAACAATATTTTTTTTGAAAAGTTTTGAAATTTGTAATATTTATATGGGATTTTTATCTTAGAACTTTGATGATTGGTCATAAATGTTTCTATATCATGTTACATATTAATCTTGCATGCTATGTATGTTTTAATACTTAAACTGGTGTAGATAGTTCTGTATAAGTATGGCTATAAGTGGCAAAATTTTATGCTTTTGTGTTTAAAATTCTGGAAAGAATCGGTAAGGAATTAAAATAAATGGTTAACATAAAACATGTAGATCTATGTCTCATGGATTTTTAGCCATTGGAATTACTCAATTTGGAGTCCATATGAGGTAGATATGGTCTGATTAGTAAGCAGTGGTCTAAAATGGTTAACTAGGGAAGAATCTATTAGGTATACTTCTGTGTTTGAATTTCTGAGATAAATCTGTAGAGAATTAAAAAAATTTTTAACATAAAAAATGTAGATCTATGGTTTATGGATTTTTAGCCACTGGAATCACTCAATTTGGAGTCCATTTGAGGTAGATATGGTCTGATTAGTAAGTAGTGGTCAAAAAGTGGTTAATCAGGGAAGATTCTATTAAGAAAGTTTCTAGGTTTAAATTTTTAGGAACATTCTATAGGGAATTAAAATACCTGGTTAACATAAAAATTATAGATATATGTGTTGCGAAATTTTAGCCACTGGAATCACTTAATTTGGAATTCTTATGAGAGAGATATGGACAGATTAGTAAGTAGAGGTCAAAACCTACCCGAGAAGAAATAACCTATAAATTTATGAAGTAATATCACCAAGATTACTTAATATTTAGCTAAACTGTTCAATATAATAGTTTTAGATAATTGTTGTATATTTAAATTAACACAAATATCATCTAAATCGGAGTTAAAATGAGGGAGTTATGCTCCAATTAGTGAGAGAATGTCAGACAGGATGAAAAAATGCATTAGGGAATAACTCAACATAAAGCATCGCCGCTTTTTAAGGCACGGACAGGTCGTGTTCTGTGCTGAAAATGGAATTTTGAAGCCTAAAATATGGTTGTTTTATAGTAAATGGCCAAGCCGTGTTATAGGATACGTTTAGGCCAGTTTGGATGTTGGTAAAACTTATTTTCAACATTTTGTCTACTCTAAATGAACCTAATTAACTATTGGATATTAGTAGAAATCAAATTGATGAAGAATGCTATATTAAATTTATGAGAACATGTGTTGGAAATGATATAAGTAGAAGAAAAGTGGCTAGAGGCCATGCATAAATAAAATAAAGAGATAAAAATAGTATTTAAAAAAGAAGAAGAATCTTATAAATGACTAGTATATGCCATAGCCATTGCCATTGTATGAACTATTTACCATTTTAAGTGTGTAATTTTGACATGAAATTTTTTTGATGAAACATTATGGCATGTGAGTATAATGAACATACTTGTTATTGAAATCATATTTTTGGCTATTAATGTGAAAACAAAAGAAATAAGCACGGTCACATGGCGATTCGTGTGGTGCACCAGTAGGAGACGCTCTATCAACGGTTATGATGATAATAATGAGAAAAGAAAGAGAAAATGGGCAATGTCGGACAGAGCGAGAAAAGCCCATATCGGAGAGTAGAAAATACTCACTCTGATTGGGGTAGCTTGATATGAGAATAAATTGATAATCATCATATGATATTCTGAAAAATAGTTAATTCTGCCATACATGTCATTACTGTACGATTTTCATGTACATAGATAAAGTGCATTCATGTGACCTAAGGTATTTGTTGTAATTTATACAGATGAACATGACGTGATGAAATATATTGATTATGATTTATTGTTAAACCTACTGGGATTTAATTCTCATTATTTTTCCATATCATGTTCAGAAGATTAAATATGCAACTATTTTCCATAACTCTTGTTATTGCTGTATGTTGAATCGAGGTGCCCTACCTTAGGTAAATACCGATTATATCGGATGTATTAGTAGTAGACGTGACTGAGATTTCGATGGTGTTGGCACCACCCACACCAAGGCCCCAGAAGTAGTCTACGTGGATGATTAGGCCTCATATGTACATGTATATGTTAAAATTTTGTACGGATGTTTGTAAATTAATGATGTGTATGTGAACTTAGTATTGTATCAATAATAATGGTAGATTTTAAACCTTAATTACGCTTGGTTAAATCAAATAATTGTTATTATGAGTTAAGTAGTAAAAATGTAATAACTTCATGAAATTTTACAATTATAAAAAAAATTGTTACATAAATGGAGTTGTTACAAGGAGGACCAGTCCAATATCGTTAGATGTATCCTATTGAAAGGTAAAAAATAAAGAATACCTAATTCAGATTTCTTTTATTATTGTTAATCAAATTTTATTTAGTTAATCTATGTTGTGTAGATACTTGGGTAAGTTTAAATCTTTCGTGCGAAATAGAGCAAGGCTAGAAAGATTAATAGTAGAGTCGTATGTTGCAGGAGAAGTTTTAGTATTCTGTTTCAGGTACATAGATGGTGTTGAAACTGTCTTCAATCGTTCTCCTCGTGTGGATGATCGACCAGATGTTCGAATGTTTGACAGGGGTTTGTTCCCACCAATAAGAAGACATGTTGGTGGGTTTGAATATTTGATGCTTTCTCCCTAGCAAAAATTGTAGGTCTATTGGCATATCTTAACAAACTGCAAGGAATTTCATCCTTAATTACAGTAAGTTAACTTACACTTAGCTACATTTGCATACAAATTTTTGTGTTGTGTAGCATTAAGTGTATTTACAATGTTTACTTAACAGGGAATTTAAAGACTATGTACGGCATAATTTAAAAAGTCGAATCCGAGCATCTATCGAGATAGATAAAAAAGTCCTTTGGGAATTTGTCTCTTGATTTTCGCGTTGTGTAAGTATATCGATGTGGTCGGATTTCATTCATATGTCAAATATGAGAACAACTCATCTCTTATTCTTTTTTCAGATCACAATTGATGACGGTGGATGGCAGGTTACAAATTCAAATTTTTTTGCACTTGGTCCACTAGATAGAGCACGTCGATATAGTGCTTACACCATAAATAGATTCAAATTTTGAGCTTTATAGCGAGACCAAGGGATGACATTTCAAAATAGTGGAGTTTACGGTACTTTCGAGACAAGGAGTTATGCAAGTAGTACTGACAGAAACATGCAATTTGGTGGCATCCCATATTATGGAAAACTATTGGGTATTATTGAGTTAAATTGCCATGGGCATTTTACAGTCATATTATTTAAGTGTATGTGGGCTCACACAACTACAACGAGGAGAATTGCAACCGATGACTTCGGGATGACATCGGTTGATTTTTCTTGGTTGATTCACAATGGTAAAAATGATGATGACAAGCCATACATCCAAGCATCTGAGACTCATCAAGTGTACTATGTACAAGATGAGCTCGACAAGAAATGGAGTATAGTGATGTATCTGAAATCCTGTGACTTATACGAGATGGGCGAAGAAGATGAAAATCTTATATATGAGAGCAATCCATTATACGCGCAAAATTTAGAAAGATTGTTTCCAGAAGGATAAGTTAATTTATGCTTGTTACGGTATTTGTTTAGCTGTTGCTGCCTATTTAAATATATTTTCTCTACTTACAATTAATTTACTGTTGTTTTTTATATTTTTATAACTTTTATTAGGCAAAGTTCATTTTGTAATAGTTTTATGCGGGGACTTATGTTGTTAATTTCATTTTGACAAGAGCGGTGATGATGAGGAAGGTTAGATCACTCTACATGGGCAGGGCAAGAGCGTTCAGTTCTTATACTCCTACGACCTGCCTAGTGATCAGTGAGGGTGGAAAGCTCACTGTGGAGTTAGAGACAGTTCCATCCACACTTCCTCATCTTGATTCTCGGGCAGCAGAGACGGAGGCTGTCGCATTATCAGTCCCTGCTAGTGACCCTCGAACACTGGATTCACAAGACGTCCCATGCACACTCCCTCCAACTGACGCTTTGGCACCAGACGACAATTTTGACCTCGATATAGACGAGTTTTTTTTCCAGCGTGGAGAAGGAGTATCAGGTCGTACATAAGTAGCGCAGACATAGGAGCATCAGGCCGTACATCAGCATCAGGCCGTACGATTTTGACCTCAATATAGACGAGTTAGAAAGTTGATATTGTTGGTGAGTATTGTAAAAATCTTATGCGCTTGTTAATTTTGTCATAGTAACATAACAAAATATATATGTTTATATTATGACAGATGACACTAGGCAGGTGACGTCCAGGAATTTGACTATCCATGACGTATGAGCGCTACCCCAGGGGTCAAAGGTGGTTGTCCAGTTCAACAACAACCACGAGCCTATCGGAGATAGTGGTAGTTTGCTTAGTGCCTTTCTCGGCACCATCGGAGATAACTTCCGTATATTCTCAATCTCTTATAGGGATTAGAGGAGCACTCCTCAACAATTTAAGACAAACGTATTCGTAAACAACATTCAAGAATGAAAATATATATCTTTTTTAACTAATTATATTTATTTATTATTTATGTATAACTTATGTGTAACTAATTTTTTACTTTCGTTTGCAAAGACATTTTAATAATTCAGGCCTACACCAGAAATTGATTATGCAGTCGCTGGGAGCGAAGTAGAGAGCTGCACAATATAATTTATTCCGACTAGTGTATGATGGTACGAAAACCAGAGATCAGTTGCGGAATGAAGTCTCAGCTAGCATCCCACATGATCAATAGACGACTTTCATAAATTATCGCCTTGACGCGAAGTCCAGAATAAATTACGTATATTAATCTATTTATATATTTTAACTTTTACATATTATGACTAATTAATTTCTCTATGTGATTAATTAGGGTGTGGCTGCGAAAAATAGATGGAATAGAAGATGTCAGACAATGCCACACACCACTGGCTCCAAGAGCCTTGCGCGTAAGAAGGCTGAGATGGTCAGTTTAAATCCATAAATATATTTTTTAAAATTTTAAGAACACATTAATTTATATAATCAAAAATTGATTAATTATTTCAAATTTCAGGAGGCTGAGGTTGGCGGTCTAGTGACTTACAGTGATGAATGGATGGCAGCTCATAAAAGAGCTAACGGATCATATATCAACGACAAAGCTCGAGCAGTTGCGGTAAGTATAAAATTTTTATCAACCACACATAGGTAATTATTTAATTTTTGGATAATGTTTAATATTATTAATTGTCTGTTATTTGATTTTGCAGGAAAAAATTGTTTCGATCTAGTAGGAGGACAGCTCGTCTCAAGAGCTCTCGATGACTAATTCATTTGCGAAAGCTCTTGGCACTAGGGAACACTCTGGTTGCATTTAAGGATTTGGGTTGGGTGTTTGCCCAATTCAAGTCTTAGATTGTGGCTCGTTTGGATCGAGCTCACAGTCTAGACCGTCATACCATGAGTTACAGATTGAGGTTGAGCGTCTGAAAGTAGCTATACAGGAGCCGAACATCGAGCAACAGTGACGAGAGGCTGAACATGCAGCGCGTGACATTGACATCGTAGCACGGTAGCGAGAGATGAAGGCTGCTATGACGTTCTTGCTACAAAAATTTCAAAGTTAACTTCCACCTGAGATAGCAGGACTTCATAGTCCCGAGCCTAGGGTAATTTCTCAATACATAACAATTGTTGGTATAATTTTGTTTACTTTCAAAACATTAAAAACTCTAACAATTTTTTTTTCAGGACCTTAGTGACTGTAGCAATGGGCATTAACCTGATTAGCACCCGCAGGGTCCGAAAACAATATTTAATTCTTTATAATTTTATAGTCTGTACATGTAATTTCATTTTGCTCGTGACTATTAATTTTTGTGTACATATTTTTCATTGATTTGTATATTCATTTGCATTCAATAATTTACATATATTCAACATGTAGTTAAATATATATAAATTTTAAAATAATTTATTAAATAATTTGCACGCATAATTATTATATAATAAAAAAATTAATCTGAATTAATATTTTGAATACTAAAAATATAAATTAATTTTCACGCCTAATTGTTAAATAAATAAAAAATTAATCCAAATTATTTTTTATTAATAACAAAAATATTAAATTAAAAAATTAAAAAAATCTCTGTTTTAAATATATATATTAATTTTCACGCATAATTGTTAAATAATATAAAAAATTAATCAAAATTAGTTTTTATGAATAACAAAAATATTAAATTCAAAATTTAAAAAAAAATTTCATTTTAATAATAATTTAAAAATCGTCGTTAAACACATTATAAAAACGGTTTTGAGATCGTCGTTAAAGAAATCCTAACTACGGTTTTAGAACTGTTGTTAGGACGATTCTTAATGACGGTTTTGAAATCGTCATTAGACAAGACCTAACGACGGTTTCACAATGGTTGTTAAGAATCGGCCTAATGACGGTTCTGTAACCGTCGTTAAGACCCGTCATAACGACGCTTTTTTTACGGTTGATCTAAATCGTTGTTATACTCCTGATTTTACGATGATTTTTTGACCGTCGTTAAATGCTTCAGCGACAGTTAGAATAGTCGCTAAAGTTACTTAAAAACTGCCACTAAATATTATTTTTGTTGTAGTGAACAAAGCTAACCATAACTTTGAACCTGAGGTAAAGATTGTGCCAAAGTCAACTCCTCGCTTATCACGCCAGTTTTGTTCTACTATTTGATGTTCAATCGTGGTTGCAATATTATACAAGGAACTAAACATGAAAAAAAAAATTCCCACATTTAAAAGGCTAATATTCCTTCTTCCTTCTTATTAAAAGTTAGTTAAGAACAAACTAAAGTTCTCAGAATAAATGCTCATATTATTAATATCAAACATGTGAATATATTTTATTTTTAAAAAAGTAAATTTCTTTTCACTTACACAAATATATTCATAATTTTTTAGTATAAAATAATTTCGTTTGAAATATTGAGATTAACTCTCTCCACTTGTAAGTATTTTTTCATAAGTTCAAATATTTGATATTACAGTTACTTTTCAGTTATTGAATTTAAATTTATTTATTATTTAAATTATAAACCTTTCGATTTTCAAAAAAGTATTTTATATTATTATAACTTGCTTCTTTTTTCATGTGCCCATCCATCCCATGCTATATCTTAAGAAGGAATTTTTTTTTTGTCTAGATATGTTCTAGACACGAACTTAATAATACATAGTTTAAAATTATTTTATAATAAAATTGTGATACATGTTGCTTAAAAAAAGAATTATTTTTAAATTATGAATCGTCTCAAATATTAAATTTTAATGACAAAATAAAAATCAATTTGCTATATATCATGCACATGCAGTTAACTAGAACATAATCAATTTTGAAAAATTGAAGGGTAACATTGCTTCATTTAAAATAGAGGAACCAATTTAAAAAATTTGCAATACTAGAAGAATTAAAAGTATATTCAAGTCCACATTATTAATATTCAATATAATAGTCATCTTGAACTTATTTGTCTTCAAAATTTCTACTACTCAAAATAATGCAATTCACCATTTTCGGATTAAATCACTACAATTTTGGAATCGATGCTATCTCAATTCTTTTAACAATCTATATCATTGAAAACACAAACCGTTGTGAATCGTGTGATTTAAGTTGCGAATTATGTGATTTTAATTAACAACATTGAAGTTATGTTTAGAAAAAATAGCTATAAGTTTAAAAGTTAGTTGAAAGTTGAAAAGCTATTTTTAGCTTAAAGTTATTAACTGAAAGTTAAAAGCTGTTAAGTTAATTTATTGAATTAAAAGTATTTGATAAAATTAGCTATTGAATTAGCTGATAAATGTAAAATGATATACTTATATAAAATTTATCATTTTTTTGTTAGTAATTACGTTTCATTATATAATCTCAAAAAATACAAAATAAACATATCATCTAGAATCCCACAATAAGTTAGCAATACTATTGCAAATCTCTTTCATCTCAGTAGATGTCTTTGAATTTTTATTCCTTATGTCACTATCAATAATGTCTAGAAGTTTATCATGGGGTATGTAATTTAGATGTTGCTCGAGCATAATAAAAATATTGTCATCTTGTGAATATGATAGTGTTGGAATTTGAATAAAATAATAAGGATAAAAAATGAATAAAATTATAAAAGCTATACGCTACTTAAAGTAACGTATGATAAAAAGCTATAAGCTACTCAAATAAGTTTATTTATCAAACACTTCTAATTTGATTAACCAAACTTATATGTTTGGCAAAAATAGCTGATAAGTTAACTGAAAACTTAAAAGTTAGTTGAAAGTTGAAAATTTAATTTTTAGCTGAAAGCTGTTAATTGAAAGTTAAAAGCTGTTAAATTAATTTATTGAATTAAAAGTGTTTGGTAAAATTAGCTATTGAATTAGCTGATAAATGTAAAATGACATAAAATGATATACTTATATAAAATTTATCACTTTTTGTTAGTAATTACATTTCATTATATAATCTTAAAAAAAATACAAAATAAACATATCATCTAGAATCTCACAATAAATTAACAATATTATTGCAAATCTCTTTCATTTCAATAGATGTTTCTAAATTTTCATTTATTATGTCACTTTCAATAATATCTGGAAGTTCATCATGGGGTATATAATTTAAATGTTACTCGAGCATAATAAACTAACTTATAACTTATTTGACTAACTTATAAGCTTGTTTGAGCAAATTAGAGGTGTTTGGTAAACAAACTTATTTGAATAGTTTATAACTTTTTATCATACGCTCTTCAAATAGCGTATATGTCACATCTCTAATCTTAGGGCACGTGAAATCCATATACCATATACATATATTTACCATAAATGTACGTAATGCCATTCTTTATCATATAAACCAATACATATAAGTTCCCATACACATATACAATATACAGTTTACGTCTATAAACACCAGAGTAATAGTAGAAGTAAGGATTCTGCCTGTGACGTTCAGAGCAACTCTAGAGTACAAATATTTTACAAATATAAAACATTGAGAGCCTAGAAACAATGTAGGCTCACTACTGGAGTACGACCTCTAGTCGATCACGTGGTTGTTGGACCAAACTCTATATCTTTATCTGAAAAATAGATCCACATCGTGTAGTGAGTTTTACAACTCAGTGAGCAGATAATACCACCTATGACCTCTTAGGTCAACATATGGATGTACTCGTATAATAAAATTTATGTTATCAAAAATTACATTTCAGAAGTACATCCATATGGGACCCGCATTTTCAAATATTCTCTATTCAAAAAATCATAATCAAGTCTTTCAAACCGTATGCGGTACTGTATACACAATGCTCATGTCAAGTTCAAAATCATATTCAATACTGTAAAATCATTAATCAAATTATGCTATGCATCAAAACATTTCTCATAAAATATTCGGAGGATCCCATATCAGAACCACCATACCAGAGTTTGACCCCTTCCGTACTTTGGTGGTATAGGATTTTCCTAAACTCAGCATCCCGCTGAGGTTGGCCCTACTACCATTCAAGAGGACACGCGAAGGGACTTTGTATGGGTCTTTCCCAAGCACACAGCAAGGGAAGGCAAAATAACATCTCATATAACTGGCATCTCGCCCATATATAGGAGGCATTCCGCTCTCCTTCACATATAATATCCCGTGTGTTGGCCCTTACACGAGGCTAGCACCACCTTCCCTGCTAGTTGAGGCAATCAAGGTGCGCACCAAGGCTAACATCACCTGCTGTTAGCAGACAGTGTTTCCAATAGGATTCCTCCACAGAAAATACCATATGCATATATGCCATATAATCCAGTATAAATTCTCAATATAATACAGACTTTCAGTCTCAAAATACTCATATGTTAAAACTTCTCATTCAGGGGAAACATGTATACATGCCCATATCCGAAGCAAACATATCACTATAAAATCAATGTCACATGTATAACATATTTTCTTTGCCATGTAATGCGAAATACATGTAAACATCACATGTTCAATGTATTTCAAAATTCATCTGTTATAAATTACCCATTCAGAGTTTATCACATATATATGCCCTTTCTCTAGGAAATCATATATCTTTATAAATCAATGTCACGTGTATAAATATTCACTTTATCATTTAATGAGAAATACATGTGAAATCATATACACCATGAGTTCATAAATCCATTTTCAAAACTATAATCTTCTTGAACTGTATTTCAAAATGTAAGCATATCAGATCGTTTTAATGCATTTCAGAAACATATCACAGTGTGTATATCTCATAAACATAATCATATACATATTCAAGTATCAAGAAGAGTATAGGCAAGTCATAGGAAGAATCATCTACTCACAAGTAAGGGCTCCAGATTGTACAGCCCTAAAATTCTCGTTTTTTGTCTAAATTCGGTAAAACAAACTCCAAAATCGAGTTCGGAAGGTCCAAAAACTTAAAAAATGACTTCAAGAGTTTAGTCACTATTCACGCGCGAAAAATACTATTCACCGCACTATTCATCGTGGAAAAACACTATTCACCGTCACAAAATTTTTTACCGAATCAACAAAACGAATTCATATCCTAATATTTATCTGGTTTCTGAATCCATCTACGGAGTCAGATTTCTAATTAGAAGTCTATAAGTAAAGTTTTTCAAAACTTACCTTTTACCGAGATTTTCTATTTTAAATCTACGGCGATTCAACGATTGATTTGAAAAACTGATCGGTCAAAACTGAAGTACTTTTCGTCCTGAATCCAATAACACTTTCAGTTTTGAGATCAGAAGCCCATAAGCATTCTAAATCAAAAGAAAATGTTAGACATTACTATTCATTACTATGCATTTCCCGATTTTATTTTTTTTCGTTCAACTGATACTCCCCGGCTTCCATTTTATCAGTTTTTTTTTAAATAATAATAATTATTAAATAATTAATAATAAGATTTTCTTTTATAAAAATTCATGTAAATTCCGTTTTTTACCATAAAATATCCCAAAAATTTCTAAAAATTTCTATTCTCATAAATTTTTAGTTAAACTCTTAAATCATGATTTTTCTTGATAAAAATCATAATAAAACAAATTTCAAAACAAATATCTTTATTCATATTAAAATAAAGAATATTTCTAAAAATACCATAAAAATTCAATAGATGCCGGTATAATTATTTTAAACAACACAATACTTCTTTTACTTAAAAGTCCACTTACTTTTAACAAATCATAATCATTTCTACATAAATAAAAATATATTTACTTATAGCACGCCAAAACATAAATTTTCATATTTATTTTGTAATTCTCTAATCCATGTAATAAATATACATATTTTCACTGGTTCTTATCTCTATTGTTAAAATTCTCTCTTTTATTCTAAATTTTTTTTAATTGGAATTTTCGTTAAATTTTACGGTTATTACAGTATAGCTTTTAGCTGATAGTTTTTATAATTTTATTCATTTTTTATTTTTATTATTTTATTTAAATTATAACACTATCTTATTTACAAGATGATATTATTTTTACTATACTCGAATAACATTCAAATTACATACCCTATGATGAATTTTTAAATATTGTTGATAGTGACACAAAGAATAAAAATTTAGAGGCATCTACTGAGATGAAAGAGATTTGTGATAATATTGCTAATTTATTGTGAGACTTTAGATGATATATTTATTTTGTATTTTTTAGAATTATATAATAAAATGTAATTACTAACAAAAAATAATAAATTTTATATAAGTATATCATTTTATGTCATTTTACATTTATCAGCTAATTCAATAGTTAATTTTACCAAACACTTTTAATTCAATAAATTAACTTAACAGTTTTCAACTTTCAGTTAACAGCTTTCAGCTAAAAATTAGCTTTTAATCTTTTAACTAACTTTTAAACTTTCAGCTAGTTTATCAATTATTTTTGCTAAACATAGCTTTAAAGTAGCGTATGATGAAAAGTTATAAACTACTCAAATAAAATTGTTTATCAAACACTTTTAATTTAGTCAAACAAACTTATAAACTAGTCAAATAAACTATAAGTTAACTTATTTGACTTGTCAAACATACTCTAAACATACTCTGAATCTTATAATATTTATAAAAAATGACAATTTTAAAATATTTAATATTACTTGATAAATTATGATTAAAATATATGTCCTCTTAGGCATATGTTGACAAAAATATCTTTCTTAACGAAATTCTACATCGCGGCAAACTTAGTTAAATTAAGGCTATGTTTGAAAAAAATAGTTGATAAGTTAACTGAAAATTTAAAAGTTAGTTGAAAGTTAAAAAACTAATTTTTAACTGAAAGCTGTTAACTAAAAACTGAAAGATGTTAAACTAATTTATTGAATTAGAAATATTTAGTAAAATTAACTATTGAATTAGCTGATAAATGTAAAACGACATAAAATGATATACTCATATAAAATTTATCATTTTTTGTTAGTAATTACATTTTATTATATAATCTCAAAAAATACAACATAAATATATCATCTAAAATCCTACAATAAATTAACAATATTATTGCGAATCTCTTTCATCTCAGTAAATGTCTCTAAATTTTCATTCTTTGTGTCGCTATCAACAATATCTAGAAATTTATCACGGGGTATGCAATTTGAATGTTGTTCGAGTATAGTAAAATAATGTCATCTTATAAATAGCATAGTGTTGAAATTTGAATAAAATAATAAGAATAAAAAAGTAATAAAATTATAAAAACTATTAGTTAAAAAGTATACGCTACTTGAAATAGCGTATGATAAAAAGTTATAAGCTACTCAAATAAGTTTGTTTATCAAACACCTCTAATTTGGTCAAACAAACTTATAAACTAGTCAAATAAATTATAAGTTAATTTATGTGACTTGCCAAACATACTCTAAAACATTTTAAACTATAGTATTCAAATTATTTATATATAACAAAATATGTTAAGTAACACCATTTATTATATTATGTACGAAAAAATATAAAATTGAATTCTATATCGAAAATCATGCGATTGGAAGGGAACTTCACTAAGTAAGGTGAGAGCATAGCTGAACCACTACAAGAAAACTGCCTTAGTTTTATGAAATGCAGCATTTTTTATCCATTTTTGCAGTGGTTTAATACGGTTACTAATATAAAAATAGCACTGATTGTTCCGACAGTAAGCTAAAACCGCCGCTATTTTTCTTGTGATGGAAATTTCTCAAACAGTCTCAGAACCATAGCGATGCTAAATCTCGTTTTTCTTGTAACGAAGAAAGGTCATTCCCCCATCTTGATGCAAATTCTGTTCACCGATAAGTTAGAAAGCAAGAAACCTGTAATAAGAATGATAAATAAAATTGACCCTTATACCAAAATAGGATCGCTGCAGGAAACTTCTCTTATTGAACCAAAGTTTACATTTCAACGAAGTGATTCTTTTTTTTTTTTAAATGACCTAGAAATAAGTCTTGGTTGTTGACTAGTACTACCGTTCTGCCATTTACAATTTTGACCACTAAAATTTATTTGTGACTCTTGATACTGCTATTTTGATGTTTACGTTTCAAAGAATTGCTTCTTTTTCAAGCGTGATGGAGTTCTGTCTGGGTCACTGGCTCATTCTCTTCGGTGGTAACCATACTAAACAGTGATCAGTTTCGGCTTCAGAATATCGTCATGCACTTGCTCCAATAAGAAGTCTTTCTTATTATAAGGATTTTTTTTAAGGTTTAAATACCCTATTTATCTTTTTGTTATTATAATTTTTTTAAATTGACCTGATTATTTTTGTGCTTGAAAAAATTCAAATAATTTTCTACGTACAGGCCTTTTCTTTGAGTCTCTCTTTAGTTATTGGAGAAAATTACATATTTTTTCACTCTGATTTTTATCTTCATCAATTACAATTAATTTTTTTAATCTATTAATTTTACAATTGATCTCTTAATCTATCTATTCTATCGCATTTATCTTTTTACAGTTTAAATTAAATATTAACAGTAGTTACGTGAAATTATTAAAAAATATTGTTTTGTAAGAAGATAAAATAAAATTTCAAGCTAATAAAATAATATTTTAATATATATATGGGACAAATAGATTAGTTAATTAATTATAAAAATTAATAAATTAAAAGATAAATTACAATTGGATGCAATGATAGAGTGAGAAAGTATAATTTTATCTAATTATTGATGAAATGTTCAACTTTTCTTTTTATAAAAATTGTAACATTTTATGTATACCAAGAATTTGACTTAGCTTATTTTGTATATTCTTTTAAAAAAAATTAATATTCCATAATTTTTATTTTTAAAATAATAATATTTTGCTATAAACAAATATATTTTTATTCTTTTTAAAATGATTATCTTTTGCTAAAAGTAAGTATAATTTTAATTAAAATAATTATTGTTTTGCTTAAAATAATTATATTGTCTTCTAATAAATTTTTATTTTATTTTTAAAAATATTATTTCTTTTATTATGCATAAAGATATTTATTTTGTGATTTGTTTTATTAAAATTTTTATTAAGAAAAGTCATGATTTAAGAGTGTAACTAAATTTTTGCAATAATATAATTTTTTAAAAATTTTTGGGATGTTTTAAGATGAAAAACAATAATTATATGTATATAATTAAAGAATAAATTCTATTATTCAATTATTAAATAATAATAATAATTTTAAAAAAAGAATAGAGGAGGAAGAATACGGGAGGCAGCACATAGAAGCAAAGATGTTGAAGCAGAGGGGTTCTTTTTCTCTCTCTGGGTTTCAAACTTCTCTCTAAGATATTTCTCAACTTAGACATCCAATTGAGATACTGAAAGTACTGTTGGACTTATAGCAACAAGAGTTTTAAAATCCACCGATCAATTTCACCGAAAGTTTACCAAAATTTCGTTGGAAAATATGAATAGTAACTTATAGGTAATTATTCTAAAATACTGAATTTTTGATAATTTTTCAAACTTTCAAATTAAGGGTTTTGTTATGGATGTATAGTATTGGTTGTATGATAAATTTCATGGTTAAACAACGTGATTTGACGCTTTAATTTTACAAATTGTTCTTCTGTAAACAATACCTAAACAGTGTGTGAATAGTATTTTTTGACCAAAATTTCGTTGAAAAATATGAATACTAACTTATAGGTAATTATTCTAAAATACTGAATTTTTGATGATTTTTCAAACTTTCAAATTAAGGGTTTTGTTATGGATGTATAGTATTGGTTGTATGATAAATTTCATGGTTAAACAACGTGATTTGATGCTTTAATTTTACAAATTGTTCTTCTGTAAACAATACCTAAACAGTGTGTGAATAGTATTTTTTGACATAAACAATATTTTTCGGTGTGAACATTTTTTTCTGGCCATGAATAGTGACCTGTGTTGACCAAACTCTCAGAGTTATTTTTTAAGTTTTTGAACTCTCCGGACATGTTCTTGAGGTCAATTTAGTCAAATGTGGATTAGAAAAGTACATTTTAGACTGTCAAATATGGATTAGAAAAGTACATTTTAGGCTGTCAAACTTAAAGCATTACCCTGTGAGTAGATAATTCTTTCTATGACTTACCCTATACTCTTCTTGAATTTTAAATGTATAATTGATTATGATTATAAGTTATTTATACTTTTATATGTCTTTGAAATAGATTAAATTATCTGAATTGTTTACAATATGATATATAGTTCAAGAAGAGTATGGTTTTGAAATTGAATTTTTGAATTCATTGAATGTGTGATTTTAAATGTATTTCTCATCATATGGTAAATGAAATATATTGTGCACATCGCATTAATTTATAAAGCTATATGATTGTCTTAAAAAATGGCATGTACTTGTGATAATCCTTGATTGAGAAATTTATGACAGATGAATCTATACTGAGACTGAAAGTCTGTATTATACTGAAAACTCTATATTGGATGATATGGCATATGTGCATATAATATTTTCTATGGAGGAATTCTATTGGAAACACTATTTGCTAACAGCAGGTAATGTTAGCCTTGGTGCACCTTGATACCTCAGCTAGCAGTGGTGGTGCTAACCTCGTGTGTAACATCCCTAATTTTATTTTATTTATTAATAAAGGTATATAAATATTTAATTAAGGAAATATAATTTATTAGACAATTTTTAGATATCTAAGGAAAAATAATCTTTAAAAATTCTTCACCTTATGTGTATGTATAAAAAATGTTTTTAACATTAAAAGAATAAGTAAAGAGAGAAAACATAATGGGAAAAAATAGAAATAACATACTAAAGAGAGGCAAAATTCTTTGGTAAGGATGATAAGTTTTTTGGTGAAGTAAGTAAACGTCTTAAAATTTTAAAAAGATTGGATTATGGTAATTTTTCTTAAATCAAGAGTTAGAAATTTCTAAATTTAACATCTCCACTCATAAATTGGGCTTTCACCTATGGACACTTCATATAGAGTTTTTTCACTTGATATAAGTTTCTAGCAAGCCCATTAGATAGCCCAAGCAAGAAATAAAATATAGATTGAGACTAAGATATAGAAGTTGGACCGATAGCCCAAAAATTATGAAAATGTGACCAAACCCTATATGAAAGGTAGAATTTTAGCCAAAGCAAAAGAAATGAGTAAGAATAAGTCCAAATCCAAGAGAAAAAAAAATAAGAATCATGTGAGGAAATAGTAGTGCAATAATAATCAAGATTATGTCACATAGCATTGAGACAAAATATCTATATCTTACGTCATTTATAATTTCAATAAGTAGGTAATAATACATGGCATTAGGATAAAACATCTATATCCTACATTCATAATTTCAACAAGTGGATAATAATACATAGCATTATGATAAAACATCTTTATTCTACACAAATAATTTTAGCTAAGTAAGGGAATCCAATGGCTGAAAATTTACCACTTAAAAAGGTAAACTTATCAAACTTGATTAAGACAAAAGAAAAAGGAAATGAATCCCTAAATCAAAGGGACCTTGTCCCTTGTCTTAAGAACATATTATCATAATTTTTAAAATATAAATCTTTTTTTACTATATATATCTTGACTAAGGAAGAGGAAGACAAGAACATGAGTTGTTTTTCCTTTTAAAAAAATCAAGTGCATCCTAATTGTGATAAGGTAGACCCATCATCATGAAAGGTGAATCATTTGATAGTTTATTTAAGAAAAACTCACTCCTATGACATTATAATTTCGTCCAAGTGAGGGAGAGGAAAAAAAATAGAAGCAAGGTAGAGTGAGAAAATGAGAGAAATATAAGAAAAGAAATAAAGGAAGAAGAAGGAGAAGTTTAGGGGACTAAGTACTTAAGGTAAGTTAGCTTAATATCCACTTGAATTCATCTTTCTTTATCATCATTGGGGTTCAAAAAATCACCCTCCTTCTCTTATTTAAGCTGCTAGAAAAGCTAAGGGAAGAGAGAAATCTTGCTACTTCCTTCAAGAGGAAAAACTTTGAAATTTGTAACATTTATGTAACTTTGATAAAATTTATAATATTTGCTACTTTGATGATTGGTCATGGATGTTTCTATATCATGTTACATGTTATTTTGCATATGATGGATGTTTTGGACA
Source organism: Gleditsia sinensis (assembly GCA_037074535.1). NCBI lineage: Eukaryota > Viridiplantae > Streptophyta > Magnoliopsida > Fabales > Fabaceae > Gleditsia > Gleditsia sinensis. The sequence continues at coordinate 53,114,476 of CM073467.1, read as the reverse complement.
TTACGGTTGGTGTGAAAAGTTCTGCATAAGTATGGCTATTGTCACATGGCAATTGTCATGGCCTCAAATGATGAAACACATGATCGGCACGGCATAAGGGTTTCCCCCTAGCCGTAAGCCTAACGCATAGCACATACAAACATCCAGCACACAATCCAGAGTACATAATAAATATAACTGGTCACATATGCCACATCCAATATAAGAAAATACTGTATATATGTATATATATATATATATATATCTCATGAATCCAACATTTGTGATTCAACTTGGCCCATGGCCTCATAATACAAACATCGTTGTAAAACATAAAACCATTTTCCAAACAACACATCAAAATACGCAAGAAGCGAGGATCCTGCCTGTAAATTCATGGAGGTACACTAGACATAAACTAAACTAGACAAACAGTACAAAAGAGCCTTGCTCAAACTGGGGCTCACCAACGCTATATTCAGCCTCCTACGGAGCTGTAGCTGGATCAAAGTCTCTTTGACTATCTGTGGGGAGGAAACAGAAGAGGGGTGAAATCACATCTCAGTGAATGGATAAATCATACTATAACTGGAACAGGGCAAACCAAGCACGAGTGTTTCGTAATGAGTTTAATAATTGAAATTAAAGTGTAAAGATAATAATAGAAACATTAAGCATTTAATTATAATTTATTGAAAGAAAAGCTAAACAGTTCAAATGTATAATCAAAAGATAAAACATGATTTAAATCAGTAACCGTAAAGCAAATCAATTATGCATGGTAAGTAATAAATGAAGTTATTTATGCAATAACAATGGTGAATGAGATTGTTTAGAAATATTTAATCTTTAAGAAAAATGCACTAGTCTATTAGAGTTCTTTCCTAACAGATCTATCATCTTTTTCAAGCATATAGCAAGGGGAGGGTAATCACTGTAGGCGTAGACATAAATCCACCCTAAATTTCATGACTTAGGCGGTCATAAGCCCGTCACAATATCATAGGCCGAAGTCTTCGCATGACCATGGTGCACCAGGGCTAGCACTCCCTGTGGCTAGCTAACAGTGATCTAATAGGGTTCCTCCAATGGAAAACATTTGAAAATATGCCATTCAAAGAGTTTAAAGTAAAACATTTCAATAACGTTACAATAAAGCTATAAATCTCCATCTAACTCTTTTCATGCATAAAACTCCATTCTAAAATATGTCTCATCTATGGATTCCCATGGAGACCTTTATCATCATAAACTTTCCCTTTAAACATATCGTTCATAGACGTCGCATAGATGTTCGCATGCATCAAATCATTTCATAGCTAACTTAGTTCATTTCTATGACTAAGTTCGCATTTCTATAAATCTAGCTCAATGGAGAATTATCAGTCTAGATGCTTGCCCTGCATAGCTAGGGTTCAACTAGAATTGAAATTTATAATTTCTAACATGGTTGGAACATATTGGTTTTCAAAGCGGTAAAACAATTTAGCATACATTCCAACTAGTTAAAATCATATGAGAGAGTTATAAACCGAATTCGTAAACATGCGCTATAGTATGAAAAACCCACTCACCTTATTAGGAGCCCAACAACGAGAATTTCACCTCGTGATGGTTCAACAACCTAAAAAACATAGACGTAACATGAGAATTCAATAAACCCTAAATGTCACTATTCACACCGGCTGGAAACACTATTCACACCGGCCGAAAAACTATCCCTAAACCTAAAAACCTTATATTCTAGCATAGAAACTAATTCTAAGACTATCTATAGAAATAATTTCGGAAGAACGAAGCTTAAAACGCGATTGGACAGAATTTTACCTTGAAGGTTATTATTTATGCGAATTTTCGGTGACATTCCAGCTGTTTTCTGGCAAAAATGATCGGTGGGGTTTGTAGCTCTCCTTCTCACGAGTCCAACGGTACCTTGCTTGCTCAAATCGGATGTCCGGATGATGAGATATCTTAGAGAGAAGGTGGAGAAAATTCTAGAGAGAGAGAGGAAGGTTTAGCTATGAAGGAAATGAAGGAAAAATGGAGCAGGACCGCTTAAAAAAAACTATCTGATGAATCTTGCCGCCAATGAACTAATTCTCGCCGCGGCGAGATTTTTGGTCTGCGATTTTCGCCGGTGGCGCACCTTTTTTCGCCGCAGCCAGATTCGAAGCCAGAAAATCACGCTCTCGGGAAAAATTGATGCAGTATTCTCGCCGCCGGCGAAGTAATTTTCGCCGTGGCAAACCCATCTAGCCGAATTTGACAAAACATCCAACATAAAAGTTGTAGCCCTTTCTTTTAGCTTTCTGTTGCCACTTGAATCACCTAATTTGGAGTTCATATAAAAGAGTTATGCATAAAATAGTGAGAAAAGGTTATGACCACACTACGCTGCGGTTTTTTCCTCTTATCACTATAATGTTCACGGAATTAGAAAAAATTTCCAACATCAAAGTTGTAGATATATGTCTTTTCTTTCAACAGAAATTGGAATCACTTAATTTAGATTTTATATGAGAGAGTTATGCTTATATGAGTGAAGAAAGGTCAGAAACACTCTAAAATTTTACGTTGTTCTCAACTTCCTTGTTTCAAATGATTTGTACTTAACCTTCGAAAGTTTTATTAGCAGAGGATTATTACAGCTATGGGTGGTAAAAATTTTATGATTTGTATGCTACTATTTTGTATATTTGAATGTGGTGAAAAATTGATGAAATATGATTAGATGTAAATAAAATGAAAAATGATGTAATATAATGATGAACTAAAACCTTAGGAAATGATTGGTTAGGAAATTAGATTTCGGGGTAACTAGGGAAGCTTCTATTTTTAAAATTCTGAGAAGAATTGGTTAGGAATTAAAAGAAATAGTTAACATGAAAAATGTAGATCTATGTCTTAAGAAATTTTAGCCACTAGAATTACTTAATTTGGAGTCCAAATGAGAGAGATATTACTTGATATGTAAGCAGTGGTCAGAAAATGGTTAACCAGGGAAGAATCTGCCAGGTATGCTTCTGTGTTTGAATTTCTGAGATAAATTTGTAGGGAATTAAAAGAAATTCTTAATATGAAAAATTTATATTTATATTTCACGGATTTTTAGCCATGGAAGCATTCAAATTAGAATTAATATGAGGGAGATATAGTCATATTAGTAAGCAAAAGTCATAAACTAGCTAACAAGGGAAGAATCTGTTAAGTATGCTTCTGTGTTTGACTTTCTGGGCAAAATATGTAGAAAATTAAAGGAAATTGTTAACATAATAAATATAGATATATGTATCATGGATCTATAGGATCTAAAATCACTTAATTTGGAGTTCATATGAGAGAGATATAGCTAATTAATGAGTAAATGTTAGAATCAGTCTAGAATCCAGAGTGGTAAATGTAAGTGTTTTTATTTTCGATTTTTTTTAAAAATAATTAGTAAGGAATCTGAAGAAATGATAAACATTAAAGTTGTATATAAATTTCTTAGCGTTTTATAGGCTTTAGAATCACCTTCATTGGAGTTTGTATGAGGGAGATATGTTCTAATTAGTAAGTAGAGGTCTGAACTTACCCAAGAAGAAATAACATTGAATTTGAGAGAGTAGTAACACCACGATTAATTAAGATTCAATTAAACTTTTCAACATAAGGGTTTTAGAATATTGTCTTATCTTTCAATTGACACTAAAATCACCTTAATCGGATTTAAAATGAGGGTGTTATGTTCTATTTAGTGAAGAGGGGATAATAATATTTAAAAAAGAAGAATCTTATAAATAAAAATAATAAATGACTAGTATATGCCATAGCCATTGCCATTGCATGAACTCCTTACCATCTTAAGTGCGTAATTTTGACATAGAAATATTTTATAAAGTGATATTTGAAATGATTATGATTATGTTAATGAGAAAAGAAAAAGAAAATGTACCATATCGGACGGAGCGAGAAAAGTCCGTTTCGGAGAGTAGAAAGTACTCACCCTGACCAGGGTAGCTTGATATGAAAATAAGTTGATATCCATAATATGATATTCTGAAAATAGTTATTCATGTCATACATGTCATAACTGTACGATTTTCATGTGTATAAATAAAGTGTATTCATGTGACCTAAAGATAATTATTGTAGTTTATATAGATGAACATGACGCGACAAACATTATTGATAATGATTTATTGTTAAACCTACTGAGATTTATTTCTCACTATATTTCCATATCAGGTTCATAAAATTAAGTTATGCAGATATTCTCTATGACTGGCTTTTAGCGTACATTGGGTCGAGTTGGCTAAGATCCCAATGAAGGTGCAATCATCCGCACCCGTATCTCCGGAACTGGTCAATATGGATAAATAAAATATAGACTTATATGTGTTTGATTTTTGTACATATGATTTGATTAATAATGTGTACGTGAACCCATAATTGTATAAGTGTTAATGGTATTTCTTAAACCTTATTTATGTTTATTTAATTTAATTGAATAGTATTATGAGTTAAATAGTTAGAAGTAAGAAGGTAATAACTTCATAGAATTTTAGAAATATACATATAAGTATATATGTAAAAAAAATAGAGTTGTTACATCGTGTGACGGTCAACACACGGAATATGATATGTGATGGAAAGCGGAATGCCTCCTATATAGGTGAGATGCGAACTATATGATATGTGACTTACTTCCCTTACTGTGTGTTTGAAAAATACTCATATTAGAGTTTCTTTGCATGTCCTCTTGAATGGTGGTAGGGCAAACCTCAGCAGGATGCTAAGTTTAGGCAAATCCTATAACATTAAAGTACGGAAAGGTCTGAACTCTGATATGGTGGTTTTGATATGGGATCCTTCTAATGTTTTCATGTAAAATATTTTGATGTATAACAACATTTGTTTAATGATCATACAGTACAATATATAGTTTTGGATATCTAAATATCTTTTGTTTTGAGAATATTTGAAATGTGGGTCTCATATGGATGTACTTTCGAACTGTATTTCCTATGTGACAAATTTTAAAAATATGAATACATCCATATGTTGACCTAAGAGGTCATAAGAGATATTATCTGCTCACTGAGTTGTCAAACTCACTATACGATATTTTTATATTATTTTCAGATGAAAATATAGAGTTTGGTCATCTCCCTTTAGATAGTTTACCAATTAGACGACATGATCTCTAGGTGAGCCTATTTTGTTTTTAGGGCTCGTAGATTTTGATTATATTGTATTTGTACTCTAGAGTATGCTCTGAACGCCATAGACAGGATTTTTACTTCTGCTGTACTTTGATGTTTATAGATTTGATTTATATATTGTGTATACATGAAAATATCTATATGTAAAAGAGTGTATTATACATGTTATGAAAAATATATGTTCATAAAATATGTGTTTCACGTACTCTAAAATTAAGGTCGTGACAAAAAATGTTTACTTTTTCAAAGAAATTGTATGGTAATCAACCCTTGAAAAGTTTACTCATGCACATAATTTCAATCTAGTACGATTAAGAAGTATTAAATTTGCATTCTTATTAATCATATCAGATCTTTTGCTGTGGATTTGAGTGGTAAAGGTTTATCCAAATTACGTAAAAAAATTATCTTTCTTCACTTAATTTTAATATAAAAATAAAAATTATCTTATTTGATTAGAGTCGAAAGTTCATAAATGTTCTAAATATCCCTGGTGTTCATCATAGGTCTCATCCCTTCGTCTAATAAAAAATTAGGTGTCGTATACAGATATAATTATGGAATTGAAAAGAAATTATATATACTAGCACTGGCCTTGATAATATTAGAATAATATATTTTTATCAATATTTTGATTATTAAAAAACCAGAATTCGTTCAAACAACGATCATTTTTCACTCTTAATTTTGCTATTGGGACCTATAACCTAACAATTGAAATTAATGTATTAAAAAAAATGGACAATGAAATCTTTTCAGACGGCAAGCATGATTTTATTGTTGCTTCAGCAAGTTAGTTAAATTTGTAATCAGATTATTAGTATTCCTTCAAACACAATGCGATTTTCATTGTGTTCTATCAAAAAATTAAGAAAGCAAAATTATTTAATTTACTATTGTGTTGAAGGTGTTACCTCCATCAAGCAAATTTCGCACACAAAAAAAGAAGATAAAAGAATTTAATTTTTCTCTTTGACATGAAAGTTTAGTCTCTTATAAATTAATTTAATTTTTTTTAATTTAACTTTTTATAAATTAAAGTGTTATCACTTTTAATTAAACTACTGTTTAAAATTTGACTCAAAATTTAATTCACTGTTGATATTACAATTTTTTATTATGTTTATTTAATTTGAGATATGAATTATTACTTATTTAATATTAACTTCACATTTATGCGATACTTATAAATAAATTTTTTAAATATAATTAATTTAATTGAGAAATTAAGAAAAAAAATAGAAGCAGGCAATATAGAAGAAATTGAAGTATTGGCATAAAGTTAGGACGGGTACCAATTGAGCTCTTAGTGCATAATTAACAAACAGGTAGTATAGAAGCAGCATGCCTCTCGTCGTCATGGAAACTTTTATTATAATCAAGGAGGAAGCAACCAAGAAACTGAAGAAAATGGTTTTCCTATGATGCAATTTCGTGTCTCAAGCCTAGAGACAAATCAAGTCAAACATTTTGGTGTCTCACGCTTAGCAACAAATCAAGTCAAACATTCCTCCTCAATATCTTTATAGAAATAGTAATAGTAATGGGATCTTACAACTCACTAACATTGACGTCAAACTCTCTTTATTGTTGGATATTATTTTATAATAAAATTCCAATACCACAACCTCCTACTAAATCACAACTCATCACAACAAACCCTTATCAAACCATGAAGTCTACCACCTGTCCTAGCACTAGTATTATTAATTCTTTTAGATTTAAGATTAATTTTATTTGAAATATTGATATTATTTCTTTCAATAAATATTTTTTCATGGGCTTAAACTCTTAATAATGCAGAGACTACTCAATAACTAAATTCAAGTTTTCTTACAATTTAAACTACAAACTTTTGGGTTACCACACTTGTTATGTCCTTAGTTGGGTAGATATTGAAATACAAAGTTTTGAAACTTTCTCACTTAATAATTTAAATACAATTTGAACTACAAACTTTTGGGTTACCACACTTGTTATGTCCCTAGTTGGGTAGATATTGAAATACAAAGATTTGAAATTTTCTCTTTTAATAATTTAAATTTTAGAGTTGTATTCTATAATCTAATTAATATACTACTCATAGTGGTTAGGCATCGAAATTTAGAGTAAATTACTCTTTTTCTTCACATCTATTTTAAAAATATATACAATTCTCTTTTAAAATTAAAAATATAGAATAAAATATTTTTTATTTTCTTGATTAATACTTTTATTACACTACTCTCCCTTCTACTATAAAACATATATATAAATTTCATTTAAAAATAAAAAATATATTACAACTTAATTCAAATATTTCAAATACTTTTCATGAAAAAGAAATAAATAATAAAATAAAATAAAAATAAATTCTCTCAAATTTTTTTAATTTAGTATTTTTCAATACTGATTATTCTTTTTCAAAATGATTGTGAACTGATTCAGACTATCAAAATACTATTTTTGGTTAGTTTAAAAAATTGATTAAAAATTGAGAAGAAGAAGAATAATTTGAGAGTGATATTTTATTTACTTATTAATTAATTTGTATCTTTTTCTCTCTCATAAAAGCATTTAAGATATTGAGGTTAAGTTATAGCATGTTTTATTTTTAAGAGAAAGTTATGTACATTTTCATAATAGAGGAAAGATTTGTGTAGTAAAAATATTAATCAAGGGAGGGGAGAGTATTTTGTTTTTATTATTTTTAATAGAGATTCTTATATATTTCTTAATACAAGAAAGAACAGTGTAATAAAGAGAAAAATATTTTTTTATTATTTTTAAGAGAAATTTGTGTATATTCTTATAATAAAAAGAAATGTCGGATAATAAAAATATTAATCAAGAGGTAGAGTAATGTATTCTAAAATTGAAGATGGTATATTTAATTTTGAGACTCTTGACCCATTATTTTAAGAGAAACTCATGAACTAAAATTAAACAGATTAAAATTATTTATTTTTTTGTCAAAAAATTATCATTTTTTATAAATTTGTAGGACTATCTTATATATTGTTAACTAAATATTATAATTCGATGAATTTGTGCCGAACATATTATTAACTCTCAGGCACGTGAAAAATAAAAATGTTGAATCAAATTTCTACATTGCTAAAGGTGAAAGAACGAGATGGATGGGCAGAGCGACAGAAGGAGAAGAAAGAATACTTATTTATTTATGTTTCGTAGGCAAAGAAACTGTAGAAGGCTAATTCAAAAATTCATCAAGAAGGATATGTTCAAAGCCATGTTTTGGCCTTTTTAGAGGCAAAATTTATTTATTTAAGGTAATATGTAGACCAAGACCGTGTTTATTGGGCGTATAAGATAAAGCCAATAGGATAACTAGCACCGTATAATATTATGTAAATTTTTATATTATTTTGTATTTATTGATTTACCATATATATAATTTATAGGATAATATAATGTAATATTATTATATATTTGTTCTCTAAAAGTTTCGATTCAATTCAAGTGACATTTTCTTGACATAAAAATGTTGTTGGCGTTCAATTTTCTACTCTCTCCTTCTAATGCAATATCTCCAATAAAAAAAAAATGGTATTATATGTTTCTAGGGGATGGCAACCGCGTGGGGTCGAGAGGGAGAAGACCTTCGATCTCTATTTTCTCTCTTAATCTTCTGTCTTTCGATCCTTTTCACTTTCCCTGTAATATTCGTCAATCTTCTGTCGGGTTTGAAGCCTTGCAAGAATTTTCATATTTGTAAAACTTTACTAAGATTAACTAAAATTTTATAAAAGTGAAGTAATATTTTTATAATTTAAAACAATATAATCTTACATCAAGTACATGCCTCAAAATAAACATATATTAAAGTTTATTAGCATAAATTATAAATATATAAATAATAATATAGATATATATACCTAATAAAATAAACGATTAATATAATGGTAATTTCAATATAGAGTATGATCACGGTAACCATATTCTTGACAGGGGAAATCTACCCCTACTCCAATCTCCTTGATGAAGAAATTCCCCAACTCCCCACTCCCACCCTCATGTATTATATTCTTAGTAGGAATCCCTGCATTCAATTTTTTTTTTATTCACGTGTGTTTGCTGATAAAATAAAAATAATATAAAAGTTATAATATTATAGTAGTGTCAATAATAATAATGTTTATAGTGATAATAATAACAATAATAATAGTAGTGGTGACAATGATAATAATAATAACTATAATAGTGACAATTGAAAACGGTAAAGATAACGTTAAAGTTGGTGAGTAATAAAAATGATGGTAAGATAATATTTGAGCAAAATTAATCTCTGTTAGTAAAAATTTATACAAATTGTTTATCAAAACTTATTTCTCACATTAATTCAATGTAGTTATATGGTCATAGCCAATTACTATATAAAAAGTCTTAACTTTATAATTTTTTGCAATCTCTTTTGCACACTAATCATCTATAGGACTTAATTGTATTGATTTATATTATCTTACCTAGCTTTCTGGCAAAGCTAATTAGCCTAAATTAATAGATAATGACCATATGGACATATTAGAGAGGTGAGATCAACTAGAAAGATACTTAAAATATTTACATTACTTGAGCCACAACACTAATCTAATGGCCTTTCACCATTCAACAAAGAGCTACATGACGTTTAAATTTTAGAATAACCTGTATACAATTCAACAGAATTAAAATGTATTCAACCAAATCTACAAACCAGCCAATTATTACAATGGATCATAATAGAAAATTGTATCCATATAATTCAATTCAAACTTATATTATAACCAATACACTTATTTTAGAACATCAGAGCCATCCCCGGAGGTCTCTAATTTTGGGTTATCTTTGTCTGATGAATCAAATAACCTATAACATCAAACAGGAGGAGCAGTGGTAACAAATAGAAGGCTGCATTTAGGCGTAACAAATAGAGTTCTTACTAGCTTTTTAACACTTCTATGTTGAAAATTTTCCTTCTGCCATCAAAATATTCCGATATTTATCACACCTTCAGCAACTTATAAATTTCAACATTTTTTTAATTTAGGTATAAATTTTACAATTTGATACGATTTATGACTATATTTAAAAATATACCAACTAATTCATTTTACATATCATAATTTGATAACTATGGATATAATATAATCACATAGGAATCTTGTATATTAACATGAGCTAATAATGATCGTTCTTTGTGGTGGCACCTAATCCACACCCAAGTAACACAATCTCCACCATCTAATTTTTGAGACATTCCCACAAAAATAGTGAATCCTACAAATGAATAGTTGATATTGTGCCACTTGATTGTGGCACTAAAAAAAATGATCCTATCAGTAAACGTGAAGAAGAATCCAACTAAAGTTTTTTTTTTTTGTGTATTGGTGGAATTGAATTTTAATAAAAAAAAAAAAAGTTCCGCTTCCTATTACAATTAAGTTAAGGAAGAAAAAATATAGACTTAGTTTAATTCTGTTTTTATTTTTTTGTTTTTAAAAACTGTTTTTGAAAATTATGTTTAAAAATTGCTCTGTAGAACAAAAGTAAAAAAAATTTATTTGATAAACTATTTTGTAAACATGTTGTTTTTTATTTTTTTGTATTCTGAAAACAAAAACAGAAAATAAAAATAATTTTTTTTTATGTTTTTCTGTTTTAAAAACAATTTGTTTCCAGAATTTATTTCCGAAACAACAACAGAAAATAATTACCAAACGAATTTTTTTATTTTGAAAATAGAAAATAATTTTTAAAAACAGAAAATAAACAGACCCTATATTTTCCTTTTCTATTTTTTTTCCTTTTTGATATATTTATCAAAATGTACTTCTTCTTGGTACTTACAACTTTTCTCTTGATGCAAATTTTCCATATATCTCTGTATGGATGTTTTGTATTTCAAAGAAGTGATTCATTTCAAGCGGGTTAGAAATTTAGGTTGCTGTCAGACTGTCAGATTTTTCTAGAACCATTAAGCTCTTGAGCATCTTGAAATTTCATTCAAAATTCGATTAAATTTCTAAATTTTTTTTTCTAATTCCTCACACATCTCCACAAAATAAAATAAGTGAAAGAAAGAAAAGGTCTGTAATGGAAATGGCTACATGTCTCGAGAAAGGATTGCCTGGGATCATTTGGGTGGAAGCTACTAATACTGTATATTTGCTAAATTTGATTTCCACACAAAACCTTTAAAAGGTAAGACTCCTTATGAAGTTCGGCATAGAACAGAGCCTTAATTTGGTTGAGAAGCTCAGGGTTTTTGTGCTATGTTCATATACCTGCAGCAAAGAGAGATCAGTTGGATGAAAAGTCAGAATTTGGAATCTTCATTGGTTATTGTAGTTCTGAAGGTACATAATCTATATCTAGTTATAAAATTTGTTTATTTTATATTTATGATTTAAATAGTAAGTAAATTTAAATTCAACAGTTAAGAGTCATTTATAATGTTAAAATTTTGAATTGTAGAAAAATATTTATAAAATAAGACAATCTTAATATTTTAAATTAGATTAATCTTATAATTAAAGATGTTAAAAAACTTCTATGAACCAAAATAAACTTTTGGTAAGTGGAAATATAATGTTTGATGGGCTTGCAAGATTGAATTGGGACAAAAGTGAAATTGTAAACTCCAACAAGAATTTCCCTTAAAGCAATCATATTAGATGATTGAGCTATCGCAGAAGGAGTTTAAGTTAAAGATGGCTCGTTAGTTAAAGGAACTAGAAATCTTGAAGAAATCCTTTGAAATATGTACTGTTTTCCTTGCTGGAACCTTCAATATGATTAAAAAGAAAGATTAACGGAGATTAGCAATGTAGAGAGAAATCAATATGATTGAGAAGAATGAGATTAGAAATTGGTTGACAAACCAAAGGTTAAGATTTAGGAATATTCTAATTGAGACACCGTGATTTCTTATTTATAAAGTATAGACATGTTTATCTAAAGCATGTTAGACACATGTTTAATATTGATACTGTCATGACACGGTGATACATTTATAAATAAATTTAAGATATGTCCAAATAAAAAAATTTATTTTTTTAGTTTAGACACTTGTTGAATTCAATTTTGACATGCATCCAACACAATATGAACATAGCTAATCCAAAAAAAACCAATAAAAACAAATATAGAATGAGACTAAAAATATTATCTTGATGAGTTAAATTTTTAAAAGACAAATTCTTTCTTAAAGTGTTTTTTTTATGAATAATATTTTTAACATCTTATTTAATAATTTTTTTTAAATTTGTGTATCTTATTTATACTTATATCATGTTTTATATCTGTATTAATATATTAATATATATGTTTCATTATTTTTTACTCTAATTAAATCAGAGGTGAACATTAACAGAAAAATGAAAAGGTGAAAGATAGAACCCAACAAGGCAATTCTAGTCTGTTGGCAATCTCAATTTCTTCCCAATACTCTCTCTTCTCTAATATCTCACCTCCCATTTAATTCTTTCTCTAACCCTTTTCTTTTTTTTGGGACAGATTGCAGCTGGCCACTCCCTTGCCATTTTTGGGGTCTAAATCAATAGCTGGGCCTTCCTCTAATTGGGCTTTAGGCAATAAGTTATAAACCCAAGGAGATCCATCATTCAGGGAGTTTTTGACAGGGTTAAATGTAGCAATGTCATGAGACTTCAAAGTCATACTCGTTTTAGTCTCACAATATCTATGAGAATATCCTTGATTCTCCAAAGAAAAACGAAAAAAATGAATGTCAGTCTATTCGTCTCTGGCTCCTGCACTTTGACTGGGCAGCATACTACGGTGTCATGCACTTCCAGGGATAAAAAGTCTGGAACTCTGATAAGGTGTCATGGAAGCAAGTAGAATATACTTAAACAATGTGACTCAATAGGCATTGAATTTGTAATTCAAATAATAAGTAAATTTAAATTTAGTAATTATTTTTTTTTGCAGCATGAGAGTTTGAGAAAAAAATAAACACACTTATATAAAAAAAAAATTCAGTATTTCAAACAATATTAATCATATACTTAAAAAAATATGAAGATATTCATTCATGCATGGAGCAAAAAAACCTAAACAATGTCTGTAAAATAAAAAATTCAGTGTTACTAAAAAAATTCATGGTTTTGATCTAATAACCTTAATCTTGATCCCTGATATTCATATAAGAAAGAAATAATTTATATTCTTGTTATAAAGGAGCAAGTGGTTAGAATTTTAATTAAACTTAAGTATAAGATTAATTTTGTTCGAAGTATTAAAGTTGTCTTCTTCTTTTTTATATAAGATAATGCATTTATCACACTATCTAATCAATTGAATCTAATGTTATTTAAAAAAATAATCAAATTGGGTTCATCTTCTTGCACTTTCTAATTAATCATATGATGGCAAATGGAAAGAATTACTTATGCTTCACTGCTTTGCTGGTCTTTGAGTAAACCATTTTAATAATTAAACAGGAAGAAGGAGGCAAGATAGAAGCATCCCTCTGGTCGTCGAGGAAACTTTTGTTATAAGGAAGGAAGAAACCAAGAAACAGACGCAATATGGGTTTCTTAATTTGGGATCTCAAGACAACCAACAAATCAAGTCAAACATTCTCTCTCAATATTTTTTTTTCCCCTCTGGAGTATTTATATACTTTTTAAGTATAAAATTAATTTCACTATCAGCAAGTGAATTAATTAACATGAGTGATTCATTTCTCATTTTCATTTCATTATCTTCCTTCTCTCTCACTCTTCACTTCTCTTCTCTGCATATACTGGTGTTGTAACATTGTAGACCTAGATTATTAATCAACTACTGAAATTAAGTTATTTCTTAAGAATGCATAAGATCTCCAAGAAAAGAGCTACTTGTCCCGTTGGTCTGTGCAACTTTCAGCTATAAAGGTTGATAATTTTTTTTTTTGTAGGAATCAAAGGTATTTTCATGGACATTGCAGTGAAACTAATCTCTTTTGGACTTTTGAGCAATTTCAGTTTTTAATCTTCTCTGTAATAGAATTTTTTAATATTCAATTTTTTAGTCTTTTTTAAAATTATAAATCACTTACTACTCTGACCAATCAATTATAGATAAAAAAAAATTGATAATTTTCACTCTAATTGAAGCCTCCCATTCATCGTACAGAAAGAGGATAAACATTACCTCTTCATTGATCACTAATAATTTCTAACATTAGGCACACCAACCAAGCTTTCTAATTAATATCTGAAGACCCATAATTCAATTTTCCACCAAACTTAAACTTCTCAAGCCATCCACTAATTAATTTCTTAATCCTATAATTGAATGTTAGTTATTTCGGGAGCCACAGCTACTACTTCCCAAAATATGATCCATCAGTTTTCTCTCATTCATTGTGGTACCGGATGAAAATAATTACATTATTTATTTCCTTTAGTTTTTTTTTAGAAATAAATCAATTTTATAAATCAAGAATTTTGATTCAAATGACACTTTCATGACCATAGGTGTAAAATATTTTCATGCATATAAGTCATGTTCAATAAAAAATGAAAAAGATAAATTTTATAAGAGAGTTAGCAATTACATAAAGTTTATGAAATGGTACATTGAATGGATAATTAATTGCAAGTGATATACTTCTGAGTTATTTTCTTAATTTGCCACGTAATTTGGTGAAAAATATTTTACAAAATTAAAGAGTTATTTGATACATTATTATCTCTTAAGCATATTTTCCTTTTTAAGAGTTAAAGTATTTATTATAAGAAAGGTTATGCTCTCGGCCACACAAGGTATCTTGAGATACGTGTTATTTTTATAATAATATTTTATTTACATATATTATATTATAAAAATAAAAATATAAAAAAAAATTAGTTTATAGAATATGAATAATGATTTAATATAAATTATTAATTATTTATAGTATTAATTAAAATAAATTATGTTAACTGAATTCTAAAATTCATTTGAAAATTCCCCAAGATAACAAATATTTAAATATAAATAATTTATTAATTATTAATAATTATGTGTGTCTATATATATATATATATATATATATATATATATAAACATTAAAATATCAAAACTAAAAAATTACACTATTTTAAGTCTTCGAAAAGAACTGGAGAAAGTGAAAACTGATTTTTATTACTATTTATATATTTTATTATATTCACAAAGTCTCTTCACTTTTCTATGATAGAGGAAAAAAAATTATAAGTATGTATTTGAGCTAAAATAGTGATAGAAAATGATAGCACCCTAGTTTTGAAAACTTTATAAAATCATAGCAGTTATAAAATTTTTAAGAAAAATAAAAACTCATTAAAAAAAATACATTTCTACAATTTAATTTACATTTATAAGCTTAAATATAAACCACCTGCTGCTAGTTCAGGTAGAAGAATGGATTCGAGTCTACCTTTGTACCAAAAAAATAAAAAGTTTAAATATTAAAATAAAAAATATTTCTGCCAAAGATGAAAAGAAGAAGAGGAATTTAAGAAAAATATAAAAGAATATAGATCCTTAATGTTCTTTAGTGAATGGAACTTAAATTATATAATTGTCAATTTATATGTCAATATTTTTTATTCCTATTATTTATTCTGAAATTTAACTTCTAATCTTTTAAATTATAAAAAAAATTATAATTTTAATAAATTGAATTAAGCAAAATAAGGTCAACAGATCATCTTTGAATTTAAAAGCTATTTTACAGTAAACCCTTTTTAATTTGATTATAAAGGAAACCATGTTAGACACTCTCACCTGACGCTAATAAAAAAAAAACAGAAACTTGCGACTTTCATCACAGGAAAACCATCCTTTGTGTAGAAAGTATTTGAATTCTTTAAAGCTTTTAAAAAAATTTATAGAGTAAACTTTGAAGAAAAAGAAAGAAGTTAATGTTAAACAAAAGGAAAAACACACAGAAAATTAGCTTTGAATTAAACTTAATATTAAATTGTATTACTTAATAATCAAAATCAAAGAAACAATAACGAAGCAAACCAATATATGCATATTAAATTTCTTATTCTGAACAGAATATTAAGAATCGGTCTTATAAGTCTGGTTTAACAAAGGTACCTAAAATAAAATAATAATTATCTAAAAATATAAATAACTAACACCCCAACAACTTAATTAACAAAATCATAATTTTTAAATTAAAACTCTAATGCCAAAATAAGAAACTTTAACTTTAAAATTAAAATAAACATCTATATATAGCATTTGCATTAGAAAGAATAAAATTAATAATTAGTTAATAAATAAAAATTTATTAATTTAAATATAAATCTCACAAATTATGTTTTTCTCTTTAAATTTATCCTATAAAAATTTAAGAGAATCCCAATACTTGTAGAGCCATCATTTATTTTCAACCATATGTTACCTTACCCCAATTAATATAAGCAAAGAAACTAATTTATTATATTCAAAATTTAAATTTAAATATTAATTAAAATACATTAATTTTTTTTTTTTTTTCTTTACAAACTCCCTCGTGGTATCCCATTTTTTTTCTTTCAATTTTCAGCATTTAGTGGGAAAATGAGGTTCCGCCCAATTCACTTCCGCCGCAACACGGAATCATCGCCAAAAGACTGCTCAGGAACCATGACGGCGTCGGCATCCCACCACGTATCCACGTCAGATTCCGTTACGTTTCCTAACGGAGACGTAACCTTTCTCATGTCGCCGACCGTGAAGCCAGAACGGACGTCATCTCTCACGTAAACCTTCTCGACTCCGCCGGAACCTACACTAACGATCTTTCCAAGGTTGGGCTCCCACTCGGCGATCACTGCCGGTGATCGACGACGGAGGCGTGTGTCCCAAATCTGCAGAGCCAAATTCCCCGACTCGTTTTCTCCAGCTGAGACCATTACTGCCGGAGATAAGCTAGACAACGCGGGAGCCGGTGCTTTTTGGCCGGAAATTGAACTGTTACTCTGTTCTTTATTGATGTCGTAAGCCGAAATGACGCCTCTGGGGGAGGAGGATTCAGAATCGTCGAAGTCTAAGCCTAGACCAAATCCTATGCTATCCCATAGCTTCACCACGCTCTTGCTGTTGGCGATTTCCGAAAGCGAAAAAATCTCTCCGATGCTACGACGTCGTCTATGCCTGACTTCACCATTCTGCAATTGTTCATCCACGTGGTGACCTGAACCTCTGACTTGGAAATCTTCATTCACTCGCCGCCATGTGAAACAGCTCGAAGATTCAGAATCTTCATCTTCCTCTTCCTCGTATTCCGACGACGGCAACGAGTAGGCTCCGTCGTCGTCGGTGGCGCTATAATCGTCATCGTCAAGATCGCTGAGAAGAGAGTTGGAGGTCAGAGAATGACTCTCGCGGCGGAATCTGATGATCAGAATCTTGATTCTGCTGATTATGCTACCGAAGGTAGCAACTAGAGCGAGAATTACTGCACCCCATTTGCAGAAATTGTAAGCTATGGAAACAGATTGAATCCCAGTAAGGGAAGACGCAATCTGAGAGAGAAAGGGTGGGTTTTGAAGGGAGCTCAAACCCAGATGGAAATCGTTGAATCTGTGAATTACAAGAACTTCCATGGTTGCTTAGGAAGCAAAAAATTTCAATTTGTTCAAAGAGTTCAGTCAGAAACAGAGGGAGGGTAGGCAGAAACGGGGGATAATGATTTAACTGAAGTGATCATAAATAATGGTGGAAATAAGAAAATGAAAGTGAGGTACGTGGATGATAATTATAGGTTGGACGGGAAGAGAATATGAGCGCCACATAAGAAAAAGGGTAGTATACTACAATGAGTTAGAGTGGGGCCCGAAGAGAAGAGGCTCCATCTGGAATTTGTGGTGGTTGGAAATACTGATCAATCTGTTTCTGGGATTGTGAAACGTGGTAACAGTTCATTGCTTGTTCGGAGAATCCACCATTTGTTTTTTGTTTTCTTTAGGTTTTAGGCGGTCTTAGTCAGAGAAATTATTAAATTCGGTTGCTCACTGTTCTGGTTGAGTGGTTTATTTGTTTTTGTCTTAAGAAATATTATTTTTATAATTAATTTAACTTAAAAATAAAATAACATTTGTATTAAATATTATATATAAGCCAACGGAAATTACTTCATTTAATAAAGATTATAATTTTTTGTTAAAACTAATTTATATTATACTCTGACTTTAAAATGAATTAGTATTCCATTATTTTAAATTTTTATGTATAAAAAAAATATTGTATATAAGAAAAGTATTAAAATTGTGATCCAATACGGTTATTTTTAATTATGAATTTATTTATGAGTAATTGAATTTGAAAATTATGATTTTTATATGAATAATAATAATAATAATAAGTTACGTTAAAATTACTAATCAAAGGGTAATAGAATCTCTTTTTAGCCTCACACACCTCCCCTGTACCCAAGTCTACAATACTTATGTACAGGCCTTTAACTCATATAAAAATGGAACATATCAAGGAGAAAACAAAAATTTAATTAGAAGACTGAGTTCTAATAATATTTTTTAAAAAAAGATTAGCCACTAAACATGCTTTTAATTATAATTAAAAATTTTAACTTAGTTCAATCGAAATGGGTACAGTTTATTATATGAGAATTTTAATTCGTGCATAAATTTCCTGCATAATGCTCCAAATTCAAAGTCTAACATTTTGGATTATAAAGTGTGTAAAAATACATGGGCTTGCGTGAATTGAGAATTGTGATCAGTGAAGAAATCCTCGCAAGAGAAGTTTTGACACGAAAATTATCATTGATCATAGCATAGAGTTCAGTCAACGAATTTTTGTTTTTTCTCTTATAAAAATGACAAATTTTTATTAAAAACTAAAGTTCAATAATTGTAATAAAATAATAATAATTGTAAAAATTTTAAATCTAATAATAAATAAATATTTATACTTTTTTAAAATTAAAATATAAATAAAAACTTCACAGATTCTTTAAATTTTAGAAAGAAATCGTTACCACTATTATTGCAATAAAATAATTATTTTTATTTATTTATTAAATTCAATTCAATAATTTTTAAAATATCATAAAATATTTAAATAAAAAAACTGTTAATAATTCGATTAGGTAGAAATGAGAACGTCAATTCTGTCAGGAGGGAGTTCTAAACTACCGATAATGACAAATTGAAAGATTAAAAAATTTTAAATTTATTTAATTAAAAACAGACATATCAATTTTTTTTTTCAAATCTCTCATAAAAAAAATTTAAAATATTTATTTTTATTAAAAAAAGAAAGAAAGAAAATAAAACTCCTAGCCTATGGCCATGACCCTATATGCTTAGGATCTATTTAGTTTATATATTTTTAGTTTTTATTTTTATTCAAAATTGAAAATATTTATGAAAAGGTATTTTATTATTATTATTTATTTTTATTTTAAAAAAATATTTTTTAAATTTTTGAAAAATTCAAAATATTAAAAAGACGTTTTCAATTTTGTAACAAACTGTAATAGTAATATTTTTTAATTATTTTAAATTATATAAATATTATTTTACTATTTATATAATTAAAAAGGGATAAAATAAAAATATAATTATATAATAAAAAATAGTGAAATTAAAAATAAAAATTAAATATATTTAAAAAAAATTAAAAATAAAAAACGTTTTTACGAAACAAATACACCCTTGCTTTCCAGTCTTTGTTGCGTTTTGCGCCATTTTCAGTGTGCAGAAATTTCAACTTTTCCTTTTGCCGCACTCAATAGTTAATAATAGTTTAAGTATACTGTTCTAGAGAGTCCTCTAATTTCTTGTTCAATTCATTTTGTTTTACTTTACTTCTAAGATTTTATTTCTGGTGACATACCTGAAGAATTTTGGAACATATAAAGTAATGGATTCAATAAGATATAAAAGAAATCAACCTGTGACGAAATATTTTTAAAAAAATTTATAGTACACGTAATGTATCTGCACCTTATCTAATTAGAATTGAAATTAATTATTCAATGAGTATATTTAAGTATTAATTAAGATTTTAAAATTTGGATTACTCATTGAACTGAAAGAAATTGCGGTTCATTGAATTCAACTATAATTGAAGGTAATTTTTTTGACTATTGAAAAGTTTAATTATAATTTTTCGTTAAAATTTTAAAAATCTGTAGTAAATGGTTTATGTGATCTTTAAAAAATATTTGTGTTCATCAGTTTACTTATTTAGAAATATTTATTATATTTTATTATCAATTTTTTTAAAAAATAAATATCATTTTAATTTTGACGTTAGGTATAATAAAAGGACATTAATTTACATCAATAGATAATAATGTTTTTTGTTGGACAAAATTAAAGGAAAATTATTTATATTCAATTTTAATTTTTTATTATATTAAATTTTACAATTAATTTCTTAAATTTTAATTTTAAATATAATTAGGTAAAAATACTAAAATTTTCTTATATTAGTTGCTATTCCATTTTGTCCTTCCCTTTATATAAATAAAATTTCAATAATTTTAAGTAGCAAGTATTAAAGTTAACTTTTAATTTAGATAATAAGATATAAATGCAATGGATAAATAATTTATGAAGTTAATTGCAAAAATTAATTGATTAGAAAAAATTAAAATTAAAAAAATTAAAAAAGTTAAAAAATAAAATTTTTCCCAAAATTAATTCACCTAAACAATATTCTATACATTAACATTATCTTAAAATTAAAAGGATGTATTTTTAATAGGATGAGAAAATAATGACAAATATATTTAATTAAAGAATTAGACTAATGATACCAGCACTTTTTTAAATACTATAAATGATTATTTACTCTAAATTTTTTAACAATATGATATAAAATAATGAAATAATTTTTTTTAAAAAAATACATGGAGGTTTTGGATCATTTGTAAGTCATTATCAAGATAGCCTCCCATTATATCATCTTTGTCTTTAGGTATCTCACTTTCGTTTTAATTATTTTGCCCTAATTTTGTGTGTTTGTTGGTGTCTCAACTTTCGGTCTACAATCCAACTGGAAAGTGGAAACCATTAATGGCCGTATTGAATATATTATATTATCAAAGGACTCCGAGCATCGTATCTATTATTATAAATCAAATAATTATGAAATTCTACCCAAGGCCACAGACCAGACTGTGTCGATCATTGTTGAAATAATCTATATAAAAAGTTTACATTTATTTATTTATTTATTTATAGCGTGACGGTACATGTTCCAGCCCATAATTAGGTTAATAATTTATATTTAAATTCAAGACAACCTCAATTTAAAGAGGGTTTAAATGCCGGACATTACAAAGTATAATTAGGCGTTTGTACGCTTGCTGGAAGGAACTTGGCTTCAAAATTATTGTGAACGATCCATATCTCCAGGGTTTGATGTTTTGTTTTCCCTGATTTTAAGAGGGAGTTAGTCAAGTGTCCTAACTTTTTTGTTTTGTCGATAAGTAAAAAATTATATTTATACATAATAAAAAGAATAAATAAATGTTATAATTTTTGGAAATATAATAAAAAAATTAAATATTATAACTAAAAAATAAAGACGTAACATACATATTAAATTTTAATATACTAAAAATTATATTTCAAAATTTAGATATATAATTAATATAATATAAAAAAAATATCATTGGACTTAAAACGTAACTCTCAATTTTTTTTAAAGTTAACTCTTTTTATATTTCTTTTATTCAATTTAAATTTAGTGATGTAGATATAATTTTTTATACTCAAATTTAGTCTAAAAAAATAGATATATTTAAACTTAATGTTGTAAATTTAGATAAAAAAATATGTATAATTTTGAAGTTTTAAAATTTTTTCTACACAGAAAATTTTTTTTTTTTTAAAAAAAGAGACAAAGAGAGGTAGATGTACATGTACAAGTGCCCCAACTATGCTGGTAGTTGTGTGGGTTATGTCTATGTTGGGTTTTGAGCAAGCCAACAGGGATATGGATTGATCAATTGATCCATGCAAGGAGGCCCGATAGGCTCGGTCTATATTTTATATCAATGAAGCGACCCTTTTTGCGAGTGGTTGGACGAAGAGGGCCTTCATTGGTGGCACCCCTCCACTCTTTTTCTTCTCTTTGCTCCAGAAGTTTTTTTTTTTTTTTTTTTTTTTTTTTTTTTTTTTTTTTTTCTATTTCAGCTAGTGTATTGCCTCTACTAATTTTTTTTATATATTTCATTTGCTTATGTTTTTATAGTTGATTTATGTGATGATAAAGCATAAATCTTACTTTTGTAGTTTCAAATTAGTGTTTAAAAAAATGTTATCTCTATTTTGTTTTGTAGTTGTGTGATAGTAAATACTATTACTCATAAGTGTAGGTTTGTATTTTATCTTTCATTGCTAATATACTTGTACACTTGTTTTTTTCTTTTGATGTTTATTTGTTTATACGCATGATGTAATCATTTTTATTATATTTATATGAATAAATGCACGTAAAAAAGCGACTTGTTATAAATTTAAATTTGAATTTTATCAAAATTTTGAAACTAGTAATATTAAAAATTTGAAACATCAAACTTATTTCTTGGTTTGGACATTATAAACTTTTAGGTTCTAAACTTGATATGTAATTTGATTAATAAAAAATAAATACAATATTATATAAACTAGCTATATTAAATAGAATAAATAGTATCATTCATCCAGCCAATTTAATATTCAAATTTGGCTCAATTATCTAATTTGTCTTATATTAGGCTGGAACTATAAACAAAAAAGAATGAAAGCTTCAAAGGTTTGATTTAGAAGAGACAAACATATGATGTGCATAGTTAAATGTATTGTTATTTTTTTAACAAAAGTTTTAATCTTAACATGAATGACTAGTTTTAATTATATAAAAAAATGAGTTATTTGAAATATGTACAATTTGATCTAAATACTATCCGATCTTAATTATATAAAAAAAGATGAAACTTTCATCAATTATTCTGTAAGATAACTTAGTTCTCATAAAAAAAAATTTTATAACTTCCAAAAAAATATTTATAAAAAATTGAAATTTTAATATTTTAAACAAGATTAATTTTATATTAAAAAATGATAATATTAGTGTTAAGAAAAAAAAATTATTATGTCATTTAGGAATATCCCTAAAATTGTTCTTGGGTTTTTGTTCTGCCTTGGTTCTCATAATGTGTAGCGTATGCTGTTGGAACTTGGTTAATTATTAGTGCAAAGTGCAAGTGCGTGCCTTTCACTTTGTTTAGAATGCTATCTTTTTCTAGCAGTTTTTGCAAGGCGAAGGAGAAGAATCTGTAACACTAAAAATATTGCAAATAATTAAGTTAATAATAATAATTTCTTTATTCATTTTGTAGGGATCGGCTTTTGCATGTTGAGGATGAGCCAGCAAGAATTAATGTCACTCTTTCAAGTCCTTGAAGAGATTTTATAGGGAGATATTTTTGGATATCCTGTAAAAATTTACCGACAAGGCAATTGATTTGTCAATATTAATCTAATGAACGAGCTTTTCTTAAACTTGCTTGTTCCTCGGCTAATTATTAACCTACTTGCCTCAAATGAGATAGATTAGGTTTAGACAAGACAAGACAAGATAAGGCAAAATTGCCAACCGAATACTCAATACGAAAGAAAGGAAAAGATTGTGAGCAACAAAAATCCTTTGCTAAGAGGAAGATTTAAATATCTTGATTCAATCATAAAACACAGTGATAATTGGCATTAATTGATACGATGCTTTTCCTTATTTGCGTAACCATTTCAAGTATAGAGAGAATCCAATTTTACGAGTTCCTTAAATTGTACTCCTTCGTTGTGTATCTTTGTACGTAACTCCAAATTCATTTCAATTTTGAAATATATATACCTTTAATAGCTCTTCTTTTGTCTGTTTCGGCATGAGCCTCCGTCAATGACTAGAAGATAAATTTAAAAAGTAATTTTGAATTGAATGATTAATTTTTTTTACAATATTAAAAACTTGAGTATGTGAAAAAATATTTATAAAAAGAAATAATTTCATTACTATAATTAATATTAGTTCTATAATTTAAAAATGTAAAATATTCGTATTAAAAGGGAGAAAAAAATACAAAAGATATGTACACACTTGAACTATTTTGGTCACAATAGTAGTATTCCATGTGAACATAGATTCTAAATTCGGCCATACTTTCCATTTGAACGTTTAATAGCTCACAATATTCGTCCAAAGATAACGTAAAGCACAACAATATTTTGTCATTCACAGTTTCACACCATTCACACTAGCCCTTTTGGCTTTATTCTCTTTCACCTCATAAAAACTCAAAGAAAGCTGTTCTGAAGAGAAGGAAAATGAAGTTCTGCAGAATCCAGCTAGTGGCCATAGCCTCACTACTGCTACTTTTCCCAAGCACCACCAAAGGGTGGGGAGAAGATGGGCATGCCATAATCTGTAGGATTGCTCAGGTGCATAGCTAATTTTCTCTCTCTCTCTCTCTCGACTGCGTTTTGGATTTAGATCCTCTGCAATACTTTACATAATGTAATAGATGAGAAATAATGATGATGGAAATTTTATCTTTCATGGTTAATCTTCGACATTCGCTCTAATATATATTTTTGCGGTTAAATTAGTCTAATGAGAAAAAAAAGATAAAAAATAGAAGATACTTACAAGTCCCAATAGAAGAATAGTAATTTTAATTGTTTCATTACAATATATGTTAAAATATATAGAATTTAAGCGAAATTTAAAGTGTTATAGTATATACCTTTGAACTCCTATAAAATATAATACGATTTCATTTTCGAAGTATAAGTTGGTTATTTTGCATTTGAACAGTCTCGCCTGAGCAACGCAGCTGCAGAAGCTGTGCAGAATCTGCTGCCAAAATCTGCAGAAAATGACCTCGGGAGCGTGTGTTCCTGGGCAGATCATGTCAAGTTTATCTATCATTGGTCATCTGCCTTGCACTTCATTGATACTCCTGACTTCCTTTGCAATTACCAATATAATAGTAAGATCCTCTTGCTGTTTCTTATTCTGCTGTTCATGTCCCTCTCCTCTGTTCCGGTATTTATATGGCATTGTGGTAACAGAGTAAACCTCACGAAAATAGGCTTGACATATTTTTAATTCGCTTTTCACAGCTTCTCACTTCATTTTGTATTGACTATTTAGCCTATAAGTCAAACATTATTAACTTAGTTCTAAGGACAGATTGATTTGTAGTTATATTACTATATTTTAAAAAACTTATGGCTCAGAAAACCTGTGGATCTTAACCATTAAAAATTACACCTACTGTCTGAACATTCAGGGGACTGCAAGGATGAGAATGGAGCGAAGGGAAGATGTGTTGCTGGAGCAATTAACAATTACACCAACCAGCTTCTCAGCCATGGCAGTGATACTCAATGTAAACTCTGGTTATCAGCCTACAATATGATACCAATAACCTCATTTTCACCTCAAGATTTCTCTCTCTCTCTCTCTCTCTCTCTGTGTGTATATATATATATATATACATCTCTGCTTGCTAACCAAATTTTTGTTTTGGAATGATGATATGATCATTATTAGATAACCTCACACAAGCACTTCTATTCCTTTCTCATTTTATGGGAGACATCCATCAGGTATATACATTGCAATCTCTAAATCACCTGTATGCTAAGAAATATAGATATTGCCACAATATAGACACTGACGTTGCAACAACATAATATAAAGTGTTCATGAGTAATTCAAAATTTGATTATATGTTTTATAATAACTATAAAGCACAAATACTTTAAAACAAAATTATAAAGTGTTTGACATTAGTAACAAATATGATACTATATTTTAAATTTTATTTAGACATTATATATTAAGAGAACTGTTCAGAAGATTTACATTTTTTCAATTTGGTATCTCAAAATATCACTTTCTCATTTTAATTGTCCAAAGGCTATATATATATATATATAAGATTTGCTTTGTTGGTCAAATTAAGAGTTTACCTAAATCATGTCCTACATAAATTATGTAAGCTTTTGGTTAAGATAAATAAGCAAATTTATTAATATTTGTTAACAGAGTTAACATTATAGTGTTTTATAAAACAGAGGATCAAAATAAAAAAGTAAAACTTTGGGAGATCACAACATAGGATGGAGCAAACAATCATTTTGAGAACCAAAAGAGCAATTCGCTTTCATATTTTCTTTTGTGTTGTAGACTTGTGGTATCTTTATCATGTCATTTTTTATATTTGTACTAATATTTGTATTTTTTGTCCAATAATTCGAGATAAAGAGAGGTTAAAAAAAATAATAAGTGAAACTATTAAAAATGATTTAATAGTTAATAACTTATCTATTGATCTCATTCATAATAGGCCACTATAGCGCTGTTTAATCTATGTAGCTGACCCCACCTAATGGAAAAAGACTTAATTGTTATTGTTGTTGTACTAGTGTTTGTATTTTTTGTTATACCAGAGTTTCGAGATGACATGGATAAGACATTTTTTTCAAGTTTCCTTACTTATATCAGATCATGTGCCATGCTTGTATCTGAATTAGCAATGTGATAATGATGCTTAATCTGCAGCCTCTACATGTGGGCTTTACTTCGGACAGGGGCGGCAATACAATTGATGTTCACTGGTACAAAAGAAAGCAAAATCTTCATCATGTGAGTCTAATTCCTAGCTTCATTAACCCTAAAAAACTATGGTTCATTCCTTTTACTCTCAGAACTGATAGAATGCTATGCAGATTTGGGACGATAACATAATAGAGACAGCAGAAGAAAGATTCTATAGCTCTAACATAGATGACTTTATCAATGCAATTCAACAAAACATTACGGTATTTTGTGCAGTGACTTTTTTGTCATCATCAGTTTCTTTGAATTTGTAATTTCAATTAGCTTTGATTTTTTTTTATTTGTTTCGGCAAATCATTCTCTGAAATTATCAATTCGTTAAATGTTAGTTATTTTGTTGATTTCTACAAAAATATTAAATTTATTGTATATTAATCTTTGTATGAATTAATTTCTAACAAGTTTGATTTTTTAAAAAGCTAACTATTATATACTAAAACAAGTTTAAATATTAAAGTTAAGTAAACTTATAAATTTATAAACTAAATTATTATTTTAATGGTTTTTTTTTTTATTATCAGGAAGAATGGGGTGATCAAGTAGGAGGCTGGGAAACATGCATTGACAACAAGATCACTTGCCCAGATGTGTACGTTTTATTACTGCTTATTAGTTGGATCATTCATCGGGAAGCTCATTCTTTCAGTCCAAATTTACTTTAGGCTGTGGATAAACTTTGAAATGCAGGGGAATTGAATTGTCGGAGTCTGCAATTCAATTCCATTCATTTAGAAAATCTAGCTCCTTTTGATAAATAATTATTATAAAAGAATTTATATTTTTTTAATAATTTTTTATAGTCATCCAAGTCCAAGTCCAAGTCCAAGTCCAAGTCCAAGTATGGTTGTTAAACTCACCATTTAGCTAGTAAAACCGGATGATTTTACAAGTTTAGAGTTCAAAATTTGGTCAACATAGACTCCACTTTCACATTGTTTTAGCCCTGTCCATTGGAGCTTTTTTCTGTAGTCCAAAACCCCAAAACGCAACATTTCTTATGTAAATTGTAAACACTCATGCAAAATTGGATTCTTCCTCGGGCTACAGCAATAGCATCTCACGTAGCAGCTCTTTGCCTTGCTACGTCCAACACTCCAATTTCGGCTTCTTTTGAAAGCCATCAAGCTTTAAGCATCTATTGTGTCAATAACTTGTCTTCTCACACAGCATTTGGTCACTTGCACAGTTTTTCTCTTCCAAATTTAATTATTGTTATTACTATTATAAGCAGCTCTTTGAGTTAGAATTATTTATAATAGACAGTCTTAAGAGTATTTTGTCTCTTTTTCACTTTAATTATTATATTATCAAATTTTAACACTATATATATTGAATATCTATTAGCTTTAAATCGGTAGATTTAAATTTAATGTTGTAAATTTGAACAATAAAATTTTTTAATTTTAAAATTCTAAAAAAAAAGGAAATTCTTTTTTTTTTAAAATAAAAAACTTTTTCTAAAAAAAGTACTAAAAGATAGCGAAAAAAGAGAAGAGACTAAGTGACACAGACCCAAAATCATGTTGGGGGTCTAAGTCCAATTGGGGTGGGGGGTCCAAATTTGGGAACCATGTATGATTTGTTATGAGTTTGCCTAGTAAAAATAAAAATAAAAAGAAGAATTTAACATTGCACTAGAAGAACAATTCCCCAGTTGAACTATTTAAAATTTCTAAAATTCTTTAAATACTTATCCAAACAAAGTATTTTGAGTTAAAAAATTTCAAATGTTCTACAAAATTACTTTTCTGACACCTGCTTCTTCTTTAAGGTATGCATCTGAAGGCATCGAAGCAGCTTGTCAATGGGCATACAAAGGGGTTTCTGAAGGTTCAGTACTACAAGGTTAGCTACGAGAGCTTTTTGAAATTAAAACTAACTGTTACGACCTTCTTCTCTTTTTCTTCACCATTCCATGAAATAATATTCTGCAGATGATTACTTCCTATCTCGTTTGCCCATAGTCAATTTGAGGTTAGCTCAAGGTGGAGTTCGCTTGGCAGCAACTCTTAATCGTATTTTTGGCTCAAATAGTATGTGATTCTGCTGTAATGTAATATTACAAGAAAATATAGTTTCATTATTGGTTTCCCTTTATATTTACTATTACTCTCTTTTTTAATTTATCAATTTTTGTCATAGATTCTTTAGTATTAGGTCCAATTTAGATATACAACTTATTTGAACTTACTGGCATGCAGTTGGTTTTAAGGCCTTGACCTTTATATATATAAAAAAAAAGTTTATGTAAAAAATGATTATAAAAAAAAATTTAAATTAAATTATTTAGCGTTTGAATATATATTTTAAAAAATACTTTTTAAATTTATAATTTTTTTAAAAAATATTTAGATATAATTTTGATAAAAATAGAGAACTAAATAGTATAGTTTTAATAAAATTTTAACTTATTAAAGTGTAAAATAACTTTCTATCACGTGAATTTGAGTTTCTATAGAGATTTTTTTAATAAATTTAAAAAATTAACTTATGAAATAAGTTAAAATTAATTTATTAAAAATTGATAAGTTACTTATTTAAATTTATCCAAATACTATTTTTTTAACATAAAAATACTTATATTGATAGATAAATTCTAATAAATTATAAATTCTGTTATCCAAAAGAGTTCTTAGTATTATCTGATCTATTAGTAAAATTAAATAACATTATTTCTTATCAATTTGAATTTAATTTCTCTATACAGCATTTCAAAATTAAGATTCTAAATATATTAAATTAATATAAAAGAGTGTATTTTCAATAAATTTAACTTATAAAATTTGAAAGTATGGTAATGAAAATTTATTTTTGGTGCAATAAACACATTAAAAAAAATCTGTCAATCAAATGAGAAAATAAAATAATTTTTATTTTATTTTTTTCACTCTAATTTTATTAACCAAACGAAATCATTCATAGTCTTACCTTTAGAATGTTAAAGAAAATGAACCTATAAAAATTCAAATATCGAGTAATTAATATGTAATAGTCACTTACTTCTCACTATCTTGATGGGATATTTTTTGATATCTATAGAAATGATCTATCACATCTAAATGCAACTCTTACACAAAAATGAATTCTCTGCGGTGTGTACGGACACAACACCACGTGTTGTGTCCGTTTTTATAGTCACACTAATCGATTGGTGGGAGACCAATCAACTGATGCACCAGTCGACTGGTGTGATTGTGCGAGGGCCACAGCACGCAGTGCTGTGGTACTCGCACCGCAGAGAATCCTGATCCCTCTTACACCGTTGGTATAAACTACTGTTCAACCACGTTGATTACTAATGGAGATTGAAACTGTCCTCCTTTAGTCCCTCTGTGTATGCATATAGAAACCAAACTAGCAACAAAAACACCAGCTAAGATATAGGGTTTGAATTCTTTAAAATACTTTATAAAATAAAATTGAAGAGAGAAATATACAAATTGATAAAATTATTTCTTACAATTGTATTTCTCTCTTCAACTTTATCTTATAAAATTCTTGAAAAACTTTAAAAATCCAGTCCGTTGTTAAAGTCTATAGACTTATCCTAATATTTAAAAACATGTTGCCCTTGTGGACCAGACCTCTAAGAAGCATGGATGCAAATTCTGAAATTTATTTGTTTATTTAATTATTTAACTAATTTTACAATTAGGATTTTTAATTTTAGGATTTGAATTCTTTAGGTGATAATTCTTCGAGGTTATTCACATAAACCTTAACAACTGAGCAAAATTGAGTTTCTAAAATGGGTTGGAATTTTCTAAAGCTTTCAAATAAATTTACAGAATAAATTTAAAAGATAGAAAAATATAGTCTAATAAAATTCATATTTAATAAATAAATAATTTTTATTAATTTAAATATAAATCTAACAAATTACGTTTATTTATCTCTCAAATTTTTTTAAAAACTTCAAATAACATAACTTCAACACCAAATTGCTTATCAAGAGATGACTGACGGCAGAGTAACTCAAGTTTAAAAGTAAAGGGTACAGACACACTTGCTATCCTGTCTTTATAATTTTTTTTTTTTTTTTTTTTATAAAAAAAGAGCCAAGAAATAGTTTTTTTTTTCTATTTTATTTTGATTACATAAGAGGTTTATAATTTCATTGCCTAGTAGTTTTTTCTTCTGATAAAATGAAACTTCCCTTTCAATCAGCTTGTTTCCTTACCACAAGGACAGGACACTTGGCGTAATTAACACAATAGTTGCTCACGCTTCCCAGAAATGCCCTGTTCCACCATCATAATATTAGTATCTCAAGATGATGCAATAATAAATAATTTCTGTATGCTCATAAAAGATATGAATTAAATTAAAAAAATTTTAAATTAAATTTTTATACTTTTTTTTAATTTAATACCTTACATATCAAATTATTTATAATTTTACCTCTCAATTAATTATTATTTAAAATTTGACATAAAATTTAATTTATTGTTAATATTATAATTTTTTATTATATTTATTTGATTTGACATATAAATTAATATTTATTTAATATTAATTTAATATTCACGTAATATTCATAAGTAAAATTTTTAATTTTTCAATTAAAATAATTCTATTTAAAAATTTTATTAATGAATGTCAAATTAATATTAACTAAATGCTAATTTATATATTAAATAAAATAAGTATAACGAAAAATTATAATTTGAAGAATAAAATAAGTTTAAAGTTAAATTTTAAAAGACGGTTTAATTAAGCGGTGACATTAAAAACATTTTTATTTATAAATGATTAAATTAAAAAATTTAATCTACAAAAAATTACATTAAAAATTACTAATTTGTCAAAAATAAACTGTTGATGTTTCCAGAGATATTAATATACCTATTCTAACAAATTTTTATTGACTTTTTACAGCAATAGAAAGTACACTTGGGAATTTATCCTAATATAGAACCTTGAGCATATGATAATGGTTTCTAAACAAGTTCAATTTTTTATGCATTAAATTACAGTAAAAGTTGTGATTATGCTAACAAGAACAGAGAAACAAGAAAAAGTAAAATAAAAGCATCAGATGCACACATGAATTGTCTTTATTGAGAAAAAAAGAATGAAACAGAGAAATTTCAGAACCTTTTTAAGGCTCCACGGCCATGGCTGCCAAGCACAAGTAATTGGACATTTAGTTTCTCCACTGCTTCACATATTGCATCCTTAGCATCTCCAGTTTCCATTAGTGTCTCTGCGACAATCTGCAGAAAGAAGAAATGAGATCCTATGCTTAAAAGCATATGCAATTAATTGCTGAAACACGGTTCGTGATTTCAGTCTGCAGGTTCGCTGTGTTCCTTCCTATATTCCTTGCCTTCGCA
Organism: Gleditsia sinensis; assembly: GCA_037074535.1. NCBI lineage: Eukaryota > Viridiplantae > Streptophyta > Magnoliopsida > Fabales > Fabaceae > Gleditsia > Gleditsia sinensis. The sequence goes on along the minus strand of CM073467.1, from coordinate 53,082,366 downwards.
CTTAAACTAATAAGCTTTTGAATTGAAATAATTTTTTATAAGATATCAGAATTTCTATGATCAGGTTATCTAGAGTTTGAACTTAAAGTTTGATCATTGTTATCCCATTCTTCGTAATTAAAGAAAATTTCAACTCGAAGATAATTAAGTCTGTATTTTATTCACTTACAGTTTAAAAGGTTTTCTTGTGACAAGAGCATTAGAGATTAATTAAAATTAAAGTAAATTATTTTGACTTCTCTTAAAATTTTTAAAACTTTCATTCACCTTTTTTATTTATTTTAATTTATACGAAAATCCCCCTTCCCTTAACAAAATTGTTAATAAATTTATATTGTATGTATTTTTTTTCTAAAAATTAATAAATAGTCTAATTCAATACATTATAAATAATCAAAATATTCAATTAATATTTATAAAAATTTAAAATAAAAGAAGTTAATATAATTTTTTTAAAACTTAGAAGGGATGTGATGCTTTATAAACTTCAAGGGTGATATTTATCTCAAATTAGAGAGAATATAAATGTAATTTCAGTTAACAACTAATTATTGGATGAACTGGTCTTTTGACAAAGAGAATCAATAAAGTCACCATGTCTAGTATGTGGATCATTGTAACGAAACCAAAGAGAGATACAATGACTTCTTTTATGTCAAGAATCATTTCGATTCATTAAGTTGCTATCTGAAGACTTATGAATAAGATTATATGATATTTACAATGTTCTCTCTTATGAAAGCCTTTTGATTTGAACTCTGAAATGTGAATACAACACAAACCCAATATAAACTCTTAATAATGTGGTCATTCTGACTCTATGTTAATAATGACTTTAACTTAAAAGTTTAAATAAATGATGACTCTTAAGATTCTAATTGTGATGAGCATAAAATTGAATTTGAGATAGTTAGGGAGTGATTTAAGACAACTATAGAGTTTTGAGCAATTATGAAATTGAATTTATAAAAAAAAATGAGAAGGGCTGAAAAAGTCAACGTGCGAGCAACTCCCAAATGTTAAATTCCTTTTTTCCCCACACCAAACTATTTGCATCCTTCTTCATTTTCTTTTTAAATTTAATTTTATGACTATCCTAAATTCAGTTTCATAATCACTCCATCATATTCTAATCAATTTGGGTTCAATTTCAATCATAATTACTCCAAAACAAGCGATTTTTTTTTCTTTGGTAACACAGAAATTTGATTTAAGCAAGAATTCATAGACACCCCTCATCATAAGAAAAAAAGAAAAAAGCACAAGCATACCCCGTGATTGGCACAAATTTCCTTAGCTTTCTCCAATAAAGCTAATGTCAACTTCCTCTGATTTTCTTGCAAAGACTGTATCAACTGGGAAGCTGTAAAACAGAAAAGGCACCGGCATAATGTTATTGGAGTTTTCTTCGAAATTGAATATTCGAGTTTAAATATCAATCACAGTCAAATAAATAAATTATAAAAGGAAAATTTAGAAAAAAACTGGTTAATTGGAGATGGGGGATATCGCAAGGAGATCAGAACCTACGGGCAGCACCGAAGGAGGAAGCATAGGTGTAACCAAGATTATCGATGGGCTGCACAGAGAAGATGATAAGCTTAGAATCGGAAACGGTATGGCCAAGATTCTTCAGTGCCCACTGGAGGGCATAGTGGCTGCACTGGCTTTCATCTATTGCCACCATCACTTTCCTCTTCTCATCAACCTTCCCAGTCTCTTCCATCTCTGTCGGTGCTCTTAGGGAGAAGAATAGTTCTGTTCTTGTACCCGCAATCACCTTTAGATAATTCAAGTTTTCTTTCAATTTCGCTTGGCTTAATATTTATATACGTGGATCATATCTACGGTTCTTGCCCAACTGTCAAACCCCAGTGATGCAGAATCTTTGTATTTTTTTGGACAGTAATGGAGGTCCATTTTTCTCAAATTTAACAAAGGGTTATTTTAGTTGGTAATTATTAATTTGGGAATTTTCTCAAATTTTTTTTAAATTTATGGATTTTCAAGAAAAAAATTAATTTTAGATAATGCCAAAAAGAAATTATGTTACTTTGTGAATTGTATGATCATTTATATACGGAATATGGGTGGGGCTGCGCCACTACTTATTTGGTTTGGTAATAGATGTGTACATGCCGTGCACGGCTCTGCTACTGATGCTTGCATAGAATTTCAGATATTTTTGTATTCATGGGTTCTTAACCTGTTAATTACTTTAATTTTTTTTATTTAATGAGTCTATGTTATTAATTTTTTATTTATTTGACTTTGACTTATATTCGAATTTGAATACTCCAGAGTGTCTAGTATTATTTTGTACATTTTATACCAATAAAATCTCCTAAATCGAAGCCTCTTACCTTTTGGGCTTCAAGTTTGTCCAAAAGTGATAGTCTTTTCCCTTAAAAAAAAATTCAACTGGCGACAAGGTAGAAAAATTAGTTCTAGAAGTTTTGGTGTTTTAAATTCCCCATCAAACTTTACTTTTTACCCCTTTCTTCCTTACATTCTTGACAGAAGGCGGGGTGAAAATAATTTTTCGGTTGCCATATAGAAACGACGGTATATTTTTGTATTTTAGATTTTGTTAGTGTGAGTGGCAAAATCAGTATTTGAGAAACAAAAAAAAACTTTCCTTTCAAAACAGCGAAAGCCACCGTCGTACTATTCAGAAGCTTGGCAATGTTAACAAAGAACTAAATTTCGTTTTAAAATATTGTTCTGATAAAGATATATTTTAAAAATTTTAAAAAATAAAAAAATTTTAAAAAAATTTTAAAAAATTTTAAATAATATTTTTAAAATTTTTAAATTTTTTTAATATAATATTAATAATATAATTATAAAATTATATTAAAATTAATTTAAACTAATTTTATAATTAAATAATAAATAAATCATACTATTATAACATAGATTCTAATTTAAATTAACATTCAACAAATTTTTTTTGTATTTATTTTCTTAACTCTTTCACAATTTTTTTTTTTTTTTTTACTTAATTTTTATATAATTATGACTCTATTTCTATTTTTATTTATATCTCTTATATACGTTTTTTTCTCTCTATGTTTTAATTTTATTTATTGTTTTTATAATTCTCTTTTTTTTTTTTAAAAAAAAAACAATGTCATAAATATGAATAAAAAAATAAAAAATTAATAAAAATATTGTAATTTATAAAAAAAAATTTAAGTGATAAATAAAATAAATTTAAACAATTTTACGATTAAACGTGATATGATATTATTTTAATATATTTTTATATTATTAATTTTTTTATTTTTTAAATTAATTTTTATTTTTTTATCAAAATAACTTAAAATAAAAATATTTTTATAGAAATATTTTATAATATAAAAAAATTAATATAATTTTTTAATAAATATTATGTTTTATTTTAATAATTTTAAAAATAAAAACGTTTCCATCGATAAGATAAAATAAAATTTAATGTTTTAAACGACATTTTCGAGCATGGCCTTGTTTTGACTATAGTTTATCCAAGTCATGGTGACAGAAGACAGGTATATGACAGCTATGTCTGGGGAGTAATTATGTGCCCTAGAACCAAATAAATTCTCTTACTCCAAACCAATAAGTAATCACAATTTGCCTGCTTATGCCCATTTGACCTACTAAAGGAGTTGGAAGAGTAATACATACATAATCTCAAAGCTATAAGGCTAACATGAACAGGTAAGAAGTTTTGGGACATCAAGCACGCTTGCCCCCAACCTTTTTATCATGTCTGTTCATCCATGTTGGAAATCTTTCCATGGCCAATTAAATCAAAATAAACTAGGCCAGTAAAAGTTAATTTTAATACTCTAAACGAGATTAATCTTATGTTTGGTGTAAAATTACTTGTGTTAAGAACAAAAATAAAAATAATTAAAAATCACTTGTGCGGTGAGAAAAAGAATGGGACAAACTTAGTTAAAGAGTTTTCCTATCAGGTTCTTCAATAAACATGTAACACTTGGATATTTTTTTCATAACTCAACACCACATTATTGGTTTCTTCAAAGAAAAAAAGCTCCTGCACTGTGTCATAATTTTATTAAAGAACCTATAAGCAAACACTTAAAAATGATACCTAAGTTTTGTCCATTAAAATAACCCAAAGCTGTACTATACAACACAAGGAATTTTGACTTGAAGATTCTTTTCATGGAAGCTTACATGTATGCGATCTTACATGTATTTCTTCAAACAAGATTGTGTCGTATAGTAAATCAATTTGTCGTCTTCTATCTTCAAATATCTTACCATATCTAGAATTAAGTACAAAAATTTGGGGAACATAATCAGCATGAAACAACTCAAAAGACTACAATAGCATCTAAAAGAACTTTCTTTTATCCATTCAAGGAAAACATTTATTTATTGGACTTCTCCATTCTTCACTTCATTCATCTTGTGGGCTCGTGACACATGACTGACCAATTTGGCATTAATCGCCACCGGAAAACATTCTCAGATATCACAAAACAAAACAAACCACAGATACAGGGATCAGTAAGGACAATTAAAACCTCTAATTTTTTTCACTTTCGAGGAACAGACAATGACAACCCACAACCTCAGGAATCAGAAAAGAAAAACGCAGATGAAGAGAGAAAAGATCAATTCTTGTACTCTTCTAATTTTTATCAATCTAAGCATTGACTGTGACATCCTTCACACAGATACATCCAGAAATCAAACAGAACAATAGTTCCAACAGTTTTAACTTGAAACCTAGATACTTTCTTTTTAGTAAATAGTTTTCTGGACTTATATTGTTGTGCCTTTTGCCCCCTTTCCCAACCCCCAAGCCAAATTGAAGGAAAGTATAGAATTAATTACCTGTCTGAATGTTCTATTAATCAAGAAATTGCTGCCGTTATATTCTTTTTGGCAGCTGAATTAATTCAAGTCTTCATTTCGAAGAAATTTTACAAATTTAGACTTCATCTCTGCTGGAATTCGAACAGGACGATAGTTCTTGTCAAGCCACACAGCTGTGGCCTTGGCTTCCAAAATAGGCTGCCATCAAATTCAGAAACTATCAAGAAAAATTATCAAGAATGTGGAGAAAGGTTACAGTTTAAGTGACAGAGATAAACCTCTAGGTCTGGCAGCTTAAAGATGAAATGATCAAAGTATAAACGAGCAGCTGAAGAGCCAGAAACCCTAACCTTTACAACAAATTTGTCTCCACTCTGGTTGCACGTTCTTACAATGAGAACAAGTAGTAGGAAATAGAACTATTCTTATATAAGACATTATATGATTATGTTTACTACCATAAATCAGGAAGATATTCACACAATACCATAACATGTAGTGGCAAAAGAGTTGAAAAAAAGTATTAAAGGCTTACTCTTAGAGGTGCAAGGAATTTGAGTGACAATTCTGACAGTGCCAAAGCATCACCACTGCGGGCTACAGCATCAGCACTAATACCAATGCTTTCCAAGAGTTCATGACGACCTTATCCAGATTGATAGACAAGCAATCAGTTTATGGATGTAAGATAGAAAGTAAGCCTTCTAATTTTAAAAATAAATAGAGAACATAATATAAGATGTCAACCATGGAACCCAATTCATTTCAATGAGAAACCCTGTCAATCCCCTGATAACCAGAAAACAGTCTTAAATATACAAGAACAAAGATCAATAAATAGGATGACTGTTTCTGAGCACATAATCTATAAATAGCCTCACATAGGCAACAATACCTTCAAGTCAACTTCTATGGGTTACTCCGCTGTTTATGATTTACATGACTGAATGTAACAGATTAAATAATAGGTACGAACAACAAAAGTTTGTTCCCCTATGTTTCCGCTCTGTACAGATTGTATCTAACTATATATTACATATTAATTTTTCAAGGAAGTATGTGTAAGTTTATCATCACTATGAATGTAGCACATTAAATAAGCAGACAATCATGCATAACCTTTGACCAGGTCACATGTTCTTAAAATCACCAATTAACTTACATGGTCCTCAATATATTTTGTTAGTTTTACTTATCAAGTGGAGTTTTAAGCACACCCAAATCAACATCTGTCTTCATACACCATTTATGTGAAATATGAAGATAATTAAAAAGTCTTGAGATACGTTTTTTCAAAAGAAAATATTTAAGTAAAAGAAACACTTCACATTGCTGACAATTGAAATATATCAGCTCATGAAGTCTCACCGTGTTGGCAATAACTTGCATAAACTGCATTGTTGACCACTCCATACTGGTCCAGCTCATAATCACGGACTTTTAATTCAACATCTAAGAACCCACTCATTCTGCAAAATCACAAGGGTATGAGCATACCCTGCATGTTATATCACAATATAAGTCTGACTAAGAGGTTGTAAGAAGAAATTTATATGTGATCCGAAGATTGACTGAATCACTGAATTTCGGTTCCCACTTCCATCAACTCAATGAACATATCCAAAACAATAATGAACCCACGCCCTACAATACTGTCCACCTAGAAGTTTAAAATCTTCCCGAACTTCTCAATTTCTTTTCTTAAAGGAAAAAAAAAAGATGTTATGAAAGTGGAACAAATATTGAAGGTAAATATGGTACAGAAAAGGTATTATTTCACAAAGAATTAAATTATTTAATTCAACGATTTATTACACTCAAAAAGTTACTATAGATACTGACATAATCCCACAAATTGCATCCTATAAAATGTGAGAAACCCTCCCACAATGACAAAATAAAGAGGAGATCGAATGCAAATTGCATATATCAGGGAAAGCCAATCAGGTTAATGAAATTTGTCCGCAGCCTATCAATTGCAAACAGATAAGCTTCAATTCAACTTTGATATACCATGCCACAAGAAAAGCTCTACTTAGCATCGAAAGGAAGTAATAACAACATGAATAAAGCAGAATCAATGTCTTCGAAACCGTAAGTACCCTTTTCCAGCTTTCAGATCAAAAAATGATGGGGAAGCGAAGCTCCTCACTGGGAGAACTGATCGGAGTCCCGGCGGTTTGAACGGCCGGTGGAAAATCTGAACAGACGGAGATGACTGATTGAGATGAAGCGGCGTTGTGTTGAAGATTACGGAAGGCATCATTGTACAAGCGTGCGACTGCGTGGAGGAAGGAATTGAAAATGGCTGCAACAATTTTAGGGATTTCCGTGGAAATTATAGGCGTTAGAATCCATGCAACTGCTTTTAAGTGTTCTTGCCCTGGTTGCTCAACTGCTTGTAAGTGTGCTTTTTTGTCATTCTCGTATTGGATTCTCCGAAGAAAGGCTCTAAATTGACTCAGGACATTTAAGAAACATTTCGAAAATTCAATAGAAAATTTTTGAAAACCGTTTGAAATAATTTTAAATAATATTTTTTTAATTTTATAAAATTTTAATATAATATTTTATATATATATATATATATATATATATATATATATATATATATATATATATATATATATATTAAAATTAATTTAAATTAGTATACAGTTAAATAATAAATAAAATATGTTATTATAATAAAAAATTTAATTCAAATTTAAATAATATTGAATAATAATACTTATTTTGTGTTCATATCTTCATATTTTTAATTATTTTGCGGTCCTGTCTTCAGGTTTCTCTCTGCCTCTATGTAATCATAATTCTCCATCCATCTTCAAATATCTTTTTTAGTCGTCTTTCTATCTCTTTATTTTTTAATTTTTCTTTTCATCACTTTTATAAATTTCTCTTTATTTTATAAAATTACTTAAGAATGAATCTAAATTCTTCTTTCTCACATTATTTGCATGATTTTTTTAATTTATAATTGTTCTTGCTTTTTATTTACAACTTTTAGATTTAAATTTAACTAATATCTTTTGAAAATAAATTAGGAGGTCTCATATTTAATCATGTATAATATTTGTATATGTTTTCTTTATTTTTTTTATAAATTAAAAATTAAAAGTTCTTAAATAAATTCATTTTACAAAATATTGATAGACCACTTAACCAATCATTTATTTATATAAATATATACAGACATACAAATAATTTTTTTTTAAGAGTCACCTTTAACAATTATTTTGTGATATTATAGATATTGTATCGATCGAGCCCAATAGGCCAAACTATTGTCCAAAGGTCCAATCCTTATGGCTCGGTTATACTTCAACTTTGCCTATACATTCCCATGAAAAACATTGCTTTGACTGAGCTAGAGCTACATAATTGGATCTCAAATCTCTTGCATTTGAAATTTGAGCAAGTGACCTAACCACTTGTAATTGCTTTCAGATAGCGTGTAGAGATTGAAACTCCTTTAGGAGGCTCATCGAGCTCATCTCTTTATAAACAGGTGTCTCTAATTTATTGATACTAACTATTATTCATTTATTATCCCATATTCTATCTCTACATAGATATGACTTTTGCTAACCTAACTATCAGAGTTCATGCAAAGCTTTCGCTATGTAATATGGTGCTAATCAAAGTACTAATTTTTATTTTTTTTTTATCGAAACGACCAAAATATTTTTATCTTCAGAGTCACTGACACGAAACGAAGTTATCGAAACAAAACAAAATATTTGTTAAGAAATTATGTCATTTTAATTAAAATTATTATATTGCTGAATGTTTCGATAGAAAGATTCTTATTTCAGTAAAAATATTATTATTTCGAGTTGTTTTGATAGAAATACTTTTATTTTAAATTGTTTTCGAGTTATTTCGATGAAAATACTTTTGTTTCGAATTTTTTTCGAATTATGTCAATGAAAATACTCTTATTTCGAGTTGTTTTGATAGAAAAGTACCAAACCAATTTAAAAAATAAAAAAATTGATAATTTAAAATTAGATGAAAGTAGCATCACATCACATCCAATACCAAATTATTTTCTCTCACAAGTCATAACATTTTTGTAATCTTCCTATTCTCCTTCCTCATTCTTATGACATTATTTTTCTTCATTGTCTTCATTTTAAAGAGGAAACTACAAAAATAATGAAAATAAATATTGAGAGACAAAAAAAGAAGAAGGTACTTGAAAGAGATACCTAAATATAGAGGCAAAATCATAGCCGACAGAGAGACTTAAAAATAGATGCCATGAAAAAATTAAGAAGATGAAGAGATTGATGTAAAAGAGAGGTTGTTGTTGAATACTATTGGAATTTGAGTTGGAATTCCCACTATAGTAGCATATTTACTTACTATTCAACTATAGACATTAATTCGAATTAATTTTAACATAATTTTATGTATCTATATCATTAATATTATGTTAAAATCTTTTAAAATTAAAAAAAATATTATTTGAAATTATTTGAAACATTTCTTAAAAAATCTTTTATTTCCACGAAATTTTTGAAACATTTCGAAATATTTATGTTTCTAGAATTACTGAAATGGTAGCTCCAAATGAAATTTAGTACCTTGGTGCTAACGAATTGCTTTTATACGAAACTATTGAGCAATTAATTAATGTAACTATGCTTTGTCGTGTTTGGCCATCAAACTAAATACTATTCACTAATTTGATCTGTAAATTTATTTTCAATCCAATTTACCCAAAAAATTTCTTGAAAATAATTGTTCTTGACATGGAGGGTAATATAATAATAATTGGTTAAACAATTAAGAGGAAAATATATTTTACCTTCCCTCAACTATAGAAAAACCATTAGGATGTATGAGATTGGACTCGTATTTGATAAAATGGCTAAAAGGAGGCACTACTAGGCTCTCAGTTGTTTTTTTTTGGACCAACTTACTTGGTGCTCTGTTCTCTGAACTATATTCTAGTTATTTTCATAGGTTTTGGGCATTATGAATGTTCCACAGTTGATCAAGTACATATTTGATTCAGTTCCTCATCTTCTTATTAATTCAAGCTGGAAGATTGTATAAACTTAATATTTAGTGTTCATCATCTACTCTGTTTGCATATAGGCATTTATATTTGTTAAATGCAGAACTTCAACCAATGTCTTCTTACCTTTTCAGCTTTCTATGATATATACATATAATCAACCAAAATAGAAATTCAATTTTCTTAAATAATCTCAAAGTTTATATAACTTTTAAATTACAAGAACAATAATATTATTGTTTTAATTAAAACTCGCAAGTGTATGAATCTACTGAAGTATAGATTTAATAGTATACGAAGTCGATCCCACAAAAATTGTCAAGTGAGAGAAAATTTAATTCAAATTCAAAATAAATATTTTTAACCTAGTTGTTAAAATTTTGTTTGTGAGAAGAATTTTAAGCAAAGTATGCAAGAAATAGAATACTGAAATTAAATAAAAATGTATTCAAAATAAAGAAACATGCTAAGGTTAGAGAATTCACTCTTGGTATATCAAATAAAAATAAATTTTAATTCTTTTATTACTCAAATGAAATTCTCGTATAAATGAGGTTCCATTCGGAAGATATGTTACCTTAAACTCACATTAGTTTATATATGAAATGTATTTGCCTTCTTTTTATTGTATTACTAATAATAAAACAACTCTTGTAAAATGGATTCAAATATACACAGTGCCAATTATTATATTGTCTACAATAAATCAAAAATAATTCAAACATTTATTTTGTTAAAGATTGTTTACAATGTATCAAGATTCACATTTTACAAAATTAAAAATAAAAAGATGTAAAAAGAAGAAAAACATAACAACAGATAGGTGACAGAGTCAATAATAATAATATAAAGTAGAGCAGTAAAACCAGTCATTAAGAAATAAAATAATAAGAAAATAAATAACAGAGGAACAATAAAGTCATCCTCTAAAAAAAAATAACAACAACAAAAATAATAGAGAGGCAAAAAAATAAATAACAGAGGGGTAACAAAACCATCCTCTAAGAAAGAAAATAACAAGAAAATAAATAATAGAGAGGCAACAAAGCCATCCTCTAAGAAAAAAAATAACAAAAAAACAATAACAGAAAAAATAACAACAGGAGGGCGATAAAACCATCATCTAAGAAAGAAAATAACAAGAAGATAATAACAGAAAATAACAACAGAAGGGCCACAAAGCCATTCTCTAAGAAAAAATTAACATAAGAAAATAAATAAGAAGATAAATACAACATCAAATATAAATATTGAAATTAAGAGTTAGATAAATTATTATTTTTATACCAAGAGTTTTACCCTTTCACCTTAACATTATGAGATTAGTTCTCTATAATCAAGGTAAGAAATTTTTTTTGAAGAAACATGATAATATTATGAAAAAAAAACAAAGATACAAAATATCTAAAGAGAGAAAAACATTACAAGTACTTAGAATTTCAACAAAACTTTTTCAAGTTCACTCTCCAGCCTTTCTCCTCTCTCTCTAGCTCACAAGATGTCTCCATTTATAGACAAAACAAGGGGGGTAGGTGACAAAGATGGTGGGTAGCAAATTGCACTAAAGTGGACAAATTGTGTTTCATTATGTCCACTGAAAGTAATCGTGAGATTACTCTTTGATATCCACTGAATCTACTCATCCCATCAACATAAAAGTTGTAAATAATTTTATTAGCTTTCCAGCCATATAAAATTTGAACAAATTGAATACGTAATTTGTGAATTATGGTCAAAATAATGGAGTAAGATCAAACTGGACTGTAATAGCAAACATGGTCTCTTTTAGTTCAATTTTGGCCCTTTTTGTAACAACTCCATTTAAGTAACAATTTTTTTTTAAATACCATGAAGTTATTACCTCGTTACAACTTAACTCAAAATAAAATTTATTTAATTTATACAATACAGAGTTTACATACATATCATTAATCAATAACATCCGTACAAAAGTCTAACACATATATAATTACATCTTATTCATCCCTGTTGACCAGTTCCGGAGATACGGGTGTGGGTGGTTGCACCTTCACCGGGATCTTAATCAACTCGACCATAGACACCATATATATTACTGGGATCAGCTCAAAATAGAGTAACTTGATCCAACATACGCTAAAAGCTAGTGCCATAGAGAAAATCTGCATAATTATTCTTCTGAACATGACATGAAAATATAGTGAGAATTAAATTTCAGTAAGTTCAACAATAAATCATCATCAATATAGCTTATCACGTCATATTCATTTGTATAAACTACAGCAAATATCTTTGGTCACATGAATGAACTATATCTATGCACATGAGAATCGTACAATAATGACATGTATGACAGGATTAACTATTTTCAAATTATCATATGATGACTATCAATTTATTCTCATATCAAACTACCTCAGTCCAGGTGAGTATTTTCTACTCTCTGGTATGGGCTTTTCTCGCTCCATTTGACATGGCATACTTTCTCTTTCTTTTCTCATTAGCATAATCATAACCGTTGGTAGGGCATTCCCTACTAGTGCATCACATGGATTGCCATATGACCGTGCTCACTTTTCACAATGATAGCAAAAAATATGCTTTCAATAACAAGTATGTTCATCAAAATATAATTATTTTCAAAAATAATTGGTAATCATGCCATGAACATAACCATTTCAAATATCACTTTATAAAATATTTTCATGTCAAAATTTCACACTTAAGATGGTAAGAAGTTCATATAGATTCTTCTTCTTTTTTAAATATTAATTTTATTTTTTTATTTTCAGGTTTTCATCCTATCTGACATTCTCTTACGAATCAGAGCATAACTTCCACAATTTAACTCCGATGTAGGTGATCTTGATGTCAATTTAAAGATAAAACAATTATCTAAAACTATTATGTTGAATAGTTTAGCGAAATATTAAAAAATTAACGTGATATTACTTTCTCAAAGTACAGATTATTTCTTCTGGAGTAGGTTCTGACCTGTACCTACTAAACTGTCTATATTTCCCACATAAGAATTCCAAATTAAGTGATTCCAGTGGCTAAAAATCTGTGACACATATAGCAATAATTTTTATGTTAAACATTTATTTTAATTCCCTATAGAATGCTTCTAGAAATTAAAACACAGAAACTATCCTAAAATATTCTTTCCTGATTAACCAATTTCTGACTACTTTATACTAATTGAACCATATCTGCCTCATACGGACTTCAAATTGAGTGATTCCAATGGCTACAAATCCGTGACACATATATATATAATTCTTATGTTAACCATTTATTTTAATTCCCTACAGAATGTTCCCAAAAATTAAAACACTGAAGCTATCCTAACATATTCTTCCCTGATTAACCATTTTCTGACCACTGCTTACTAATCGGATCATATCTACCTCATATGGACTCCAAATTGAGTTATTTTCAGTGGCTTAAACTCCGTGAGACATAGATCTACATTTTTCTTGTTAACCATTTATTTTAATTCCTTACCGATTCTTCCCAAAATTTTAAAAACAGAAACTTAAAATTTTGCCACCCATAGCCATACCTATGCAGAACTATCTACACCAACCTAAGTATTCAAACATACATAATATGTAACATGATATAGCAACATACATGACCAATCATCAAAGTTCTAAGATCAAAATCTCATATAAATATTACAAGTTTCAAATCTTTTCTTCAAAAAGAAATATTGTTAAACTTACCTTGAGCACTTAGTACTCTAGACTTCTCCTTCCTATTTCTTCATTTCTTCCTCTCATTTCCTCACTCTACCTTACTTCTATTTTTCCTCTCTCTTACTTGGACGAAAATTCTAATGTTATAGGGGTGGGTTTTGCTTAAATAGACCACCAAATATTTCACCTTTCATGATTATGGGTCTACCTTATCACAATTAGGATGCACTTGGTTGAATTTTTGGAAAACAAACAACTCATGTTCTTGTCTTCCTCTTCCTTAGTCAAGATATGCATAGGAAAAGGAGATTTGTATTTTAAAAATTATGATAATATGTTCTTAAGATAAGGGACAAGGTCCCTTTGATTTAGGGATTTATTTCCTTTTTCTTTTGTCTTAATCAATTATGATAGGTTTGCCTTTTTAGGTGACAAATTTCTAGCCCTTGAATCTCTATTATTTGGTTGAAATTATTTGTGTAGAATAGGAATGTTTTGTCCTAATGTTATGTATTATCATACCACTTGCTAAGATTATGAGTGTAGGATATAGATGTTTTGTCTTAAAGCCTTGTATTATCATTCCACTTGCTAAAATGATTAGTGTAAGATATAAATGTTTTGTCTTAAAGCCTTGTATTATCATTCCACTTGCTAAAATGATGAGTGTAGGATATAGATGTTTTGTCCTAAAACCTTGTATTATCATACCGCTTGCTAAATTTTTATCTTAAAGCCATGTAACCTAATCTTTATTATATTCTCACATGATTTATTTTATTTTATTTTTCCTCTTGGATTTGGGTTTATACCTACCCATTTCCTTTGCTTTGGATAAAATTCTACATTTCTTGGAGGGTTTGGACACATTTTCATAATTTTTGGGCTATCGATTCAATTTCTATATCCTAGTCCAAGTCTATGTTTTATTTCTTATTTAAGTTATCCAATGGGCTTACTAGAAACTTATGAGAAGTGAAAAAAACTCTATATGAAGTGTCCATAGGTGAAAACCCAATGTATGGGTGAATATGTTAAACTTAGTAACTTTAGTTCTTGAATTAGGAAAAATTACCCTAATCCAATATTTTCTTGAAATTTTAAGACCTTTACTTCTTTTCAAAAATTTATCTTCCTTACCCAAGAATTTCACCTTTCTTTAGTATATTATTTTTAATTTTTCCTATTAGGTTTTCTCTCTTTACCTATTCCATTAATGTTAGAACATTTCTGTAATAACCATAAATTTAACGAGAAAGTTCAATTAAAGAAATTTAGAATAAAAGAGATAATTTTGGAAAAATGGAGATTTTAATTAAGGAAAATGCGGAATTAAAGAGAGGATTTCGAAAATGGAGTTAGGACCCGGTGAAAATAAGTTATTATTTACATGGATTAAAGAATTATAAAAGTAATGTTAGAAATTTACGTTTCGGGACAAAAATGCAATTTCTTAAAAGTTTCGGGGTTAAAATGTAAATAAAGAAAATTTGCAAGGACCTCCCACTAAAAGTGAAATTTTGCAGAAAGGTCCCCCGAGATATTTTAAGGGCCTCAACCACTCCGGAAGCGATCATTTGCAGTTTTTTTTCCATCTCTCTTTAGAAAATTCTCCCCGAAAACCCTCTAACTTCTCTCTAAGATTTCTTCGCCTACGGACCTCGGATTTCGACACCACCACCACCAACGGACTCAGGACGAAGAGTTCTTCGAATCCATCCGATTGGTTTCTGGAGAATTGGCCGGAAATTGGTCGGAAAATTGAAGGGAAAAACGGCCAAAAAGGTAACTCCCGAAACTCCTACTTTTAGTTCTCAAACACAAAAACTAACACCGTAGATCGATCCAGAAGGCACCGAAGCCTTTGGATCTCAAATTTCAGGCCGATCCACCACCGCATGCGCCCCCACGCGCCGAATCTCCCTCGGCGAGTGACGCCCACGCGCAGCTCCTCGGACGGCGCGTGTAGCGCGTGGCAGCCGGACCTCCTTGCGTTGACCTGCGTTGACCGAGCTCCCGGAGGCCAAATTTTGCAAATCCGGAGTCGTTTGCAAGGTTTTTGAACGTTCCAGACTCGATTTTGGGTTTTATTTCACTGAATTCAGATCAGAAAATAGGATTTTAAGGGTGTCCAACTTTGTGCTTCAAAGAGGTGAGTAGATGATTCTTTCTATGGCTTGGTTTTACTCTTCTTGAACTTTACATTGATAAATGAGTATGATTACATGTTATTTATACTTCCATATGTTCTTGAAATGGTTTAGAAATGTCTGAAATATGTGATATATGATATGTAGTTCAAGAAGAGTTTGATTTTGCAATAAGTTTTGAAACACATTAAGCATGTGATTTTTACACGTATTTCGCATGACATGGCAAAGAAAATATGTTATACATGTGACATTGATTTTACAGTGATATGTTTGCCTTGGATTTGGGCATGTATACATGTTTCCCCTGAATGGGAAGTTTTGTCATATGAGTATTTTGAGACTGAAGTCTGTATTATATTGAGAATTTATACTGGATTATATGGCATATGTGCATATGGTATTTCCTGTGGAGGAATCCTATTAGAAACACTGTCTGCTAACAGCAGGTGATGTTAGCCTTGGTGCGCACCTTGATTGCCTCAGCTAGCAGGGGAGGTGGTGCTAGACTCGTGTGAGGGCCAACACACGGGAGATTATATGTGAAGGAGAGCGGAATGCCTCCTATATATGGGCGAGATGCCAGTTATGAGATGTTATTTTGCCTTCCCTTGCTGTGTGCTTGGGAAAGACCCATACAGAGTCCCTTCGCGTGTCCTTTTGAATGGTAGTAGGGCAAACCTCAGCGGGATGCTGAGTTTAGGCAAATTCTATACCACCAAAGTACAGAAAGGGGTCAAACTCTAGTATGGTGGTTCTGATATGGGATCCTCCGAATATTTTAACAGAAATATTTTGATGCATAGCATAATTTGATTAATAATTTTACAGTATTGAATATGATTTTGAACTTGATATGAGCATTGTTTATACAGTATCGCATACAGTTTGAAAGACTTGATTATGATTTTTGAACAGAGAATATTTGAAAATGCGGGTCCCATAAGAATGTACTTCTGAACGGTATATTTTGATATGATAAGTTTTACAATATGAGTACATCCTTATGTTGACCTGAGAAGTCATAGGAGGTGTTATCTGCTCACTGAGTTGTAAAACTCACTACACGTGATTGACATATTTTTCAGATAAAGACCCAGAATTTGGTTCCGCAGCTACTTGACCGACTAGGTGTTGTGCCTCAGTGGTGAGCCTAACTTGTTTCTAGGCTCTCAGTGTATGATATTGTAATATATTTGTACTCTAGTGTTGCTCTGAAAGTCACAGGCAGGATCCTTGTTTCCGCTGTAAACTTGATGTATATAGATTTGGCATGTATAATTATTGTTTTTTGTAAACTTGTGAACGTTGAATAATATTTGAATATGTGTTATCGTGAGATCATTTGCACATGTGTAATGAAAAGATTTTCGGATAGTAACGGTATTCGCGTTCGTAAAGTACGGACGTGACAATTTCTATGCATACACGTAAGGTGGAGAATTTTTAAGGATTATATTTCTTTAGATATCTAAAAATTATCTAATAAATTTTATTTCCTTAATTAAATATTTATGTACCTTAAAAAGAAACGAAATTAAGGATGTTACTTTGAATATTTTTATATTTTTATTAATTCATGAAACGAAATTAGAGATGTTACACTTTTAATGTCCCATTTTCTGACCAATTAAACATAAAAATTGTAGAAAATTGTGTCAACTAATCACTCAACAAATGTTGTATGCATTGAATATGTATTTTCTGAAATATGGCCTAAATATTACAGTAAGGTTGGGCTGAACTACAACAATAAACATATTCTTTTCTAACTCAATTTTGGCCTTTTTGGATGTCTGATTTGCTAACCACATAAACATGAAAGTTGTATGAAATTGTGTCAACTATTCATCCACCAAATTTTATATGTATTGTATATGTATTTTTTGAGATACGGCCAAAATACTGAAGTAATATCAAGTTGAAAAGAAAATAGCAAACATGTTTTTAATATTAAGTGTTCTGCTTTGAATATTTATGTTTCAATTTTTTTAGAGATGTGGTCATAAATCAAGATTGAATTAATATTAAAATGCGTCTTAGGAGTCAAAAAGATAATACTCCTTACTCAACCATCCTCAATAAATTTATTTTATTTGCTTGATTTATAGACATCATTTTCAAAGAATCACAATTTAGTTTTAATTTCTCCAATTGAGTCTATTTTTAAATCTTTTTTCCATTTGTAAAAGATGCACAAAATTAAAGATAAGTACAAAAAATAAATGATTAAATATGACAAAAAGATAGATAAAAGTGTCTA
Source organism: Gleditsia sinensis (assembly GCA_037074535.1). NCBI lineage: Eukaryota > Viridiplantae > Streptophyta > Magnoliopsida > Fabales > Fabaceae > Gleditsia > Gleditsia sinensis. The sequence goes on along the minus strand of CM073467.1, from coordinate 53,064,408 downwards.
ATTTATGGTTATAAAACTCACTCATCAAATAATAAATCAAACATTTTTTCATTAGGTGGAGTCGGTTACATAGATCAAATAACGTTAAAATAGTCTATTGTAAATAAGATCAATAGATAGATTATTAATTGTTAAATTTTTGATTTCACTTAGTGTTTTCTTTTATCTCCATCTATCTTTAATTATCGGATTGTTGTCAATATGATATACTTTTCTTATTAGAGTTTTTGTAGGTCTCTTCTACATATAGTCAAACCACTTTAAGCAAAATTTTACCATTTTCACAATAAGCAGTATCCTAATTTTTTCTCTAATTCATTTCTAATCATATCTCATATAGTATGTCCACACATTCAATAAAACATTCTTATATCTACAATATTTAATTTATTTTTATGTTATCTTTTAACTGTCTAACATTCAGTACCATATAACATTATAGGTCTTATAGTTGTACAATATAATTTTCTTTTAATTTCAAACGCCACTTTTCCATCACAAATGATATCTAAAACTTTCCTCCATTTCATTCATCCAACTTGAATTCTAGGTTTACATCCCCTTTTACTTCTCCACCATTTTGTATAATAAACTTAAGATATTTAAAACTTGTGACTCATTTTATCGGATGATCTCTAAGTTTCACCTTTAAATTTGAATTTGTGTGCCTTTTATTAAAATTATATTTTATATATTATGTCTTATTTCTACTTATACAAAAGGTATGTGCTTCTAAAGTTTATCTCCATGATTCTAACTTCGTATTTATTTCCTCCTTCGATTCACTGACTAAGACTATATCATCTACAAAAATTATACATCAGGGCCTTAATTCTTGGATATGTACAGTAAGTGCATCTAAGATCAAATTAAAAAGATATGAACTCAAATATGACCCTTGATGTAGTCCTATAGTTATAGTGTCCCTATTTTGTATTCTTATGCAAGTTGTGATCCTATTGTACATATCCTTGATTGTTAAAAGTTGTGTTCTTCGTAACTTTTAAATTAGAGTACATAACATATGATATCAAAGTTGTGCATGCAACTCTATGTGTATTATTGAGTTTGTAAGATTTAAATTCATATATCTAAAATTTTATAATTGTACCTTCAAATCTAAGTTTAGCATATATCTAAAATAGTAATTCATATTTCTTAAATAATCTCATTGTAAGTTTAGCATAAATAAATAAATCTATGAATGGTGATACTCTTAACTTTCATAACATGTGAATTAACATTTTTCATGTTAAAAAGTATCCAAATCCCTAGTATTTTATTTCTCATTCTCTATTACATTTGCTATGTTACTTAATATTTGTTATTTTGTAGAATACACGCTTCCAAAGTTGTATGTGAAGATGCAATAGTGTTTCTTGTAGTATTCATTCACATGTTGTGAGAGTTCCTTCTTGCACTAAAGGGAGGAAACGTGTAATAGCCGTAAATTTAATAAGTCCAAAGTAAAGAAAATTTTGAATAATAGAGAGAATTTTGAAAATGGAAAAAAGAGCCAGTGTAAATAAATTTATTTATTACATGAATTAAAGAATTATAAAAGGAATATGAGAAGTTACGTTTTGGCGCGTAATTTTATTTTTAAATGATAGTATTTTGCTATAAATAAATATATTTTTATTTATGTAGAAATGATTATGATTTGTTAAAAGTAAGTGCACTTTTAAGTAAAAGAAGTATTGTGTTGCTTACAATAATTATACCGGCCTCTAATGAATTTTTATGGTATTTTTAGAAATATTCTTTCTTTTAATATGAATAAAGATATTTATTTTAAAATTTGTTTTATTACGATTTTTATCAAGAAAAATCATGATTTAAGAATTTAACTAAAGATTTACGAGAATGGAAATTTTTAGAAATTTTTGGAATGTTTTATGATGAAAAACGAAATTTATATGAATTTATATAAAAGAAAATTATATTATTAATTATTTAATAATAATTATTATATTAAAAAAAGAGAGAGCAGAAACCATAAAACGAAACCAGGGGCGACTGCGTATCGAATTCGAAGAAAAATTGAAAAAAAAATGAATAGTAACATCCAACATTTTCTTTCGATTTGGAGTACCGATTGGCTTCTGATTTCAATACTGAAAGTGTTATTGGATTCAGGACGAAAAGTACTTTAGTTTTGACCGATCAGTTTTTCAAATCAACAGTTGAATCGCCGTAGATCTGAAGTAGAAAATCTCGGTAAAAGGTAAGTTATGAAAAACTTTACTTAGAAATTTCTAATTAGAAATATGACTCTGTAGATGGATTCAGAAACTAGATAAACATTAGGATATGAAATTGTTTCATTGATTAGGTAAAATTTTTGTGACAGTGAATAGTATTTTCTGACGGTAAAGAGTGGCGGTGAATAGTAATTTTCGGCATGAATAGTGACGTTTAGGGTTTATCGAATTCTCATGTTATGTCTATGTTTTCTAGGTTGTTGAGCCACCACGAGGTGAAATTCTCATTGTTGGACTCCTAGTACGGTGAGTGGGTTTTTCATACTATAGCGCATGTTTTACGAATTCGGTTTATAACTCTCTCGTATGATTTTAATTAGTTGGAATGTATGCTAAATTGTTTTACCGCTTTGAAAACCAATATGTTCCAACCATGTTAGAAATTATAAATTTTAATCCTAGTTGAACCCTAGGTATGTAGGGCAAGCATTTAGACTGATAATTCTCCATTGAGTTAGATTTATAGAAATGTGAACTTATTTATAGAAATGAACTAAGTTAGTCATGAAATAATTTGATGCATGGCGAACATCTATGCGACGTCTACGGACGATCTATGTTTAAAGGGAAAGTTTATGATGATAAAGGTCTCCATGGGAATCCATGGATGAGACATATTTTAGAACGGAGTTTTATGCATGAAAAGAGCTAGATGGAGAATTATAGCTTTATTATAATGTTATTGAAATGTTTTACTTTAAACTCTTTGAATAGCATATCTTCAAATGTTTTCTATTGGAGTAACCCTTTTAGATCACTGTTAGCTAGCCGCAAGTAGTGCTAGCCCTGGTGCACCATGGTCATGTTAAAGCTTCGGCCTAAGATATTGTGACGGGCTTATGACCGCCTAAGTCACAGAATTTAGGATGGACTTATGTCTACGCCTACAGTGATTGCCACACCCTTGCTATGTGCTTGGGGAAGATGATAGATCTGTTAGGAAAGAACTCCAATAGACTAGTGCATTTTTTCTTAAAGATTAAATATTTCTAAACAATCTCATTCATCATTGTGAGTGCATAAATAACTTCATTTATTACTTACCATGCATAATTGATTTGCTTTACGATTACTGATTTAAATCCTATTTTATCTTTTGAACATACATTTGAACTGTTTAGCTTTTCTTTCAATAAATTATGGTTAAATGCTTAATGTTTCTATTATTATCTTTACACTTTGATTTCAATTATTAATCTCATTGTGAAACACTCGTGCTTGGTTTGCCCTATTTCTGTTATAGTGTGATTTACCCATTCACTGAGATGTGGTCTCACCCCTCTTCTGTTTCCTCCCCACAGATAGTCAAAGAGACTTTGATCCAGCTACAACTTCGTAGGAGACTGAATATAGCATTGGTGAGCCCCAGTTTGGGCAAGGCTCTTTTGTACTGTTTGTCTAGTTTAGTTTATGTCTAGTGTACCTCCATGAATTTACAGGCAAGATCCTTGCTTCTTGCGTATTTTGATGTGTTGTTTGGAAAACGGTTTTATGTTTTACAACGATGTTTGTATTATGAGGCCATGGGCCAAGTTGAATCACGAATGTTGGATTCATGATATATATACAGTATTTTCTTATATTGGATGTGGCATATGTGGCCAGTTATATTTATTATGTACTCTGAATTGTGTGCTGGATGTTTGTACATGCTATGTGTTAGGCTTGCGGCTAGGGAAAAACCCTTATGCCGTGCCGGTCATGTGTTCCATCATTTGGGGCCGTGACAAAACGTGAGCCACTATAACACTTCATTAGGCTCAGGGTATGCTAATTTACTAGAGCATCCTTCTGATTTTAATATATCTCACATTGGACAACGATTAAATTTTTTAATATGATACTAAAGTCATGAAACTCTCCCACTCAATATGTTACTCTTTTGATATATGCTCTCCTTATGATTTAAATCATATCAATTGGTATTTTCATTGAAAGTTGGTCTATAAAAAAAAGGGTGATCTAGAAAAGGGCTCTGATTTGGTGAAGAACACTAGACTAAAAGCCATCTAGAGTAAGCTATTGCAGATGCTAGCTTTTGAAGAGGCATGTAATGATATGTTATACATCGGATAACTACCAAGGTTGAAGATGTTACTTAAGTCATAAGACTCTTTCACTCGCTAAGTTAGTTTCTTGATATG